>JAUYWH010000014.1:16794355-16852089 GCA_034779795.1 Ctenopoma multispine | reverse complement strand
ACACACACACACACACACACACACACACACACACACACACACACACACACACACACACACACACACACACAAACAGTGAAAGGAAACTGTAATCTGCTCCTTGATCTAGCTTGGTTCAGACACATGGAGAATATGTAGTGGTTTACAGATCCTGGCAAATCGTCAGAAAATACTTTCCTTTCTGTGTTGGCACCAAGTGGAAATTTCTCTTAAGATGCTGACCAAATTAAAAAATGTAGAAGAAATCACATTGAGCCATTTCATATTGGTGATCTGGCCCTCATGTGAGCCTTAAAATATTTAATTCATACATTCTTTTTTCTTTAGAAGTCTCTGAATGAAATTGGCAGATGGTGCAGATATACAGCTTTTTACATCATGCCATAACTCACACACAGATTAGGATTGTAGAGAGTGAAAACCGAACAGCAACCACAATGACTGAATGTTGCAGCCCAGTGGTTCGCAGTCTTTCCCGCTTCCTGTCACGCCCAGGAGATTGTGAACTACAGTAGGTCAGCTGTTCATCATTGCCTACATACAGAGATGCCCAATCTCAAAGTGCTGTCCCCACTGTAACTATCCAAGTAATATGAGTAGAATGCAAAAACATGAATTTAAGAGTGGTTAGGGGAGATAAATGATCATGTGTTATTACAGTAAAATGCTATGTTCAAAGTTGAAACCTGCTGTTATGCTGATTTTGAAAGTTACAGCTCCATTAATAAAAAAAACAAACATTTGGTCTTTCACACCGCTGTGTGTTGGACAGGTTGATTGAATCAGCTGTGGGGGTTGTGGCTTGCACTTTTATTTTTTTTAAACCACCTCCACATGATATCTACCCTCCTTTGCCCACAGTTGGATTAGCTACGCTCGGTTTCACCGTGACGGTATTCTGGGCGTTACATAGCAACAAGAGCAGCACGGCCCGCTTAAAAGTGCACGAGGTGCGAGGTACAGTGTGATGTTGATCAGCTGCTGATCAAACAACAGCAGGATGAGCTTCTGAAGCTTCTTGTTGAGGATGAATTGTTCTAAGTTAAGCTATAAACTATGTATGGTAAATATCAGATAATACAACATAATAAACCTCTTTGCGTTCTTATCATGCAACTAATATTTCTGTAATAATGTTTTACAGTCATCTGAAATAAATAAGGTCACACACATACACATTATCAGCTGTGGGTCTTGAACCGTCTGCTTTGACTCATGAGAGTAGTAAACCACACTCTGTCCAGCTGTTGTGTCCCTCAGACACTTGTCCTCCATATGATAGCTGGTGACCTGCCAACACGTCAGCCGTCTGTATCGTTGTTTTCCCACCGTGTTTCAAACTCCACAGAATTCTCACAGACTTTCAGCGCAAGGGTTAGTGCGCGCGTGGAGCAGAGACGGCTTCCTGTCTGGCTCTACCCTCCCCTACTCCTTGGCCGCTTCCTGTCTTTGTCGGCCTCCTCTGAGTCACAGACAAAACAACCAGATAGACACTAGGGCAATAAAGACACACACATGCACATTGGTTGTTGTGCATGGCAGACTTCACATGGAGCAAACAGATTAGCGCTCGGGCATGCTGGGAATAACCCATCCACTCATCTCAATTGTTTGGTCCTTAAAAGGAATCAGCATCAAAAGCAGCAAGAGTGGATGCTGCTGATGCTGTGACGTCTGTCCTCACCTGTAATTAATGTTTTAATATGTGCACATTGAATGAAAATCTGTATACTTTTATTATGTATACTTTAAAAAAGAGTTTAGATATTTATTCCACCACTGGAAGATGGGAATACATAAAAGCTTTACACTATTTGTCCAGTAAACGTTACAGCAAGCTTTTAAAAAAAAAACCTGTAACCATCATAAATAATGGTAAACAACATTTTAATAAGGGCTGGGTTAAAAACATATCCTTTAATTAGAACTTTGTGCTTCAGGAGAGACTCCTTCTTGTTGCCACAGGAGAAAACACAACTGAAGCATCCGTCGCTTTTATTTAAAGGAAGTTCTGCTCTGAAGGACAAGCGGCTAATTATAGGGATGTTTTATTCCATGCACCTCTTTTGTGAGGGATGTATGACTTTTAGCACTCAGTGTCCCTCAGTGCTGTGGCCTTGAGAGAGAGAGAGAGAGGGAGAGAGAGAGGGAGCGACACCGCTCTTCAGCTGCTGATATATTTTCATCTCTCTGACACAAGCACAAAAAGGACCAACTTCCTTAAAACACACACGTGTTGCAGATGGCTTTGTGAGCTTCCTCTATTGTCCTGTCACCTGGGAGTGGCAGAAACCATAGCAACCGTGTGAACATCTTCCTGTTTTGGGGGGATGACACAGCTGCGTGTGATAGGGGCTGCGTGTCCCTGTGCCGTCCCACGCTTCAGGAACTGAAACAGAGAATCTAGCTGCCCAAAATGATCCTCTCAGCCTGCCCCACAGAGATGAGTCAGATGTTATGGAAACGGTTGTTAATGTGGGTTTCTGCAGGAGCAAATTAAATGTCCAAACACACAAGTAACTTCATATCAAGTCAACACCCATTTAGTCACTGCTGAGCATTCTGATCTGAAGTAAGAGGAAAGAAAGCTTATCAGCATATTGCTACTGAGAACATATCTGCCAGTTCTGGTCTCTTTTTTTAAGAGGTGGGAAAAGGGGCTCCTGCTCCTCTAATGTCACCAAGCATCGTCTCTGCTCTTTTCTGCCCCTACAGGTCTGCCGGAGGACTCCACTGTCCAGACACCAGCCTTCACTGATGCTGTGAGACTTCATAGACAAGCCAAGGGACACTACGGGACCTGGGATATGATGTGCGGAACGCCCCCTGAGGTCAGAATCTCTGAGACCTAAAGTGTTTGTACATTGTTGGTCATGTCCCCGTTTCCCACCGGCACCGTATCTGTACAATGCTGGTTGTTTTCCAGGTGAAACATGTGGAATTGTTTTACACTATGAGTTGATGAGGAGGAGCGCACTAATTTTAGACTACTAAATATTGTGAGTTTCAGCTCTGCCTGCAGGCTCCCTCTTTTAGGAAGACCTGCCATTATAGGCCACATCCTTCAGAGTATCCAGCCCCTGATACACCTTAAGTTACTGAATTAACACTGAGTATACTGTGACTCAAACAACATGTCTGTCATAGGTTATACCTAAAAAGGTTTTCTGAAACAGTTTCCAAACAGTCACTGCGAGCGCCTACAAAGTTCAGCTCAGGGTCATAGTTCAAATTCTTGAGAGGCCACTACGACGGGGCACGTGCGCTGGCTGCAAACGACTTCTCAGAGGCCGGACTACTTTTCAGAGAACATGAATGCAGCTCAAGAAAACACATCATCAACATCATGAACACATGGCCTCTTCTCACACTATTAGAATGCACCTACTCAAAAAGTTCAATGAGACAGTCAGCAACAGGACCCCACCCCTCAACAAATGCACACAGGACACACACGCCGCTGTGTGTTCGGGTTAGGGTGACTGGGGGTCTCTCCACTCAATGAGTCTCTTTCAGCCTCACTGACCTACACCTTTTCACCTTTTGTTCATTAATCTGTTTCCTCGTTTCTGTTTTCTACCCCGAATGATGTCATCCAGAGGAGTTTCTTCCTGTTTTTTCTTAAGAACTGTGAAACAAACTACTTATCTTTGACTTAAGACCAGTTTGCATCGAGCCATTAACACAAAAAAGACAAAGGTCATAACATTCACAATACTTAAATATTCCCCACAATTCAAAACTATTCATGAAAACAGCTAGAATAAAAAAATAGCTGCCACCACGAGAAGCAGATGGCAGCAACATTAGAGCAGAATTAAACTTCCAGACAAACAAGCTTTTAGACAAACAGTTGCTACAATCCACCTTTTGTTCGTCAGGCCTTTCTGCGTGGGGAAAAAAAGTACTTTGCTTTTGTCACAGCCATTGATTACGCCGCAACATGTTTCACCAAATATTTGGTTTAGCCCAGTTAATACCTCACTGAGGTGCTAAACGTTACGTGTGAGGGCGGTGCCATTAAAACCAGCCTTCCTGCCTCCCTGTATCCAGCTGTGTATCATCTGAGTGACCCCACTGTATCCATGTAACCGCACAGGAAAAGCTGCACGTTTTTAAAGGTTTATTTTTGTTTTTCTTCGGGTGGGGCATATTGGTTGTTTTTAACTTCACTTCTGGGATAAAAATCCCCTGTCAGGACGTTGCCATAGTTACTGTAACATCCTGTACCTGCCGAAAAAGTTGAACTGACCTCATAGTATAAACTAAATGACCCAATAGGTAGCAGCAAATCTAAGAAGAGATTTGTGATTAAATTATGCAATTAAATAGGATCTTTTTAATTCTGTTTTATTTGCCTACATATAAAAACTACATAAAGTATAAATATATATAAGCAGTACATCTATTGTGTGTGTGTGTGTGTTTGCAGATTTTAGCTAATCTTGTGATGGAGACCCTCAACCCTGATCTCAAAAACATAATTGGTCCTCGACTCAGGGGGAAAATTCAGCAGAGGCAGAGAAACTGGATGCTGGTGAGTTTGTATTACACTGTACAGTGCTCTGCAGACACGCTGTACAAAAGTCCAAGAGTCCAATAGTGTTCTCTCTCTCTTTTCCAGATCTCCGATGCAGTGTACAGGCAGGTTCTGACTCAGACCAGCGGACAGTATCAAGCGCTGGTCGAAGCCTGTGAGGCTCAGAAAGCTCCACTGGACGCCAGACTGCGAACAGACATGGACCAGATCATCACGTCTAAAGAACATGTCAGCAGCAAGATACGAGGTGACCAAACATCTGCATGCAGAGTGGATTTCTAATCGGCAATACCTGACAGAAAGATGCCTGTACCAGCCAGAGGCATTTAGAGCAAAAGCCTTTTTACTGTGTCACACATGTCAACAAGCTTTGCAGAACCACTTGGTTCATTTGAGGCTTGCTGTTGCATGTAACATGATCCTCCCGACCTCAAGTACAAGCCCCATTGTTTGCCTGAGTGAGATGTAGCTGTGGTTTCTCTTGTTCAGGCATTACTGGTGCAGCACAGCGTTCACTCTAGTCACTGGATAACTCTACTGTGCTCAACTTCCTGGACACTAACATGGCCTTTCCTCTGCAACTAAACCACCGTCCATATCTAACATTTCCCACCACTTATCTCACACTCTGCACTTTCTCCTTACAGCTTTGACTTTGTTATTAAGTCTGCTTCCTCCCTCTCATTCCTCTGTCTCTTACTCATGTTGTGTGATTAAATGGCTTCTGCAGCGCCAGAGCATCCACCCTTTGAGTGGTGAGCCTGTCAGCTCTCTATTGAAAAGTTAACTTGGCACAGGCTACTCCTTTCTTTTTCATGTACACTGTTTCCCATTCAGCTTAAGTGGAAGAACTGCATTCCAGCACTGTATGGGCCATTTGTGACTTTATCTCCAAGATAACACCCGAAACTAAAAGTTAACTGTATAAAACAAGGTTCATTTTACACGATGTTGATGCAGGCATGAATTTTATTCTGGCAGTCGCTATAAGTACAAGGTTACATTGCTAAGAGTTGGGTGTATCTTTGAGTTGTGCCGAAATGAAAGCTCCCGGGCTGCAGCTCAAGTGTGTTGTCCTCAAATGTCATTACACACATACCAACCATTTCAACCTGATTTTAAACAATACACAGCGCATTGTGATGACTTTTTGACATAGTTCATTTGAAGTCAGAGCCGTGCCTTCATTTTTTCTTCATACCTTGACTTACTTTGAGTGTTTTTTGTTTTCAAGCTGCACTAAACTATGTATGTAAAATATGTTTTTTCTTGTTTAATGTATGTAAAATATGTTTTTTCTTCCACCCTCTATGCATCGCTGCTGCTGCTGTGCAGCTCTGGTGTTGCCCAAGGCGGAACAGCTCCTCCGGACCAACGTCCAGCCCTACATCAACTCCATTCTGGATGCCCTTATGGAGCCCACCAGCAGAGGTTTCTCTGAGGTCAGGGACGTTTTCTTCAAGGAGCTGGTGGAGATCAGCAAGAACACGATCAACGGAGAGGGCAAGGAGAATCTGGGAGACGTGAGTCATGTTTTTGTGTGGTACACAGAAACCTTAATAATCCTCAGACCAAGGTAATATAGAGGGAAAACACAGGGGTACTGTTACTGCAGAGTAGCAGTAAGTAAGTACTCCACAATAAGCCGACAGACACACAACACTGATATACACCAGTTAGCCACAACATTAAACCAATCTGTTAGAAGCAGGAAAGCAACTTTGATGTGGGTCAAATTGTGATGGCTAAATAAACAGGTCACATGATCTCAAAAACTCTAGCTATTGTGGGGGGATCCCTGTATGCAATAGTCTGTACCTACCAAAAGCAGCCCAAGGCAAGACAACCAGTGAACCAGTGACAGTCATGGCTGCTCAGAGCTTATTAATACACGTGGGGAGCGAAGAGCTACTGTAAAATGCTGGCCATGATCGTCAGCTGCCGGAGCACACAGACCTGCGAGTGTAACTGTGTAGCTGCAGACCAGACCAGTGCCCACCCTGATGCTACAAAGAGAGCATCAGAACGGGTCCTTAGAGCAGAGGGAGAAGGGGTCATGGTCTGAGAAACTGATGCCCCACCTCACAGCTTACAGGGCTTAAACCAGATGGCACCTTCAGAGGTATTGTGGAGTCCATGTCATTAGGGTTCAGAGCTTTTTGTGTCATCAACAGCCTATTGAAATATCCAGCAGACATAGAACAATGTTGTCATTAATCTGGAGTCATGTGATCATTGTTAATATATAAAAATCTAACTTGACATTAGCAGTAACTGTTACTTGCAGCATTGGTTGCAACAGGAAACCTATTTCTTGTCGTTTCTGGGTTTTTTTGGTTTTTTTTTAAACAAAGCCCACATTGCATGACAGCATAGAGAGAATCAAAGCACAGGAAGAAACCTCACTAAGCTACATAGCTGACAGGAAGAATTACAAAGTTTGATGTGTTGCCCAGCTCTACTTGACTCCTGTACGCTCCAGTCAGGACTGAAATTGATTTGGAGAATGTGGATGGGTTAAAGTCAATGCATGAATGTGAACAGCATTGTTTAACTTATGGTTGACATCATTAGCGTGCATGAAAAGACACTGTGTGGCAAAGTTAGTTCTAGTCGTTAATTAGAAGTCCTCGGCTGCCCTCACACTGATCCTGAACAATCACCAAAAATCACCTTTTCCTCTTTTTGGTCTCAAATCTCCATTTTGCGTGATGTTCTTGCCACCTTGTTTTGAATCATCATTATCCTCTATCTATCTCCCCCATAGCACATGGAGAGACTGTCCATGCTCGCTTTTCACCCGGTCAAGATGCAAAGCTGCTACGAGAAGGTGGAGCAGCTCAACCTGGAGGGACTGCAGCAGAGGTTCAGCGTCTCCAGTCCCTCTGTGTTCGTCAACCGGGCTCAGATCCTTATGGGGGAGGTGAGAAGTCACAGCCCTTTCTCTCCTGTTAGAATAGAAAGTTATCACCAGCAACCAGCAGCCTGTAGTGAAGTCTCTACTTCCACCTGCTGGATAAAAAGAGTAAGACAGTTTGTAAAGATAACACACTGAGCTGTTGCATTCATTTGTTTCTTGTCCTACTGACAGCAAATGGACAATGCAGTGTACACATTTGAGCAGATTCTTAACCAGTCTTTAGAGGACAAGGGAGAAGACGACCTGTGCAAGACCATCCAGCGATGCCAGGACAGAGTTCTCAAGGTAAAATGTAGTACACAAGTACACACAGAAATCTTAGTGTAGTAGAGAAACGGGTTAAGATTTGAATCAAATGTGTTTTGTGTGGACGTCAGAGAACAGTAAATAAAACTGTGTGTGAGGAAGAGGAAGGATAAGTCACTGAGCTTTACATATGTCTCGTCAGAAATATGATTATGACAGCAGCACAGTGCGCAAGAAGTTCTTCCGAGAGGCTCTGCTGCAGATCATCATCCCATACATGCTGCAGCATCTCTCACCGTCCTGCTCACCGGTGAGTAGCACCCAGCATAGCCTCACCTGTTTGATCACTTTTCCATTTTATTCTCTCTCTACCTTGCATGCATTCTAGTATAATGCCATTACAGTTGTGCAACGTGTCCCTTCATTCTCCAGGAGCTGCCGCGCTTTCAAGAGCTAATCTTTGAGGACTTCTCCCGTTTCCTGCTGGTGGAAAACATATTCGAGGAGGTGGTTCTACAGTCTGTCACCAAGGACATAATGATGGGTGAGGAGCCAAAGCTTGTGAAGATTTAGAAATTAGTTTTTCCATGTCAACATTAGCAATAATGTACCCTCAAAGTACATCGGTATTAACACAGTGACTGATTCTCTGTTTCTGTATGTGTCCAGCTGTAAAGGAGGCAGCTGTCCAGAGGAGACACAATCTCTACAGGGACAGCATGATTCTGTCCAACAGTGACCCCAACTTGAACCTCCTTGGAGAAACTTCTCCAGTGGACTGGACCGCTAAATTTGGAGGCGATGAGCCGGAGGGTTCTGTCGGCAGTGGTACAGCTGGAGGGGGTTCCGCGAGAAAACGCAGGCAGGTGGTGTCCATGATCCAGCTAGACGGAGTGCCGCTTCCCTATGAGTCCTGTCTGGAGGTTCCAGGTGTGGAGCTAATCCCGGAGGAGGACACAGAAGTGTCTGAGGGTAAAAAAGGGGACCAAAGGAATGATGAGGACGTGGGCCCTCCACACAGTCCCAAATCTCCTGATAGTGTGGATGAAATCAGGGACTTGATTAATCCGGTGGTGGAAGTGGTGCTACCAGTTGCAAAGGAGGATACGCAGGATATGGCCAATGGAACTAAGCCGATCAGCGGCACCATCACCATGGAGGACGGGTTGCAGGAGCAGATGACACATGTGACCACCATGGTGGAGGACGTCCCCAGGAAATCTCCACAAGACAAAATCTCCCCGCAGACGCTCCTCCAGCAGCTGGTAGGAAGCAAGAATAAGGAAGCAGATAAGGAGCATCAGGAGGAAGCAGCCATCAAGGACGCCATCGAGGAAATAGAGATAGCGGTACAGGAAGGTGACAGAGAACGAATCGCGGAGGTTGCTAAATCAGATTTGGAGTCGTCACCGCCAATGGCTACAGACTCCAGCATTTCACATTTGAATGGAGAGGACAAAATCATTGATCCAGTGGACGTGGAAGTTATTTTAGCATAGGAGGACAATCCACTGAGACTGGAGAAACGCTCTGAGACTAAATCACATGTAGTGGGAGAGAGGTGGATGGAATTTGGATGGTATTTTAAAGATTAATTAAAAGTGTTGCATTTCTGTATTGTTGTTGATATTGCACACTCCAAAATCACCTCCCCCATCATCTTTTCTGTGAGACATTTCTATGGTAACTGGTTTCCCTCTGTGCAGCCTAGTAAATCTCACTGCAGCTTGTATGTAATGCTTTATCTATGACGCGGGATTGGAAACATTGATATACAGTAAGTTTGACTTCTATTTGCTCTGTCAACGACATCAGGGTTAATTACAAGAACCGTCAGCTTGGGTCCTAAAACGAAAGTGGACTTTAAGGAGGGAGGAACACTAGACAACATATTTAACTTATTATTTTAAGATGTGTTTTTTTTTTCATTGGTAACATCTGTAAACACACATGCAAACCAGTCAGTCAGGCCCATGTTTCTCATGTCTCATGTCAGCTATATAGTCAAAGAAATGACAGCTTATGGCAGCATGTACGTGGGCAGCAGGGGGCGCTATAATCAACCTTCTTGTTTTTCCTTAATATTGATAAATATTTTTCTAAAATGTAATTAAAAAAAAAATGTTGTTTACTTTTTAAGCATTTCCTATATTTGCATATCTAATATTCGGGGAATTATTATTATTTTTATTTTACAACCAAGATGTTTCTGACATCTGTGTGATGGAAAATAACCAGAACTCATTGTTTCTTGTGACTTTGCCCTTTTGATACATCATGTAATGGCTCTTTTAACTTATAGGACTTTGATGAACTTATAATCACAAGACGTCCTCTTAGTGACTATAAGCGAGATCCTTAATGTTTGCTTCTAGTTTTTTCTTTTGCAACTTCACTGTAAGTATGTTTCATATTTATTCATATAAACCAATATTTGCTTATTTAATGAAACTTTTCCAATTTGGGTAAAAGGGTCAGTTCCCCCCAAATCACACACGTTTACTGCGGTAGTGCTATTGAGCTGTCCAGATTATGTTATAGGGATCTAGTGTAACTATCTCAACAACACAGACGGTTTGATGAACTCTAAATGTAAGACTTTTAGCAGACCTGCAGTTAATTGGTAGTGCTTTTTTTTAACAGTGTAAGACTGTACTTTTTTAATAGTTTTCTAAGAGGTTTCCTGGAAAGAACTATTTAATATGAAATTGTATTTTCTATAGGACAAGGAAAGACAGCTGTTGTATTTGTGTTTGACATTCTTGCATGTATGATAGCAACTATTCAAAATCAAATAACTGGCTGATGACTAAATAACTGATTTACCAGTTTTATGTTTTCTATATAGGCCAAAGTCAGATTATTTTTTTCCCTTAGACAGTCTGTCCAACAGATGGCACTCTCCACCCTTTATATCCTCAATTCAGCACAAAGGTAAGATATCATCTTCAAAGATGCACAGAAAATACTGAAGGTGACGCAAATACAGAGTTGCATCAAAATAAAGTTTGCAGGCACATTAACAATATAATCAAACATGCATTCATATACACTGCTGCATTTTTATTATCATTATAAATAACATTACAAAGTTCTTTCCAGAAACTATCCAGTAGATGTACAGTTTATTTCTGGGAGATTATAGGAAACTTTTGAATCTGTCGCATTTTGTTGTTGTTGGCTTGACATGTACACTAATGGCTGAATTTATAATTATGTTTCAAAACGAGCTGAAATCCTTTGTGTAACTTTACCAGTCAGTCACTTATCATCACTGCTTCGATTTGAGGCAAAATTTGAGTTTAAGCAGAAATTGAAAGTGTCACCAGCTTCTGGTTATTTATTATGAAGCCTGTGTGGTGTGTAATCATACAGGTGTCAACAGCTTGTTTTTACCTTCCTGAAATAAAGAAAAATTATGGATGAATAAAATTATTTCTACAACTTTGCTTTTGGCAATAGAGTCTCTTTAGATTTTTATTCACTGATAGAAAATCATCACTAAGAAAGTTGGGGAAAAAAAGAGGAACATGTTTTATAAAAAAAAAAAACATCTATAATGTCAGTTGCAAAGTGTTCAGACTTTTTTTGTTGGTTAGTGGTTTGTCACCAAATGTTACAGAACCACATGATCAACTTTCACTGTCCCCTGATACACTGTACATGTGAGAATGACTCTGATCTCTAAATGATACTAGAGAGAAGTGAACAAAAAAAACAAACATCAAAAAATCACATGATTCAGTTCCTCAGACTGACTGAAAAAAAAGTCATAGTTAAACTCTTAGGTTGTTGGTACTTTAACCCTAAAGACCACTAACTCTGTAACTCTCTCATAAAGTGAGACATTATTGGTATGTAGTGACATCATGACTTGAATTAAACATTAAAATACTAGTCAACTCCATAGTTGCTATAAAATTCTGCCATATTTGATCAGAAAAATTATAAAAGAAAAATGTAATACGCCACATATACCTCTGCTGAGAGTGTTGCAATTACACTCTTTATATCTGCTGTGTACTATTTGAGGATAAATAAGCAGGAAGAGAATAGTTGAAGCGCTTCCTCCTCTGGAGATTAGATGTGTGAGTGGAGACACAAGAATATGTATGTCCCTTTAACACCTGCTACGTTATAAAGATTTACACATCGCCTCAGTGGTAGATTCAAAAGTTATGATTAACTGTGATACATTTCAAAAAGTTATTCCCAAAACCAGAGAGTGAAGCTGGTAAACAGACAATCAACTTGATGCATTTCGTGACACAGTTAGTGTTGTGCAGCATGTTCTTTGGCATACGCGTTTGACAAGTCCTGCACCCACACACACGCACACACACACACACACACGGTTAAAAGTAAAAAGTAAAATCGGAACAACACGCAGAAATTAGTCAGTCCAGTGGTTTTCAATTTTCAGTAGTGTGCATGTGATCCGTCAACTCATGATAAAATCTTTTTTTAAAAGTCATCCATCAATATCCGAACTGTCCGTACCATCAGTTCTGACCCAGCAGAGGGAATGAGATGAAGTACCCGAGCACAGAGCCTGCGATGACACCGAGGAAGATCCATGTGTTGTAGGACATGACGCACAGCATCAGCATGTAGCCCAGAGTCACCTGTAGCATGTGGAGGACCGTCTGGATGCCGTGCATCAACCAGCTGAGGGGAGAGCAAAGAGGTGTTTGCAATAGGAAGATTTAATAAAGCCCAATATCATATGACACAAAATGACGTGAAGAACTACGTATTGTTTTGTGGTATCAGTTATTAGGTTGGAACATGTGAGTTATTTAACAGAAAGGAGTTGACGTCCAGCCTCGAGGGTTGGAAACCAGACACCACTCAGAAAATCACTAAAATACACCACAACCACTGACTGCAATCTGCTTCCTTGTGTCTATTATTCCATGATCTGTATTTTGCACTGAAATATATCAAAAAAGACTGTGTTCACTTCAACCCTGGTGTATTTCACAAGGACTCAGACCTGTTATTGGTGTTTGGAGGTGGAGAGTTTGACTCGATGGGGGTCAGAGAGGATTCTGAGGGAGCGTTGTTCAGGACGGAGCTGCAGGCGCTGCCGGAGGACTTAGGGACGGCATACGGTGACTGAGGCTCGGCAAGTTTAGAGCGAGTCGCCAGCCACACCCTCCACACTTTCAGCAACTCGTAGAAAACTGTCAGCAGCAAGACCACAAACACGGACAGCACCATCCCTGAAGACACACACACACAATTAACTCACACAGCTGTAACGTCTGAAGCTCCTTCCCGGAGAATCTTAAATTCATTTCAGTTACAGTGGATTCATACTGATATTAGCTTATCACAAATATGTAGTTATCAGCACATACTGTGCTAAATATTGGCCAATGAGTAACTAAAACGGCAGCACAGTGTAGGGCTGGGTGCTCTATCCTGTACTGCACTTAATCAAATGATAAAATTGGGGTTTCGTAGAATAACAACTCTTGAACAAGCATGAAACAATATTGGTTTAAGCTTCAAAATGTCAGTACAGGCCAGGCTCTAACACTGAGCAACAGTAAAAACGTGGTCATGCTCCAGGCGTGTTTTCTGATGTTTCATGTATTATTCGCTGATTTTCCAAGTTGCTTTCTTTTTCAGAACCACCTCCCAAGCCTGCAGACTTTAAATATAACTCAGAACAAATTTTACCATTTGATGGTGTGACGGTATTTAGCCTCACCAGAGTGAAAAGGAAATAAAAATGTAATGACCAGATTAACTGGTTCTAGGTGATGTTTGTGGTTTGGTCAAGTATGTGACAAATGCTGGTTAGCCAGAAAAGGAAGCAGCTGGTTTTGAAAGGTTAGCTGATAAGTGGTGATACTGGTGAAACTGTTGGGTTTGGTTGAGTTTGTGGGTTCTAGGGGACGATCTGGGACGCTGAAACACACTGCTGAGCTTTCTCAGTGTCTTGGTATGTACCTGTACATGTCAGTTTAGTTTGAAGTACAAGCCAAAGGCCATAATCCAGTCAGAGTGGTTGCCAAATACTGTCTAATAAATTATTATACAGCGATGGTTGCATAACCATGATGAAGTTGCCTTATAAACCAAGTATGAAGCCACTACAGGTCAACTCATAATTTACTATGAATACTGAGCTTCCATAGTACAGTTCACCCAGCTTCTGGTTTGACTTTTTCCCCCTGTGGTGGTGACTCTTTACATTATCAGTGCACAGTTAGACACTTTGCAGCTTACCTGCAGGTCCCTGCACATCCCAGAAGTCAAACAGGAGTGTCACACGGCTTGACACCCCAAAAGTCATCTGAAAAGAAAGAAAGAACTATTTTTATTATCGAGAGCTTTGAACTGTTGAGCGCTGCTCACTGGGGCACCTTTCCAATAGTGAGAAACATAATTAACACGGGAGCAGGTGTTACAACGTCGCCTCATCCTCCGTCTCTCTAGGGTCAGTCATCCAAGACTGAGTTTACTGCTCTGCTGGGCAATCATTCCTCTCCTCCGTCATTTTACAGTGTACTGACTTAGAACGTCTTTGATTATACATCTAGGCAACCTTTACTTTCTCTTTTTTTTTTACTTTTAACTTCCTAGAAGCATCGGACCTTCATAATAACAAAAATATAACATATGTCTCAACACAAAGACATTTCAAAATAAAATAAAGGAAGAAAAAAGATTTGACTGAAGAAACCTTAATAAAAGTGAAAGTAGTGATTCACTAGTTTTTGTCACCCACAAAACCTCCTCTGTCCCACATTTAATTTTTAAATTCCACTAAACAAAAATCTATTCAGCTGTTCTTACTCCTCTATTGTAGGATGCGTTGCCCTACAATAGCACACTCTGTCCTGCCCTGCTGCTGTGCATGTGTGACTGACAGAGGAATGTCTGTGTGTGCGTCTGTGTGTGTGACTGCAGCTCGCTCAGCTGCCCAGTCACTGGCAGACTCTCACCACCTCTTCCCTGATAACTCGCCACCTGTCCATTCACGGCCGCCTCTCACCAGGTGTGCGCCGGTGAACACCTCACTGTTACACTGTTAATGCTGTAATAGTTAGTTGATCGCTCACTGCGCAGAGAAACAACGAAGCAGTGGTTTAGAGATCATGAGGTAGTGATCCTGCAGCCAGGATGGTCACGATGCTTTTTGTTTATAACCTAATTTTCCAATTATGCCATTACAGGCACAACAGTGACCTAACACCAACTTGGCTCTTATTTTGTAGAGCTAGCATCCAGCAGAGCAAGAAACAGCATTAGATGATCAAACAGGTTGTTAACAGATTATTTAAATCACTTCATTTAGGTAAACCTATAGTAATTGTGGTGAGACAACTGTGTGCGCACAACTTTGGTAAGCACTTTAGGCCATATTTGACCCAGTAATGTTTAAAACAACCACCCTGGGTTAAACCTTTACCCTTCATAGCTAAACACTGGGGTTTGTTTGAAATCAGTCTGATTCGTCTGATTGCTCACGTGACCTGCCCTGGCTCACTTCCCATTTTTTTTGTGTGACTATGTTCTCAAATCTCAGCAATTAACCTGTTGAGTACAGTGTTATTGTTATTGTTAGGAGCGATGACGGAACCTACAAAAATAAGTAAAATAAGTTTAGTAAGTTTGTGATAACTTCAGAGAATAAGCTGGAAAGGAAGGACCGTTTATGCAGAATGACGAGGTGAATCAACTTTGTGTCACTTTGAGTTTTTAGTTTTCTGAGAATTTAGTATTTGTATGATAAACCCAGAGAAACAGAAAGAGTTTGGGCACAGATTATACAGTGAGAACCTGAATACATCGCAGAGAAAGATAAATACAGACAGGGTGGAGGATCCAGCTCGAGTTTGGGCAAAGTGAACACTGTGAGCTTATCTTTCAAACTGGTTAATCTCTTTAGCAGTGCTCAGACTGCAAACTGTGAGAGCAGTGCTTCAGCACCGACTCTCTCAGTAAACCTATCAGAAGCTTTTGTCATTCGTTTCAGTAGTGTTTGCAAACCAGCTGGATCAAATAAACTAGTAAAATATATGATGTGCACAGTATGTAATCCATCACAGTGAAACTCGTGTTTGCCTTTTTATTCTAAAAAGCTGTGTGCTTTGAGACAAACATATATGAACTTATATATGAAGTTCTGTGTTATAACTAGGTGATTGCATCCATGTTGCCCAACCCTTAAGTAAGTAAGTGAGGATTTCACTCCTGTTCAAACTGGAAGCACTGTAAACACCTGTGAGGATGAATTGTGTCCCTCTGGGGTTATTTTGCTCAGCTCCAGTGTTTCCACACACTGACTTACTCAACACTACATTCTTCTCTAAGGTGACAAACATGTTTCGAGTCCTAAACTTAGTCATGTTAAGACGTGAAGTAACTTGTTTCATGCAGTAAAAAACGCTCCACTTACGGACATCATGGTCAATTTGGTGGGGGCTCACTGATACCACAGTTTCCGTGTTTATTGACTCCGGTTTTCCATCGTACACGACGGACGTCCCGGGCTGGATAGAGGCTGTCGCAGCGCGGTCAGGTACGAGCCATCCGTCAGCGTGAAGCACGGCGAGCTGTCAGTGCTAACAGCAGCCTACTCAGCGTAATGACGATACCTCCTGACTTTTAAACAAGCAAAGGCTCATGGGAACTGGAGTTTATCAGCAACTGGGGGCAAACACCCAGTGATTCAAGTCAAGTTATCCGGAAACCCCAATGTTATCGACGCCATAGAGTAGTTCGCACACGACCATTAAGCCTTAATATATTAGCTAAACGTTAGCCGAAGCAAGTGCTTTGTTTGACGCTTTATACTACGCATGCGTGAACCAGATAAACTCCCGTTCGTTTAACGCAAACCCGGGGTCACGTGATAGACGGAGATAGCCGAAGGAACTCGTAGATTTCCGGCCACTGTACTTCAGTGTTGACAGGATGATGGACGTATTACTCAAAAAATAACGAAAAATAACCATAATGTCATTTTTGTCAGTTCTCTTTGTTTTTGTATCATATGTTTTTTTTTTCACAATCTGGAAAAAACATCAAATTATTATAACAAATGAATAAATTATTTGTACTAGTTTTTTACTGCTCCTTTGAGGACATTTCGATGTGAAGTACTGTTTATATTGTTATATTCGTTTGGCAGAGAGTGCTTGATCAGTTTTGTTCTTAAGGTCTCACACAGGAGTTCAACTGCATGTTCTCTGCAGTTTCAAACAAAGTAGATCAAGTGCTTTGCTGCAGCTGCCCGTTATCTGAGCTTCAGCAAACAGCTTTATCGGAGCCTCTGTTTGATTTTAGTCATAACTTGATCACTTAACTCCACTGGCCCCATTTGTGTATTTGCAGTTTTTAAAACAACAGAGAATTTGACACCAGGTTTTCTTTGAGGTCATTCCTGCACTTAAACACATATTATCCAGAATTTGCGGACAGTTTCGACATAGCTCTGGATCAGTTGAATATTTACACCATTTCACCCGTTCTAAAAGTATAAATACAAATGTTTGTTCCTATGTAGAGCACGCTGAACTGTAGAATGGTGATATAATGCTCACTGTTTCTTAAAAGTGAAAAAATAAACATTACACCAAACAACATACATTTAGAAGCATGTTCTCATTTCAAGCTGACTGTTGAGATAAAACACGTCATATAACTTTATTGATATACTGTAAAGTACAACTTTGATTCTGCACTTTAAGTTCAAATATTACATTTACTGACTGAGGTGCTACTATAAGTGTCTGCATACTGCACCTCTAAACAGTTTACAAGTAGAAAAATACAAAACCAGACACCACTCACCAATATGTGAGGGAAACTGAATGAAATAAAAACTGAACAGGAGATGCCTCATAAAGCTATAGTACCTTTTGGTGGAAAGGATTTCAACACAATCAGGAATGATAAAGGCAGCATGAAATGACTTCAGGGAAGTGAGCCGCTGAAGCTTCAGCGTTCTTGGAAACAAGAAGAATTGCACATATTTTCTAAAACAAGAATAAAAACAAAATTCGACAAGTCCAGTGCCCTTGTTGTTTTTAAAAGCTACATTTGTATACATCAAGTGCACTTAGCACAGTCCGCAGGAGGCGAGAAAGGAAGAGCTGCAGGAGTACATCCTGATGTCCTTCCTAACAGAGGGAAAAAAGTCCTTCACAGGGAATCCAGATTGTTTAAGGCGTGTGTTCACAATAATGTAGAGACAGAATACCACTGTTTAGGTGACATAAAGGTTGCAAATCACAAAAAAAGTTTCAGTGCCGATGTGTCTCACAAAATGAATCACAAAGCCTGGAAACATGTGACAACCTGGTCTGCAGTCAGATCATCAGCACTGTGATTGTTTCTTTTCTAAATTCACAGGTATAAATTTTCACTTGAAATTTGGGATTATACTAAAATGTCACACAAACACTTAGTGAAGCAGTTGTGCTTAGGAGTTTAAGTGGCATCAGCAGTTTCCCCACAGACATGCAACAACGAATATGTGCTGATGCTTTCACAATGCGACAGGACTGAGCTTTGGTGATGTGGTTGAAATATTAAGAAAAACAAAATCTGGAGATTAAAGCAATGAAATGATTTTTCAGCTAGTCCTGATGACAAATTTATTTGGTAAACATTATTTTGTAGGTTAATAACACGATGATAGTGTCGATCTTATTACGTCAAAAACAGAAAAATCTTGAAATCATCATCAGCAAACAAGATAATGAATCAGGAAAAAATGCTGAAAAAGTTGTTGAGATGAATGAAAACAGACCTCAAGGGAACTCTAGTCCAAATAAGCTATACACACACACACACACACACACACACACACACACACACACACACACACACACACACACACACACAAACTGTCCAAAAAGTGCAGTGTTGCGCAAACTTATGTTTGTCATCATCATTCTCGTCCCACTGACGCAACACAAAAAAAAGTTAAGGCAACAAAAACATTGCACAGTCTCTTCCTCACGGAGATGCAAATCACTTGCATCACATCTCGAAACAACATTTATCTCAAACCTCAGTTTGTCAGTTCTGCCCAACAGGCGGGTGCAGGAAAATAAGATGTAAATCACATCACAGATACCAGGACTCATTCAAGCATTTACACAGCTGATTGAGTTATAATCCAATTTCAAGACCAAGTGGAGATAAGGTTTGTGCTACTGATGAGCACAAGGGGGCAGAGAAAGATAAGGAATAAACAACTACAGAGCAGGCAAAACGAGCATCATCTGCAGATAATCTGTTCTCAAAGCAAAACCTCTCAGTTATGAGCCAACACAGAGCTGCAGAGCAGAGATGACATAACTGATTTTTTTAAATGATTATTTATTATTTCTAAAAACAGAACCTGTAAAATTTCCACTTCCGTGTGTAGACAACACCACAGTATGCCGTAATTTAGATGCATGTTTTTTTCTGCGTTTCAAGTTGCAAAACTGAGAGGTTTTCCCGAGACACTATTTCTACCTTTACTCACTCACTTGATAAAAAAAACAGAAATATTTAGGTTCAATTTACCAACAGACCTATCTAGTGTATCTATCCATCATGAAGACAACCCCGCCCTTCTGATGACGGCCACAACAAAAAGGCCAGTTCGGTCATGTCAAACCTGAGCCTTCAGTAAACCTAAATCATTTGCAAGGCATCACAGATGCAACAATTAACTGGAAAAGACAAAACGACCTGGGCCCAAGAAGAAAGACACAAGCCAAAATGTTGTAAGACGATCTACAATGCTTCTTTCAGGCACAGTGATGTTCACCAGTTCTGTCTGACGGTGAAATAAAAAATTCTTATATTCAATATAAGATAGGATCCCTTTTTTGTTTAGCATGAGACAAAGAAGCCATCTTGAGATGTTGGGGTGGTGGTGGTGGTGTTACTGTTCATCCTTTTTCACCCAGTGTGTCTCCAGAGTCCTGATTCGTTGAGAAGTGAGTGCAGACAGGTTTGGGTAGGCGAGGCCACAATGCCTCATCGCCTCCTACTTCTCTACTGTCTGCTGTTGAAACTGGAGTTAGCACTACTGCAGCTTTCTTCATAACTGGGTGGTGGTTCTGTAACACACAGGTACAACAGGGTCAATACAGATAGTTGAAGTCTTCCTTGAAGTTTTGTTTTACAGTTTACAGATAAAGTTACAGTTACAGATCTTATCTGTATAGATCTTATATGAGATCTTATCTCAGATAAATAACTACAGATAGTTATGTATATTGCTTTAAAAGGTCACAGCTGAATTCTGCATAGTGTACTGATATACACTATGTTAGTGTGGAAGCACTTGCATTATCAGGTTAGACGTCATTTGCTTTGACATGAATTATAGTACTGAAGTAGCTATCTTCACTAACTGACCTATGCCACATTAACTACACACCAAGGTGTTTGCAGCATTACAACACACAGTCGGTGACATACGCTCCAAACACACAAAATCAAGCTTTGTCAGTAGCATTACATAAGTTTGCAGGATATGCAGGAAACCATAAAAATACTGTAACTTTATATCCACTGATGACTTAAATCAGGTGACAGTAGGATTACCTGTGCTTGTCTTATCAATATATAACTATAGGATATAGAACAACACTATTACAAGGGGCAACTGCTGACTCAACACTGTCAGGGCTTATATGGTTTTACAGACTCAAGACAACCTGTTGCTTGATTTGACTGTGATGAGAACATCAAAAGTAAATTTAAATCATCTGCTGTGATATGAATATCTAGAGAGCTATTACACTAAACCTATATCGTCTTCACCCGCCAGACCGTGTGACCATGTGGTGCACTAACCATGAGGGTAGTCCCAGCTACTGTACTCTGGAGGGAGAATGAGAGAGCAGGAAGTGGGAACAGGAGTCACGTTTCCCTCAGTGAAGAAAGGAATAGTTGCACCGGTGGACACGCAGAACAATGGAGCGGATGCATCAGGCTGTCTGTGGCTGGGAGGCACTGCTGCACCTGGAGCGTGGCTGAAGGCGCTCGGGGACATGGTGACTGGCTGACCTGAGGGATCCTGCTGAGAGTGACTCTTGGTGGGAATCTCTTCACTGGCCACAACCCCGGCACACAACGCATCTTCTGGTTCTTCCTCTGCTGGTGGGGCACTGGGCGTCACCCCTGCAGCACTGGGTGCAGCTGTGAAACCACCGTGGTCTGGAGTGGAGGGCATTAGTCTTGACGGAGACAAGTTCAGAGCGATGTTTCCGATGTTAATGGGCAGAATAACGACAGCCTCTGGAGACCTCAGCGACACCTGTAATGTAAACATGAACATGATTTATGAAGAAAGCACAGGTGTGCACAGGTTTTATTCCTGCTCCAGTAATATATAGGGTTTTTGTCTTACTGAGAATTACCAGTTGGCCTTTTTTGGGTAATTAAAAATTGGTAAAATCTCTCATTACTATGTCAGAACACACATGCATACAGTGCTGTGTAGCTGCAGACTGAGTGTCCATGCTGACCCCTGTCCACCATGATATTTGAACCAGCAGGTGGCATTAATGTTGTGGCTGATTGGAGTAAATGTAGTGTATTGTAAGTTATGTAAAACAACAAAGCTGCCATCAGTCTATATGATAGCGGGCACACACACACACACACACACACACACACACACACACACACAGAGACACACACACACACACACACCTGAATGAAATAGTCAACGTCTATGAGGCTGCAGCCGTCCAGCGCTGACTGAGGAAGAGGAGGAACAATGATCTGCTCCCTCCACTCTGCATGTTTTCCTGCTTTCACTCCGGCTCCCTCCACCTCCGCGATGGTCCGCAGGTCAAACACAGGCCGTTTGGTCTTATATGTCACTTTCTGGGGTGGAAAAAAAAAACATACAGTCAACATGAAAATATATGACTGTGTCACATCATTTCACCCACCCTTTAGCTCACAGCAAGGAAAAGTTCTCCTGTGAAATGACTGTACACTACACCAACACTGTACAGACAGGCTGTATGTGGACCCACATGAAAGGATAAATTCTATGAATGGTTATGTTTGAGTCTCGTAATAGAGCCCCAGCAGAAATCTATAATACAAATATAAAAGCACAATACCATATAAATTGAAATTTCCAGGTAGCAGCGCACAGTGTACAGCACACTGCCATCTGGCTGAGCTCATGTATTTGGGACGAGGCAGAGACCACGAAGATGCAGATTTGTGTGCTAGGATAATGTTTTATGAGTTTTTGTCTTTTGTCTTTTTCCTTTTACTTCCTTCTACATCCTTTTTCTTTAATGCTCAACGTGTAAAAAAAGACTTTGTCAGGATAAAACAACACATTTCCAAAGGGGTTATCTTCAGTAATCTACCTGTATGAGACTGGCCAGTATACATCCTGTGTCCTTCCCAGACTTGTTGTGGATCTCAGCAGCTAACTTGATGACCTGACCAGGAATGTAACCCCTCATGTCAGAGCGAGCTTTCAGCATCAGGATCCCCGTCTTCACCAGGAGGTAGCTGAACTTCTTCGTAGTCACAGCAGAATTTGGTCTCTGCAAAGACAAAGCCTCAGGATAAATGTACAGTATATTTGTGTGTTAGAAAGAGGATCATGTCTTTTGATATTAGTAAATAAGATTATAAGCTGAAGCTAATAGTTCCAAAGTATCAGGAAACATAAGAGTGAATGATAAGTGAGTTATGCAAGGCAGTGAACAAAAAAACAAAACAAATTAGATTGTACTCTGCCATAAAATCAAATAAGACTCAATCAAGACAAAGGTTGATCGAATAAGTAGATAGATTACAGCGATTGAAAGTCCCCTCTTCTCATCCTGTATCTAGATTATATCCAGAACCTCTGCCCACTTTCACTCAGCAAGAAGCAAACAGCAACATTTAAATTCACAAAGCACTAAAATGAGCATCAAGGACAGATTAGTTCACCAAACACTTACTTCAATGCCAGACACCTCATTGAGGTTGAGCATGTTAAGTAAGTAGAAGGGCTTCTGGGCTTTGTAGTCCTTAGAGAAGCGGGGCGTGTCGATGACTGCCCTGACACGGTAAAGAATCTTCCCAAAGGGTCCCTCAAAAGAGGTTGGAGCAGCCGCTGATGAAAGGGTTGGGAAGAAATCAATACATCACTTTGACATTGCTGACAGTTACTGAAAACAAGAACTGCTGGAAATGGTAACAAAAAGGGCCACATTCAAAATAGAAATATGGTTTTCATTGACATTTATCTTTTTATATAATACATAAAAAGATAAATTGTTCCTTGAATTATTATATAAATTAGGTATGTTAATTAATACACTGTTGTTAAACATAATCAACACTGATGTGTTTTGAAGCCTTGCATGCGCAAAGACAAAATACATGTCTTAAATGCACAAATAGATGTAAGAATTACATAAAGGAGATTATTAGTATTCTGCAAAAGAAATGGCAATAACACTTTATAATTTAAAACTCTACCAGAGCTGCCATAAGATATAAGAAGCACCTACACATCTTGTCCTGAATAGCAAAAGGACACTGACTCAAGATAAGGGAAGAGGCTGAAATGAAGGACATTTAGGAAGAGTGAGATAAAAATAACTATTTGAGGAGAAGGCAGGCAGTCACAGAGAAGCACAGAGATGTTCAGAGCCAGAGAAGAGGAAGAAAACACATCCAACTCATGTTCTCTGCTGATTGTGATCTGCACAACCACATGCACATAAATACTCAAACATGATGTACACAAAGGTGATTGATGTGTTGTCATGAACAAAGCTCAGCCTCTCTCTCACACTGACTGTTCTAACTCTTCCTTTCTCTCCACTGATCCTTAGTCAGATGGTAAAGCCGGTGCGGCTGGTGGTTGCTCTAGGGACAATTCTGCTGTCAATAAGAATTAGCCAGGAGAAGAGGGAGGTTGTTGTTAGTCAGCAGAGCCTTGGAGAAATTGAGAGAGGACAGACTAAAGCACAAAGACCATTCTTCTTCATTTCAGCAGGCAGCACCTCACGGGTACTTTTTCTTTTTCTTTTTGTTGATTTGCAGGTAGACATGTTAAAACTGAGCTTTTTAAACTACAAACTCATTCATGGTTCTCAAATGATGTATCACGTATAATAGACATTTTACTGTCTTTTGTTCTTCTGTCTTCTTTACTTCACACAGTTCTTTGGAATGAGGCCACCCACTATTTTATTTGCCTTTTATCCCTCTGCACCTTATTGTCTTTGTTCGCTCTGTATAGCTTTGTTCAAACAGACAGTGATAATGTGCAAGTTTCCTTACACCAACTACATGGTTGTGGATTAGAAAACAAATCTCACTTTCAAATGGTGTCATTTATTATTTATTTCAAATTTAAACCTGTGAGCACCAGCAGATTGACAAACAATCTTGCCAGGTCCATTACAGTTCAAATCATTTTCACTTCATGAATTTTACTTTACTTTTGTCACTGGTCTGTACATCAGGAGATACCTGGCTTTCACTGCACTGCTCAGCAACATTTAGACATGTGCTCACCTCATGAACACACTGATGAACTATCTGAATGATAAGTGCAATCGCTACAAGCAGTTTTTCAGTATTTGTGCTGGGTTTGTATGTGTTATTCACCTTTAAAGAATATCTTACTTTTTTTTCAGTTCAGTTATGTTTAAATATAGACAATCATTCAAAGACTGTGTAGTCTTTCTAACAGTGTGAAACTTGGGCCTTTATTTAATGAATTATCTATATAAAGACTTGATCTGCTTTTTTTATTCTTATTATTATGGAATTACAATAGCATGTGTGCCTGTTTCAATACCACCAGGGGGCAGTAGAGCACATACATTCTCCAGTGAGCCACCTATCACTACATACTAGTTAACATGGCTGGTGCAGATACTCACAAGTCAGAGAGCTGAAAGGGGGGAGGGTGAAGCATGGGGGCATGAACAACAATTAAACAGTGACTGCACAACAGGAGAGCAAACTAAAAATAATCCGACGCCCCCCATGTGTTTCAGCCCACGCTGGACAAAGAGTGTAAGATACCAGACAGACACCACCTCACAAGTGCCAAGAATCTTTGTGTGCTTAGCTACGCTGAGAATGTGTTTGTGCGACACAAAAACACATTATGGCACGGAGACGTCACAACCTGCACATTCATTAACCAGGTAATGGTTGTGCACATTTTCCTGTATTACATATCTGCATGTGTCTGCTCTGTCTGAGACGAAAGGCGTCAAACTAATGCTGTGTAAGTACACATACTAGAAAATGACCCATGTTATCAGAGGTTATCACACCCGCAGGCCTTTACAGTGATGTCATGGGGATTTGTGATAAAGCAGTTTCATGGGACAATGACGGGAATTGAGGACATGCCCCTATCACAGAGGAATGAGGTCAAACTGTAACACTCACCTGGAATGAGAAACTGGAACTGGAAACTGTGTTCTCCTGCCGTCAGAGATCCTGTTAAAGAAGAACGTTCATGAGCTACATAAGAAATTCTGACTGAAAACTACATTTCTCGGCCATTTAGTACAATTACTAATTTGCTGAGGCAGCGTGCCTGCAGGTCTCACCTGCGTTCCAAGAGAGATGGAGTTTCTGAAACAAACAGGCTTTGTTGTTCAAAGACAGCAGGGCTGAGTTTCTCTTTGTAGTGAACAAAACTAGCATCTGAAACCAATCTGCTCTAGTGGGTTGTTGGTTGTGTGACTGCCAACACTTGTAGCTGGCAAAGCTGGAACATTTTCCAGCAAAGTTAATCAATGATTTGCAAGCGCAGTGATGGACCCAGGACTGAGAGGAGTCTTCTGCTCAGTTACAGCACAGGTTAGCATCCTGTTCTGTATTATTACAATCAACAAATCCCATGAAAATACCTAAAACAACAACTTCAAAACTCTACAAGCTCCTTTCAGTGATGTCACATGGACTTTTCACACCCTGCCTGGTTATTATGATACTGGCACAGCTCAGGCTATCCACTGGTTGCAGTACTCCACCCTTAAAGCAATATTACAACTTTGACTTTTGGCTATTACCAGTAAATACGCCTATTTGCCAGAAAACTCAATCCCAGTAGTTCCAGTTGGAACAAAGTTCAGGTTTCTCACAGTCTTAAAAATCTGATAGATTGCGGGAGATATCACAGAGACTTAGCAACATCACCCCACGACTTCACCCACAACAACACTTATAACTGATGTTATTCATTTCAGATACTCTAGCTCTGTCAAAAACAAATACCAACTCATTCAAATACCAACTCATTCAAATGTTGGCTTTTGCATCAACTTCACACTGTAAAGGTCATTTTTCAGACTTGTTTACGTCACAAGCTCAGTTAAATTGATAACAAGAGCAACAGCGCAAATATGGGCCTGTCTCACGCTGTCACACTGAAAGCACCTTGAGCCAACCCGGTTATTAATTCTCTAGATAAGCTGGCAGCCCAATTAAATTCTTCCAGACAGCAACATGTCTCACTTCATTAGGGACGAGCACAACTTTTTCCACTGCTTGTGTTCGTTTGCATCATGTTTATTGCTAAAGGAAGGAAGGAAGCCACTTCATACACTTAGTTGTAGAGAGTCTATCTACGTGATTTCCATCACAAACGGTACACACAGAAAAAAGACTTAAAATATTTCTAGAAAAGAAAGGCAGTATCCTCAGTTTCAAGATAATATAAAGCAACTTGTTACTTCTGCTCTTGACCTTAATGCACCACCCCTAACCTCTCCTTAATAACCATGTAACTACTGAAAATTCAAAACATATTTACTACAGCGCGAACAACTTAAAAATACAGTATTATTACACTGACTGACAGAACCCATCGCTAAGTCACTACATACTCTAAACACGGACAGACTGCCTTCCCCTCACTATACTTATTTTAGTTTTTTGCTCCTGTTTTGTCTAAATATAATACAATAATAGTAAATAAGCCGTATTTACAGAAAACAAGCCATTTGTCGGAGGTAGCTCCCTTACGGTGCTTTTAAAGATTGTTCTGAAAACTGAAAGACAATAACACTGTAAGGCTTTCCTCTACTGTTGATTGAATTTTTTATCTGCATAGGCTGATGTGAAAACTATCATCAATGGATCATTTACAAACACGGGAAATGTAAAGAGGGTTTTGCCTTCTTCATGGTCTAAATATAAAGCTGTCAGTTCCTAAAACTCTTCAATTGTACTGCAGCAGTGGGAGGGACGTCCTTGTTCCCTGACGGTCTTTAACAAAGAACTGTGACACGATGAAGAGCGGGCGCTAACATCACTGGTCTTCACCCTCTTCACCGACAAGTATCTGTGGCATACCACATTATCAGTCAGCCACAGTGAGCGTCTCTGGCTTTGTGTAAGAGAGCGTGTGTGTGGTGGTCCTCTGTCACCCTTCCTGTCTTGCTCTCCCTGGGCTGCTCAGCCCTCTGGGATCGAGCAGCCCATTTTCGGAAGAGAATGGGATATGGAGAAATGTCAGAGATAAAGCGGGGCACAGAAGGGGGGGTGTAGTGAACTATTTATGTCCTCTGCAGTGTGCATGGTGTTTTACAGTTCATCGTGAGTTTGGATGCGTGTTTCGAGATGTTGAAAAAGTTTCACTATTATTACAATGATCTTAGTATTATGAATGAAAATGGATTAATAGGGTTTAAGATTTGTTTAATTTTTGGGTGATAAAACCATAAAGATAATTAGCGTGAAATTACTTTTCCTTGATAGAGCTTGAGCACATGGTTGATGCAACGTCAATAGAAATCATTTCATTATGTTTTGAGAGACAACACGAAAAGCCGATGATAATGAGAACAGAACCATGCTGAACCAATCATGTGGCTGGAATAGAGTTACAGCCAAGAAGGGAGCACAAACAGCAGCACAAGAACGTCTGACAGTATAAAACTAGCAGTCTTTAAAACTTCTGAACAATGTGATCAAAGAAGACAATGCATTAGATTCTTTGTCTTTGACAGATGCCAATTTCAGTACTCTGAAAGTTCTGGGTTTTGTACCAAACCTTTCAGAATATTACTCATATCTCAGTAAAACCACACATATAGTATTATACCAACAAGTCCGCACTTTACTGCAAGGCTTAGTTTGACTAATCAGCACCTGCCCATTTTTCACTTCCCTGCTCCACCCTTTGTGACGATTTCACAATTCTCCTGATTTCACTCGCACTTCTGAATCAAATCAGTTAAGCTTTGTGATTTTAACTTGGATATGATGTATAAGTCATAGTGTAAAATGTGAATTGTTGCCACATTCCTAGCTCAAAATCGTACTTCTTGTTCACAGAATCCATTAGTTTATCTTGAAATGGAGCAGACCACCAACTTATGAAGCAGAGTAATACAGAAAGGAAGTGAACTTAACCACTGCACGCTTTTGTTTCTCTGTGCTACGTTTTTCAGATGTCCCCATTTTAAACATCTGTTTACAATTTAACAGAACAGAAGTAAGAATCCTCTCATGGTATTCACAATACTGCTGTAAGTAAAAATGAATTGTTGTATTGTGATGTGATAGCAACACCACAGTAAAAAATATCTCCGTATGAGGCGTAACAGTTCTGAAACCAAGACAAAAACATAATACTAATAATAATAATGTCCTCCACCCAACCCCACCCTACTCCCAAACCTGCTACAACTCAGGTGCAGACATCCAATGTGTCTCAAGCTAGAGTTTGATGTTATAATATATGCGTTACTTGGACGACATCAGTTGTTTGTAGGAAACTGAGAGAATCCTTGTGAAAATGTAATCATCATTCATATAATAGCTGATCAAGAAAAAGTTATTTCGAAATACTTTATATACTGTTAAGTAGTTTAATCTCAAATAAAACAGCACAGTCTGTTAATGTATGTAAAATAATAATATGCATATAATATATAATATATACATAATAGCTGACATAAATGTAGAGGACGCCCTCTGATGTGTATAACATGTTAAAGATCACAGTGCTGGGTCAGCTTGGCAGCTTAATAGTTACAGCACATGCCACATAACCGTAGTGTCCCTAGTTCGAGTCCAGCTGGGGACTTTTGCTGCACATCATACCCCTCTCTTCTCCCATGTTTCCTGTCTGCCTACTAACACTGTTAAAGAAAAACAGTCCTGAGTTAAACATTGAGCTGGGGGTTAAACCAGCATGGATTACATGCTCTAAGGACTCCCACAGCGTGATTCGCATTTCTAACAAATTTCATGCATGCATGACACATTTCACCTTTTAGCTTTGGGTGGTGTCAGCAACATGTACAAAATACACACAACCGAATGTCTTGTAAGCTCCCATCTCCAAGGAAGGGCAGAGCATCATACTTGCAGAAAAACACCAAGAGGCTGGGGCGAAAAATTAAATCTGTTCTCTGTGGGGCATGTCCAGTCTGCATAGTCCCAGAGTAAAGAGAGATACATTTAGTGTTTTCATATGTACCAAGTCTGCAGACACTCAACACAGGCATATTTAACTGATAGATTACTGCATCATCTACTGTACAGTGTTTAATGACGACCAGGCTAAATGTGAAACACTAAAAACAAAGTCATCAAGCTTTTACTGTTATTACCTTTGTCAGCAACAGACAATGTGCTGTTGAAGTACTGCTCCTCCAGAGTCCATGAGGCATCATTTAATTTGTTTGAGATCCCACATGAACCCTGACAGTTCACCTTGATGGCTGTGGAAAGAAAACAGAAATAAATATGAGTCAATCTACTCTAATCAGCTTGAAAACACATGGTTTTTACATATATACTGATATTATCAGCACAGGGTTATAATTTACACATTCTAATGATTTATGAATGTGCTGATTATCTTCCTGATTAATCAGTCAGTCAGTTTAATACATTTTGCACCAAAATGTTTTATCTGAGGAACATAAACAACAGACTTCTGAATTTTTGCTTTAAAAAAATCAGATGATCAGAATCTAAATACATCAAGCTCTGTGCACATTTGCAATGTAAATTCTAATTCTGATTACGTTCTATTTTTTTTATTTCAAACCAAGTCATTTGTGTGACACACGTGATTTGTCCTCTAACCTGCACTACAGCTGAAATGCTGCAGCGTGGTCATTAGGTCTATGTGGAATGAGAAATGAGGACAAGCTGCAGCGAGGCTGACACAGAGCAGAACAGATATTTACAGAGCAGCAGAGATTGACACACAGAAAGGGAGGTCTCCCTATGTCATACATGTGGTCATACATTCTGCTGTAGTGGTAAATAATATGTCACCACAAACAGTGAACAGTGTCTCTGTGAACACACCGAACAGACGAAGTAGGTTGAACCTTCACAGTAAGCTGCTGTGAAACTTCAGAGGTTACTGTGAACCAAGAGCTGCTGTGATGCTGATGGTAAAGATGCCTATGAAGATTAGCGATGTCACGACAGAAATCAAAATCTGCACAGAAATGTTTGACTGAGCAGAAGCAGCATATGGACAAAGAGCTGTTAATGAACAACTGTTTCACGTTTCATGTTCTCCAGTGAAGCTGCCTTGACTGGAGGAAATTATGTTATCACCTTCTCAGGCTTGTCTCAAACAAGAAGATAAGATCATCACATCTATTTCACTCCACATTAGGACATCAAAGGTTCACACAGTGGCTGCACGTGACGTAGCAGATATCAGTCACCCAAACAAACCAAAATATTGAAGTGAGCAGCAGAGCTGCAGCTCTGCACTGTGAACACTTCTCTCTCTCTCTTTATTCATCCTGTCTCTCTCTGTTGATCTCTCTGTGAGGAAATGAAAACCCTGCGACAGAAGCCAGAGGATTAAACACAAAGATGGCCCGGCCTCATTATTATCTCAATATTTTGATAAGCAGACAGACATAAGACTGAGATTTGTTCTAAATGTTTTTTGTTCTAAATCACTTTTTTTATACAAAAACTTTATTTAAACTTAGTTATTTACTTTTGAAAAAAAAAAGCAAAAATTATTTGCAGAGAGTAATTATGGAAACAATGTGAATGTTGACAGGTAACATGAGCATCCTTACATGCGCACAGTAATAATGGAAACATGCTGATGTTTAGCTGGTGGAATTTTTGCCACGTTCACCATCTTACTTGCAGACCCAATGTCAATGACATCACACTGATGTCATATGTCTACCTGTTGTCTTCATGTTGCTCATCCCTGCGTGACAGATTCACAGTAGTAGGCATGATTTAGTCACTACTGAAAAAACACTCTAAATACAGACTCTGATTTTATTGAACCAATCACAGCACAAACAGGCTCCTGTGCTGGCATCACAGAATACACACACACACACACTGAAACACTCTCACTCTCTCACAGTGGCAGATGGCTGCGCACTCCACACCGGCAGGATTGTTGGCACAGGCTCTGCTGCGTGTTAAAACAAAAAACTGCAGCTCGTGAAACAGAGTGGTGCCCTTCAACCACACAGACCAATGTCCATTTATTTGGTCATTAATTAAATCCACAATGGTCCTTCAGCCATCTGTTTCATTTCATAGGGAGAATAATAGTCTCATTACACTTCATAGAAGCAACAATGGAACTGTGAAGCACATTAATATGAGAAGGAGTATTTACTGCAACATGATATTATTTACAACTGACTGTTATGGGGAAGTGAAGAGCTCAGCCCACGAAAGGTCAGCACAGGGCTAATCTGTTAATATCCCCAGCAACAGCAGCAGCAGCAGCAGCAGCAGCAGCAGCAGCAGCAGAGTTGAATAGTGAATAGTTGTGTCATAAGGGACGAGCAGCTTTGGCAGAGAGACTGGCTGTCTGTGTTGAATAATGAGACGGTCTCTGCACAGACACATGGAGCCAGATGGACCAGGAGTGGTGCTGATGTGTCTGATGAGGCATTTAGCCAGAAATAAAGACGTGTCGCCACGTTTCACAACAGACACCCTCAGTACGAAAATGTCCTAAAGCTAAAGTTTAACCTTGGGTTTGATGAACACTCTACTGTGTGGTTAGTAATACAATGGGACTTTTAATAATTGCAGAAGTCATCTACAGCATGTCGTTAGCCCCGGGGTGGATCTATCATCTCCCATTTTGGCAGACACATTGGTCCTCTGATAATACTTGTCCAGGGCAAGTTAGCATCCTTATTATATAATAATAATAATAATAATAAATACTTTATTGATCCTCTTGTGGAAATTGTTGTTTTGATAGCTGCTAGACCAGGTAGCCCTATTTTGTTCTCTCTTGGACAACTGGGCAACAGCCTTGGCAATACTAAAGCTTTTTATCTTAATTTTATGTAAAAATGTTCTAATTTTTCTGCCTAAAGAAGAGAGACAGATGAGGAACAGCATCAAATTAAGTTGAGGACCACTAGCCAAACATAAACAGTTCATGAGTGGCATCCAAACTTAAATCTTAAAACTTAAAGTTTTCAGAAGACTAAAATCCTGTTTAAACTCAAAGCTGACAACTTCCAACTTGTCCACAAATCAGTAGCTATGTATCACACCTTGGAAATGCCAGCATAGGAATCTATGCCGAAGGCCAGCTCTCCACAGAACAAACCACAGCCTGAGGGAGACTGACACTCAGTTGGAAGAGGGAAGCCAGAAGCACAGGCATGCTGTGACTCAGTAGCTGCCTGAATTTGTTGCCAACACACTGGAGTCTGTCCAGGTTCTCTCCACAGTTCAATGAGAGTGTCTGTGGGCGGAGATGATCCTGGTGCTACTACTCATTACATTAACGAATCAGGCAGCGTGGGTTTGAGCTCCAGTAGAGTAATAAAAATGTAATCAATAGCTCTTCTAGATCTGTCTGCCTAAACATGATCACTGAGTCTTATCATATCAAAGGGTTCTCTGATGTGGCTTAGAACAGGGTGTTGGTGGGTCATCATGGAAAATGTGGAGTCTAAGGTGTGGTACTGATGAGTACGTGGAGGACTTGGCAAGGTGAGCACAGATTATCATCTGTTTTATGCCACTGTGCATCTGTAAAGGATATCCTGTTTTCACTCCATCAGGTTGGGTAGGAACAGAGTAAAAGGAAGCGCCACACCCGTCATGTTGTGGTCACAAAGCACAAAAAGAGATCTTTTATAATCTCCAACTCATTTTTTTTATGTTAATGTCTGAACATTTTCCATGGCTGTGGTATCAACTTGTATTTGCTAATGTCTTGTCTTGTGTTATTTGTTCTTTAGTTTTATTTCTCTAAAGTCTCTTTTGTTTCTTTCACTTTTTTGGTATTGTCATTGATGTGACTCCAACTCTTTTCTTTAGAAATGTTGTCTTTCAGGGCAAACATCCCTCATTAAACTGAATGTGCTTCTCTATCATCATCTGTACCACGTGAGGACACATTTAATGACTGAGTCTTATAGAACTATATGTTTGTACATATGTATTACCATACGTAATAGGAGTATGCAATATTGATAAAAATATATATCTATATATAGTCTACCATTTTGTAGATAATGTTGAGTAGACAATATTGTTAAAATGTGAAACCTTCTGCAGTTTATGCACCAGAGTTTGACAACGTGAACCACACAATTTAAGTGTAGGAGGTGTTCGGCTGTAATCTTTTCAGCCAGATTGTATCTTGCGTCTCAAGTATTTTTAGTATCTAACAGAAGTTTGAAACCACCTCTCTCACTGCTTCAACTGGCACTAAATATTCTTTATAATTACTGACAGTTTATGTTTTGCCATTAGTTTTTTCCTTCCTGTAAGGCACTTTTTTTTGCACAATGATGCTACTAAAGTTTCCTGATTGTGCTTTTGTGCTGAGACCTTGGCTGAGCCCAGGCATTTCTGATTCTTGATATTCTGCATGGTGGTTAGCTCACATTCAGTGAAACAAATTATCATCTTGTCTTTTCAAAAATCAAACCAGCGACATGTGAGTAAGGATGATCCGTGTCTTGCAATTAAATGTTACCACAAAGTAGACTGCGAGCCTCATGGTGTCTGCATTTTGTTCCCCTAGCACTATTTTTTCCAGTTATTTTTAACTTCAGACGTACATTTTTAGTCAGCTACTGTACATTATTTGAACTTGTGTTGTGGTAACAATGTACATATATACTACACTAGCTCACTGCATGCACTCTTGCTGCACATATGCTGTACTCTACTATTCAACTAAGTAACACAGTGAACGTGTCGATTCTCAAAGTGTGTTTATAATATGCTGATAATGTCAGCTTGCACATCATTTAATCAACAACAAAGATATTACCATACACAATGTATAGCTATCAAAACACCTCTAATGTGTACGTACAAAACACTGAGTAAGAAACAAGAAAACAACAGACAGGCTGGAACAAAACCATTAGTCAGAACTTTCTGTCTATTGCATCAGTACATGGGAAAAATGAGATAGCTTGGGGGCTGCATACAGGGAAGTTGTTAATGACAGTTCCTTTAAAGTGATTACACTGAGTCCAGTTTCAGCTGATAGCCTGAAGCACAAAGGGAAGTATGAAAGTCTCAGTGTGTTTGTTTATGTGTGAACTAAACAGTTGGGAAAAACCCTCAGTTTCTCAGACAAAACAAATTAAAGAACTGTGTCTTTACAATAACTTGGAATTTATTTGAAGCGGGGCAGAAGTTTGAATGACATTAAACAACACTGCTTGAATGAGTTGAATTGATCAACATTCCTCACATGCGCTAAAAGGCTCCTTGATTGTTATTTATACATTCCAGCATAATGAGGCATTAAAATTCCCCAAACAGTGTCTGCGCATGTGATAAGACAGAACTGGTATTAAAATGTAGATTCTGTAGAAATGTTAGAAACCACAAAACCTGCAGGGGAAGCAGCAGCTCAGCTGTGACATGAAACTTCTCAAACTTCCAATAATGTTGTTAATCAAGCTACTTAAGGTTCAGGTTAAATGTCAAACAGACAACACACAGTTTATTTCTAACACGATGTCACTGTACATAAAGATGCACGTGCTCTGGGGGAGTTTGATAATCATTTTTTTTATTAAAGCACGAACATTCTACATTATTCTGTATATATTTATATAATGTGTAAAGGTCTTAAACCTTACACTGTAAAGTGCCTTGAGATGACTTATGTTGTGAATTGGCGCTATATAAATAAAGTTGAATTGAATTGAACAATAGTACAATATGACAGACATACAAAACTAAATGCTCTGACACAGCCTTTACTAAAGATATTTCTACAGTTCCTTCCCCAATCCCCAGAAGGCACAGCTTTCATTCTGTATCGCAGCCGAGTGATCCGATCGCTGCCTTCATTAAATCTTTAAGTGCTGCAAACAATTAGCCCCTCTCACTTTCCCAACATCTCCCCCTTGTCTCTTTGCTAATGCCTCTCACTGAGACATGTCAAATACAGCCACCTGATCTTATGATCCTGACTGTAAGGGAATCCCCAGCAGCAGAACAGAGCCCAGGTTGTTTGTCAGGACACGTCCTGGGTTACCTCTCTGTAACATCAGTGACAGACAGGAATGCTGCTTTTAAAGCTGCTTTGGTGAAAAGGAAGAATTACTGTGAGGCTCCATTGCTGCTTTCTGAGACCACACTGTTTAAGGAACTGAACAGCTACAGGGACTAAGCACAGTTATGACATCCTTTAAGTGTCAGTTTATCATGTGTTTGTGTTTCCACCATATCTCAAGAACCGTAACCAAAAGACATGCACACACCAACGGAGGAAAGTTTAAAGTAAAAAAAAAAGATGATGACATGAATGACAAGTCTAATGCTTCAGGTTTTCATTTTAAAGGATGCTAGTAAAAAATACTATAAGATGTTGATGAAGCCATTTATACAACTACAAATATCCAGCGCGATTTAAGTTTCATACTACTCAGTCTCACATCATAAATCATACCATGCACTGTGCGCACACTACACAGATGCGTAAAACGCTACAATAATGCCACGTGCAGTTATATTAATCAAATATCCAATGAACTAGTCTCTTACAAGTGTCACACTTTAACACCTGATCAGTTATCAACTGTGTTCGAGTTTACATCTGTATGTACAGTGCACACTAAACTATGTAAGAGGCTTAGCACAGCACATTACATCATAAGCCAACCAGCAGACATGCAATCTGTACTTCCATATGCCACAGAAAATTCTGACAAAATATCATGGCCCCTGTACTGTGACTCTCAGGGCATAAAAAACATTTAAGACGCTTAGATATTTAGAAGAAAGACTGTATTTTATAATTTCATTAAAATAATTTCCTTGTCTTGCCATTTGCTTGAGGCTTGACCAGAAATTCAAATGTTTAAACACTGCGCGTCCACTGGCTCTGGATCACTTTCGATGGTATCTACGTCAGCAGGGACCAGCATTTAAGCTCTGGATTCCCCCTCATAGCAATCAGCAGTGACCTCATTTAACCTGATCCAATTTTACTGGTTTCACATACAAGGCAGCTTGATACAGATATTTACATTCTAAGAAACATGAAAAAAAAACTAAGATATTAAAGAAAACACACATCCTCCTCATCGACACTTATTATAGTATAACAGCATTAACTCTTGCGGTTTCATACCTCTTGCTGGTACAGCTATATTTAGCTAACCACCCAGCACTGTGTTTTGTTTTTAGGTACATAATAGTGATAGAAATATATTTACTCTTCTTTAAACTCCAGTCATTGGCTTTGATTGTTTTTAGTCACTTAGTATCAGCTGACGCCAAACAGTGACCTTCAGACCTAGGTTACTCCCTGTGAATCACAGCTGGAACAGTGGCATGTAAGAAACATTGGTATCTGACTCATCTGTTAAAGGGAGTTTTTCCTCTCCGGTGTCGCCTCAGTGCTGCTCAAGTAGGACTGTTGGGTTTTCTTTATAATTCTGTATTTAACCTTACACTGTAAAGTGCCTCAAGATTACTTTTGTTGTGAATTGGCGCTATATAAATAAAACTGAACTGAATCAGTACCATACAAACAACCGGGCTACTTGTGCTATTTGTTACCCTTTAGAACACACGATCCATTATCGTGAGCTAAACTTTACAAAGAAGCTGCTTCCAGCTGTTGCAGTTGTTATGGAGGAGGATGCCGTGGAACTGGTTAACACACTGTGTTATGGACGCGCACATGTCCCAGGTGTTTCAACAAGCATGAGCGACCTTTTGTTTTTAGGAGAAGTAAGTTCAACAATAACAGCTGCTGATGGCCTGAGGCTCCTGGAAAGCCATGTGGGGAAGGCAGACCTGAAACCCCTGTGTGCCATTTGTGGCAGTGCTTTCTCAACACGGAGAATCCAGGAAGGTACACACATGCCAGCTGATTATATCTTGTTTACAGCAGTGTGACACACACAAGCACGAAACTACAATGTGATGGAAGCAGCAACAGTGAAACAAAGAAGTAAATATATTAATGTTGAGTGGACAATTAAATATATTGTTTTGTTTGACCGACTATATTAAAATAAAAATTACTGATTAACAGTAACAGAAAAGCAGCAAATCCTCACATCTGACAACTAAAACCAGAGACTAAATGGAAAAGACCAGCTTTATCTAAACACAGATATGAGAAAGAAGTCGATGAAAAAAATGGAATGATGGTTGAAACCTCTCTTCTCTAAAACTGGACCAACGAACACGCAGACTTACCTCTAAATACAGACTATAAAAGGACCTCATTTGTGCCCTGCAGTGAGTGATTCATGCTTCTCATTTACCAAAACCTCACAGCATTTCAGCCCTCTTAGCACAAACCACATTTCCTGCTTCTCTTCTGTCTTTAGGATTATACAGTGGCAAGAAGAAATCATTTTCTTCCCACTGTTACTCTGCAGTTCTTTTTACCTCATTAAGCTTTCTGCATGGTGCCTGTGGATTGACCTTGACAGGGCACACACTCCTATAGAGAGCAGCTACAGATCCAAATGTCTCCATTTATAGACAATTTGTCGAACTGTAGACTGACGAACGTCTAAACTTAAGATCATTCTTATTAACTCGTCAACAGCTCTTGATCGTGAGTCTTCTGAGATCTCACATCAGGTGATGCTGCTTGTGAATAGCACACTGACACTGTTTGGCTGTTTTTATAAGTTAGAGTAGCTCTAAACCACACCTCCATTCTCATGTCATTGATTTGAGTCCAGGTTGATGTTTACTGACATCAGAAGCCCAGTGTTTCACTTTTTTGTGAGACATGAACATGAAAACCAGAAAATAATAAATAGTTCACCGACTTTTTCTAAATACTGTAACATCTTTTCCAATTATTTTTACTCTGTACAAAAGGTTCCTGTGAAAGAAACAGAGATATGATGATCATGTTTCAAAAACTATTCTGCTAGAAAAAGAATCCTTTCACATTACACACAGTATTGATAAGTGCATGTTTGATTTAAGGCTTGATTGTGGATGGGATTGGATTATCCCAGCTGACAATAAGTTTTCTATCTTCAGTTCCATTTTTAGCAGGCACTAATTGCAGTTTGTTCCACTTCCAAAGTGACATCCTCTTTGCAAAATCCTTTTGTTTCTTTTTCAGATTTTACAGCACAGGAAGTGGGACAGCGTTTAAGAGAGAGGAAGAGGGGGAGCGATCGGGGGGGTGTCTGTGCTTATCAGGGAGACAGACACAGAATCAGCTTATGACAGACCTAAATAACCAGCCATGGTGTTGGACAGGGTGCTGTTTATGGAAGTCAAAGAAAAGTTATTATTATCATGACTTAGTCCTAGAGGAGTTGGTCCAACCGTTGCCAGGATTTCCCAGCTGATAGCACCACTTCTATGGGTACAGTACACCAACTGATGATGTATTTGGATCAATGCCACCCGCCCACAGAGAAGAATGAAGTCGCCTCTGAGACGCTGTTGTTCTCGCTGAGTAATCATGTGTCATGTTCCTCGTATCAGGACAAAAGACAAGAGAAGTACTTTAAATAAAAAAAAAACTCTTTCTTTTCCAGTTCAGGATTGTTTATTCAAACCATAAAACCTTTTATATCACAGTAGTCTGAAAGGATCCTTAAAATGAGTGAAGTCTAATTAAGCAGCATCACAAAACAAAAAGAAAGCTGGAAGGTCATGACGCTTGTCAATTTTTTACCTTTTAAATGAAAAATGACTTTATCTTAATTACTATAAACCAGTTAGAGGCTGACATGTAAAGACTTGTCCTCAGGATGCCTCAGTCCACTGGCTTCTGTGCAGCTTTTCTTTTTTTCCAGACAGACCACTTATCATTCGCCCTCGGGGCAATGATGTCATGATTTACTCAGGCCTTTGAGTCTAGACAGTGGAGGGATGTTTTCATGAGCCAGATCAAAGAGATACTGATACAAAGGATTCATTGATTTATTCTGGATCAATTTCACCCCACTTTTCTCTGGCTAAACACGGTGTTTGCCTTAAAGAGATCAAAGGAATTCAAAATAGTGATGAACAAACAGTTAAAACATCAACATTAATTCAGTCTGCTGCCATGTTCATTTCTTGTGTCATGTTCTCTGTATTTAATATAACTCTTGTTGTGTTTTAGATAAAGGACGTGCTTCAGCCTTGATAGAAAACAATACCCAAGGTCAAACGGGAATATAATGAAGAGTATACTTTTGTGTAAAGTCCCAAAGTTTCAGCATTTCCACTTTCAATTTCTATATGTGCGTCACTGCAGAAACAGGAACAGGAAGACTTTATATTATCTAATCCACAAGAAATTCACCAGAATAGAAGGTGGAGCTTCACCCTTGCAAGTAAAAGTTCCTAGGTTAATGAAGCCTGCATCAATTGTTCAGCATGTACAGCAGTCATGCTGTAACATCTAAGACTCAATATGGTCTGTCTTATTTTGAGCATAGATTCTTTGTGAAGTGATTGCTGCTATTTGCACAAGTGAGAACTTGTCCAGAATTCAGGAAGCATGGCTATAAAACCCACAGGCCTGAAGGAACACACTGAACTGTTCATTCAAGTGACATTAAATCTGAAACAAAGAGTAACACGATGGGTTAGGAATTTGCTGAATGAGCACAAAAGCAGTAAAAGGTTTGTCATAAGCTTGAAATTTTCACCGTGTGATTCATAAACCATTGCCCTTAAATGCAGAATAATGTAAAGGCACATTTAAAGAGAACATTGTGTGTGTGTGTGTGTGTGTGTGTGTGTGTGTGTGTTTCGACCTGAAGGGACATCTTGCCTTGTTTACACAAAGCTGGTGATTTGTGTTACCACAGATGATGATCAGGTTTCAGTAAATGTTTGTGCTTCTGCTTTCCTGAAAACTAAGCTCAGAACCACTTTTGTTATCTATGATATTAAACAACTACATGTAGTCAACTTAGTTACCTACTGATTATAGTTAGGAAGGTCTTAATTTTTGTGATGAGATAAAGATTATAATGTTAAATAAAACAGACAGTCAGGGAGTCAGATCAAATTTCAAATTTCTCTTGATGTGAATAACTTCCTGTAAAAGTGGCTGCTCTAAAACCTTCTTGCTAATACACAGATATGTACCACATGAGATAAAATATCCTTAAAATGTGAGACACTTAGTCAGTAAAGCACACTTCTTGTATGAGGTTGTCGAGACATACAGCTAAGAGCCAAGAAGCAAACCTGGAAACAACAGGATGCTAAACGTAACAGACAGACAGGCTCCACACCTGATCTATAACTTATCATCACTAACAGAGAGAGATCCTCTTTTTCTCAATAAGACTGGTTTGCCTAAGTGTCCTGATTCAACAATTAAGAATCTAACATATGGTTAAGGTTCAGAGAGAGTCACAGTCACAGCAAATAAAATATTAACAAGGTCAATACAGAAGTCACACACAGCCTTCCACCACCTTCACTGTACATTTTGTCTTATTACAAAGGACAAACCGCTTCCTGTTCTGCCAATATAACGTCATCGCTGGCTGTAAATCATGTGCTGCACAATCATCCAATATGAAGATAATGTCTAAGGATACTGTTCAACATTATGTGTGAGTAAGAAGCGAGAAGCAGCTTATTCAGGTACTGTCATTTACGACTTATGACTCTGCTTTATACAAGTGCCTCAGTTAAGAAGACAATCAATAGAAATGCTGTCTAATGGTCTCTACCATCAATAATAGATTGGGGCTGAGAATTTGGACTCTACAATGTTCAGCGTTTCAGAAGCTCTCCAGCTGTTTATTAATATCTCTGTGTATTTATTTAATCATACTACTTGATAATTGTACACATCCGACGCACACGGCAATGTAAATAAATCTAAACACAGATCTATACAGATTATACATTGCCACAGTGTATACAGCTTACATATTCAAAAGACAAAGTGCAACTTTACACCCAGTTATTATGTAGGACGTGATGTCCTGAAAACAAAAACAATGCTGCTCTTTAGTAAAACGTCTGCGGCCTGTTTTTGATGGACACTGTGCAGATTATTTGCAGGAAATTGCTGTTATCATGTACACTGAATGGAAGAGAAAATAGACTGGACTAACTAATCTGCTTAAATAAACAATCAGAATCAGAAAATCAGTATTTAGTTCTTCAAATGACTGCTGCCGTTTGCACCAATAGATATCCATCACACTCGTCAAAAATGTATAGGTGGTCCAAGGACTGTGTTCACTCTTAAGCTGCATCATTACAAACAATAAGTGTCCATATACAGTAACAGATCAACAACTTCCTAATGTCGTCTTAGCACACAAAACCAGGAAATTCTCACACTCGATCAAAGTAGACATTTTATAGCTACAGCATGACTCGAGCAATCTGATTGATGGTATCATCAGCAGCCATGGTTGAGAGGGATGATGTCACTGGACACATAATGCAGCGTCTGCATTTACAGTACATTAAGGGATGTACTGAAAGCAGACGCCAGTGGAAGACTCTGGCACTCAGGAGGTCTGGGAGATTTGAATGGGCAAAAACATCAACGTCTTGTAGGTCATCTCTTAAAATACAGTAAATATGAAACACAGACTGGTACACTGAAAACTTACACAGGAATATGCTATTTATCTGTCAGCAGATTAGACTATTATCTTTTCTGTCAACACAGACATTTTCAAAAATGAATTTAAAATAATCCAGGTACATGGCATGGCAGTGCCAGTGTACAGCACAAAAGCTAAACCATAAAAATGTGATGTGATGTCTCTCTCCTTTCAAAGCAGCCTGGTTAAATCAATGAAGCTTGAATTAATGCCTGAATGCACTGCAATGGTCTAAAATAGGCAGCATTTATTTTCTCTGTAAAGGTTTCTCACTACAAATGTCTCCACCACATGAACACCAGCACAAGAGTAGATGGATCATTAGGCCTTGATCAAATGACCAGAAGTAAATGTGTTTACAGACTTTCCACAGATTTGGACAGGAGGTGGTCACAAAAATACTGACCATGTGGTAAAGTGTCCCTGGACAAGAATCTGAATCCTGAACCCTTGGTGCCTCAAACGTGACCTCAAAATGTGTCCACCAGAATTTCCTCAAGGGACTTAATATAGAAATATTATTGTCCCTTTTATTTTCTTTCTAACTAAATACAAATGGAGAGAACACTCAAATTTGACTTGGAGATGTCAAATTCATAATGTTCAGCTGATCCAAAGCCTCAGTCATCAGTACCACCAGCACCACATGCTCCTCTCAGCATCAAATAATTTTATTGAGCTGTTTACTTGACTTGGAGAAGTCAAGCAAACACCTTCCGCTCGTGCTGCCTGTATGCTTCAAGGACGGTCACCACTTTCCACACCATCCACCACTGGAGGGTTTAATTTGGGGAATGACGCCCAGTCTCAGACACAGATGAGCTGCAGCCATGTGACCTTACAGTGTAACAGAGCCCAGCAGGAGCTCTGACCTCTGCTGTAACACCATCTGCTTCAGGTCTGCCAGTGCATTATGACAAATTAATCTCACTATGTCAGACATGCAGATGTAACCGCTGTCACATCCCCAAAAAATGACAAAACTATTTGTTAAAATATAGAATTTGGGACAAATTGTGGTTTAACTTTAATCAACAATAATCAAAGGGTTAACCCACACTGTTGTTTTAACAGATCTGTTGATGGATAATTATAATAACTTCATTGAACTTGTTATTTCTTTAACTAAAGGCACATTTTTTATTTAAATTCATGTTGCTTAGCAGCATCTGTATAAAACATGTCACTGTATTTTGCAAGTTTTTTTGAGAAACTGCAGATGAAACATGAAGGCTGTCAAAAGAAAACCCTCAGACCTGTGATAATTTACAGCAAATTAACAAACCTCTGTGCCAGACTTCCTTGAAAAAGTTTATGCAGCCAGAAGAATCCCCACAAGGTCTCCTCCTCACAATGGATTCTTTCTGTTCCTCCATGGCAACGCTAAAAGCTGTTCTCCACCTTGCTAACCTACTTCACTGCCCAATTATTAACTATTTCCACAGGTTGATTTGAAATGTTGATAGCACCTATAAGTTTCTCCTATTTGCCAAAATATGCAGTGCTGGGGAAGCTATTAGCTTTGCAAGCTACCAATTACTACACACAGGGAGGAAGAACTACAGCAAAGCCTATGGAGAGACATCTTGTTAAACTACTTATTAAAAATAGTAGTATTTCAAACTACTTAGTCAAAAAACTGACAATATACATGAATAACAAAATATAATATAAAGAGTCACACACCAGCAAAATATGCCACTTGACTGAGTTTATTGGAAAAAGTACCTATACAGCGCTTGTTCACAGGTAATAAATAAACCAAATAAATACCCCCCTATTCAGGGGGAGGTGCAGGAAAGTCAGCTTTGGTTCAGTTTGAAACCTGCCTTCAGGAAACAAGAGACCAGGTTAGGACCGATAACTTCTACACTGTAACACATCTGTTAATGAACAGTAATGATCAACACAGGAAATCGAGTTTCAGATCCAAAACAGGAAGCGCGTCCTAAACAAAACCATCTCTATCGGTAGTTTCAGTAGTTAACTACATGAAATGTTTAAACTGTTAAAACGTTTTAAATGACTTAAATCACTGTTGAAACATGAATGTAGTCAAAGTGCCAGCACGCTACTGTGAGGCAGTATAACTAGTTCCATTAGGCCTACATGTCCTGGACACAGACGATATGAACAGACCACCAGAACATCCACAGTGACGTGGCTAACACCTGTTGTTCTGCTCGTCGGATCATTGTCGCCGTCCGAACAACTCACCCCCCCGAAACTATTATCTACGTTTCACACAATGCATGGAAGTAACATGTCGTAACAAGAAGGATGTGGTCCGGGACGTGGGTTTCAAACGGCGAGACTACCGACCAGCACCACGGTACAGCAGCAGAGAGCAGAGAGCCCGGCGGCCGCTCGTCTCACGGGGAGGCTGGAAACACTGTATCCACTCCCCAGCACAGCAGCACCACCATCTAATGTCCGCACCAAATCTCCACACGGTCACAAAATGCGCAGTTAAACCGGCCGGAAAACAACCACGCTGCTGTTCTGCTGCCCTTTTGCTGTTCTTCATCACCACCATTACCCAGGAAAAGTTTATTTACAGCGAGCCCATCTGCGCTTCACTGAGCCCGTCGGCGACACACAAACACACGCAGGCAACCTTTTCCTCTTTTTTTTCTGTTTAAACATTGTTAAAGGAGAGCTTACCTTTGTACGGCAGCGAGGTGCTGGTTCGTATTTTCACATTCCCGCTGATAGACTCTCCCGGACCGTAAACCACCTTGTTGTCGGTAAAAGTGATATCAAATTCTTGAAGCTTTCCCATGACTCAGCCGCGCTCCTCCGCCGCTCAGCGTCTGAGAGAGCCGCGCGAGGAAGCGACGCTGCCGCGCTCACCTGCTGCCCCCAGCACGCCCCCCCCCCCCCCCGTGTCAGAGACTGATGACGTCACTTTAACCGTAAGCCATTGAAAATAGCTGAGAGCAGAAATTCAGCTGTACACAGTACATAACATGTGGGATGCTTGGTTTAATGTCTTGTGATCTACTCTATGTTTCCAATATGCCTGACTATACAGTACTTTCATTTTCAGAATAAATGAGAAAGGATGTTATTTTACATCTAGTACATTAGGTACTTTCCCCCGTGTGGAAAAAAGTGATCTGCTGCTCTAATAACTCCCTTTTCCTCTATCTTTCACTATAGACACTTTCACTGTTGGTAGTGTGATTTCACACAAAATGATTAAGGAATGTGTAACATGTAAAAACAAGTCTTTTGCATGGAGAACATTTTCACAAAAGAACTCTCTTACCAGTTAATATATGGGAAAGTAACACTGGAGCTTTTGGGCAGCCCTTTGGTTTCTCAGGCCCCAGGGAGATCGGCCCATTTTTATTTTATTTTTTTTGGCAATTTTTGCAGTTAAACTTCACTGGAATGCATGAAGACTGCAGTGTCACACTTCCTGTTAGTCATTACCAAGAGCACTGTTTTTGCATTTTAATAAAGGCAAGACGTGTGCCACAAAGCATCAGTCAAACTGAAGAAAGGGTTAAAAAACTTCACACATCGATTGTAAAAATGTTGCATTCAACACAGACTAAAACTGTTAGCAGAATATTTCACTTCTGTCTAACTCCTTTCCCCAACACAATATGCATTTCCATGAAAACACTTCCCATGGCTCACAGTCTTTCTATCTCTGCATATTCTTCCTGTATCTAAAAGCGCTTCCTGTTTCTGACTGTACTTCCTGTGCCAACAAGCTGCATCATGTGTGAAGGTTTGTACCTGTGGTGCATAGAAAGTTCAGAGAAAAGATTGTTTGCTTATGGAGACTTCACTAAACAGTGTTAATTATGGAGCTTCAATGCGTTACATTCAGTAAAAGACACACACACACACAGTCTGTCTGCCATCATCTCACCAGGTGCTAATATTTCTGATAAAAGCTTTCAGACAGCTGTTTCCGTGACAACAGACAAACACCATGGTTGCCAAGTTACTGCCTGTATCCATGGAAATCTGGTGTGTAGTGGCATCTGATCCAGTTTAAATAATAGTCCCTTTTTTTATGTTCACTCGTGTTGCAAAACCTCCTTTCAAGCTGTTAGAAAGGAGGTTTTGTTGCGCATCACTTTGACACTGCAAAGCTGAAAGTGAGAGGATCATATGTCAGGAAGTAACAGACAAGATTTCAACGCATATGTGAAATACACTAAGCAACAGGCTGAGGTACAGGGAGTGGAATGAGAAGACAACCTCGTTCATGCCTTATCTGCCTTCATCTTTTGTTTTCTTGCTTGTTTCCTCATGGTTTTGAACTATATCACACTCAAGGTGGCTGAGGCCTGTGGTGATATTGACCTTTGTCGTGAGAAAATTTCAAAGTCATGGTGAGAAGCAGTGAGATGGGAGCTGAACGAGTGGCTCCGCCTGGCGGACAACTGCCCGAAGCTGCAGGAAACTCAACTGAGACTGAATAGATGCATTAACAATATTGATATGATAAGCTTTATAATGATAAACTGAAACAATGATATTTTATAACATATTCATCATTATCAATAGTGAGAATCACTTTCTAATATAATGTAGTGTCAAGCAATAAAAAACAGTCAACACAGCTCAGAAATATTACTGAAACACATGAAATAAACAAAAGAAATTTTGTAAGAAAGAAAAGGCGAGACACTGAAAAAAGATTTTTAAAATTAACACACGTTTAAAAAGTGTTACAAGTCAACAAAACATATGTTTACAGAAATAAAAAAAAACGAATATACGTATAGTTATAGATGAAGGGACGCAGCTGTCTGTGCAGCTGTACAGAATAAGCTTTGCACACTAAATATACAGTTGCAATAAGTTGTATGGACATGTGTCCAACAGACAGATATCTCTTTTAAAGTACACAGCCTGCACAGCAGCGTGCGACTTTGTGCTACTTGCTCTTCTCCCCCTCCTCTGAATCCAGCAGACAGGTGGTAGCGATGGCCCTCGTCACGACGTACGGGTCGCAGTTCGCCGCGGGCCGGCGGTCCTCGAAGTAGCCCCTCTTCTCGTTGCCCACCTGGCGCGGGACGCGGATGCTGGCGCCTCGGTTGGCCAGTCCTGCAGAGAAGTCGTTGATGCTGGAGGTCTCGTGGAGACCCGTGAGGCGTCTCTGGTTGTCCTTGCCCTCACGCGGGTCATACAGCGAGATGTGCTCGGCATGTTTTTTGCTCAGTTTCTCGATGGCCTGGTCAATATATCTGTCAGGAGAGGAAACAGAAGACAGCTGAGTTAGGGAGGAATCCTGCAGTGATACGTGGTTTCTAATGTACCATTACCACATACAACGCACATAATTGCAGTAACAACTATTATTATTTTCATTGTCCACTTGGGGGCAAAAGAAACATGTTGTGAACAGTGATGTTCAACAAGTTATCAACCTTTACAGCATTTTGGTGAATATATGTCTACAGCCAGCACTCATTTCCACTCCTGTCCCATCATGGACGTGAGAACATTGTTTAGCTCTGTTTTGGTTCTCCACAAATCCCTCAGTGAAATGTATCACTCCTCATCTGCTAAACGTGCCACAGCTAATAGATAACTGTGTTTAATGTGTGGGATATTAATAGACAAATGTTTATTGTAGCTGCTTTAAGTCAACAAATGCGCAGTTGCTGAATTGATCTACTGTAATTCACACAAAGAACTCTGTGTAATATAGTACTCAAAACTCCAGAGCAGGTTTAAAAGGAAACGTTTACTCACTGCAGTCCTCCTTCCTCCCTCATCTTCTTGGTGCTGACATTTGTGTGGCAGCCAGCGCCGTTCCAGTTGCCTGTCATCGGTTTGGGGTCCAGTGTCGCAATAACTCCAAAATCTTCACACACTCGGTGCAGCAGGAAGCGTGCAACCCACAGTTGGTCGCCCATCTCGATGCCCAGGCAGGGACCTACCTGGAACTCCCACTGAGGTCAGAAGAAGACGACAAGGAAATGATACCGCATGAGATGTTTCGAACACAAATAGCTTGAATTTATAGATTGTGTTAATGCGAGTGCTTCAGCGTATATCAGAATAGTGCTGACAGTCACCTGAGATGGCATCACTTCAGCATTGGAGCCACAGATTTTGATCCCTGCATAGAGACAGGCCTTGTAGTGACACTCCGCAATGTCCCTTCCATAAGCATTTTTTGCCCCCACCCCACAGTAGTGTGGGCCTTGGAGTGAGGAGAAAATGGGAAGCTTGTTAAGACAATGTAAAGAACATTGTATTTGTGATCAACCGACATGACATTAACTATGATTTGGGCTGTGATTTATGACTTCATTCATAACCAGTTGTGTTTTAGAAAGTAAGTAAGTAAATACTGTTATGAATGATTGACAGTAATTAATCAAAATAATACTTTTGTGGCAGCCCTGCAGTGCTGCGTCCAGATCATGAGCCACTCGTCTCTCACAGTGCTTATAAAAGTGACTTGTAATGTCTTATGACACATTATTTACCGTCACCTTTATAAAGGTTTCAAATAAGCTGTCAGGGTTACAAAAAGGAGAAAAGAATGACTGCTGACTCGCCTTGTGGTTCTGGGTATCCATTTGTAGGCCAGCTAAAGGGACGTCCATCTGTCCCCAGCAGCGTGTACTCCTGCTCCATGCCAAACCACATGCAGTGCTCTTTCACCTGCTCCATCACTTTTTTGCAGCTTACACGATGGTTAGTTTCTACACAGTAAAAAACTGAAATCAGTCCAGTGTGTTGGTTCTCATCTTACTGAATGGAACCACAACAGTAAAACATGACCAGAAAGGTGAAACATACCTGTAGGTAAGCGGTTGTATTTGAGGACCTCACAGAGGACCAGTTTGTTAGGGTCGAGGGTGAATGGATCCCTGAACATGCAGGCTGGGATGAGGTACATGTCACTGTTCGAGCCCTCGGCCTGGTATGTACTCGAGCCATCGAAGTTCCATTCAGGAATATCTGAGAAGATCATTTTACCCTAAAGATCATCGTCGCAACATGTCTGCTAAATATAATAGAACTAGATTCCCACTGTTCAGTGTTCTGTCAAACCTGATTGGCTCTCAGACTATTTTGAAACTGGAATTAATTGAAAATATATTAAAGCTGCATTAGCTAATTTATTTGATTGCTGTGGAGGAATATTAGCATTCATTTGGAGTCATATTTCTGATCACATGATTAGTTTAAATCCAGTATTTTCTTTTTTCTTTTATCTCTGTTTTTGTCTACATCAGTACTTTAGTGGCTAAATGCTACACCCTGGATGTTAGAGAGTTAACTAATTAACTAGCTAACTAGGTAGACATATGAAAGCACACGTTTTTATTCGAACAAAGATACGTCTTAATTTGACTTTCACAGTGATTCATTTCAGCAGCAGTTTAGTTGAAGCTAGAACAGATCAGTGAGCGGTAACTAATATTTCCTCTTCTGTCAAGCATTTGTCAGCATGTCACTGAGGTTGCACCAGGATGTTCGGAACACCTGTGTTGTGTACATTGCAAGCTGCATCCTCCCTTTTCTTTGAGCTTTTTCCTGATAACAGAGAACAGTTCAGGAACTAAACCTTTTCAGAGCTTGCTGTCATATTTGTTTCTGAATGACTCCTTTACTTTACAAACAAGAAGAAGCTTTAAAATAACTTAATTCTAAGTCTATACAAACACCTCTCTTAATCTCTAACATTTGAGATTAAGGTTGTGGTGGGTAGCAAAATAAACCAACAGATAACTATCCACTCTCCTCTAATCAGTAAGAATCAAATGTAAGAGCAGACTAAACAAATGTATTTCATGCTTTATATTGATTTTAATGTTTTGGAGCATTCAAGGTACAAAGTTACTTTAGAATTTATTGAGAACAGTAACTTGTGTTTTAAAATGAATACATTTCATATACAGTATATTTATATCTATATGAATGAAAAAGATGCTAATTACCATCTATACTTTTTGGATCATTGTCCAGGGTTCGGGTCTTGCTGCGAAGCCCCTCTCCTGTGCCGTCAATCCAGATGTAGGTGACCTGGCACTTCCCCTCCTGGGGCAGGCTCATGTACTGCTGGCGCACAGCTTTGTTGAGGTGAGAGCTGGGCGACACTGATGCCATGTTCACCTTTAGCAATAAAGGTGCGAAACAATGCAGAGGTGAGGTTGTTAAGAATTTAAATTAGTATTATCTAAGGTGGTACCTCCCAAACCTGTCTTCTAGGTTTCTCATCAATTTGAATGCACCAAGTTATATTTCCATTCTATGAAACTACTGTGTTGGTTTTACATTTAGCCCACAAACTAACCAGCAGGGTTCAAAATGCATTTGAATAAATGGAACTTACAGAAAGTAATATAGGAAGAAATACAGAAAGTTGGTCAGTCGCTGTCTGCTATTTTTTCACTTTCTTTTACAGAACCTGCTTTAGGAAAAATGTGAGCAGCAAGTATCACATCATAACCTACCTACTGTCAGTGTCATATCTTCCCCTTGCCTTGGTTTGTTTCTTTTTCCATGTCTTTCTGCTCCTCCCTCACCTTAGCCACGCCCTCTCTCCACTCTAACTCCCTGATTGCCCTCAGCTGCACTTCATTTCCCATCAGCCCCTCACTATTTAAACCCCTGCACTTCCTACTTTCCCTTTGTCAGTTCATACAGCCATGCCACCTGTTTTCATGCCCGGTCACCCGGTCTTTTCATTTCTGCTCGTTCACACTCTCCTGATCTCTCTATCTTTCATTCTTGCATTCTTTGTATGTTCAACCTCCCTGTCGTTAGTGTTTATTTTCATGTTGTATGTTCTGTTTAATTAAAGATTCTTTTGTTTGAACCCTCTCTTGTCCTGGTCTGCATTTGGGTCCATCATATTCATAACCAAACTCTGACACCTACTGACAACTCAGAATTACGAAATAATTAAAATGACGTTATTATAATTACATATTCTCTAAATACTGTTTGATAACAGACACAGTGCAAAGAGGATATGTTCATCATATTGTAGTATTGTAACATTACCAATAACAGTCAGGAAAACAATAAAGTGGTTTCAGGTCAAATCTCCTTCAGTGGTTCAGTCAAAACCCAGACTTAAACCCTGTAGAACATCTTCTAATGCGAATGCGATTAAGTATAAAAAGCGTGGAAAGAATAACCTAAACATACTGGGTACGGTGTAGTTTTTGAAATTAGAGATGTCACAAATGTCTCAAACTATGTGTCAGTACGTGTCAGTCACTTTGTCATTCGCTGTATACAATTTGACATATTTCTCAGTCTGAGGTTCTGAAAAGATGCACGTTAGTGACATGATCAAATAACTATTTCTGATAAAACTTTATACGTTTGAAATCATATTCGCTATTAGTCAAAACACAAAGAGAGTAAATGTAAAAAATTTTAAAGACAGAAGCTGTTCTTCGAAACAACTTCAGTCTTTCTAATCTATCTGCATTCCTTGTTGATGTTTCACAATTGCATCAGTCTCACACATCAGACTGAATAACCTTTCATCATGTAACTTAAATTATGACCTGTTGTATTTAACAATTAACACGTTTCAATTTTGTTTAATGAAGCAAATGTAAAACACAAAAATAAATATTTGGACTTACTGTGGTACCGATGGCTTCAGGTGAACTACCTACTGTACAACTCAGTGTGTGGTGTGCCTAAACCTGTTTGTGGTATTTAATAGGAACACAAATGATATGCTGATGACATATGCTCACGTGTCCTGTAAGCGTAGGTGTGTGTCTGTGTGTTTTATTTATATTTCCATTGCAAACATTACAATTCTTCAAACTTCTGAGTTGAAGCAAAACCGTTCAAATTGGTGAAAATGTTTGAAATATTGCTACTTTTCTTCTATGGGGAGTAAAAAAAAAACAAAACAGTTCAAGCAGTGAGCACATTACAGCCACGCTGTGCAATGTACTGTCAGCACAATCAAACTTTAAATTAACCTTCTCTGTCAAAATCAACCCATTAAAAAACAACAAGTTAGTCAAATCACTGCGCAGGTAGAGCTGAGACAAGGTAAGGTCCCATGGGAAACAGTAATGAAGCCCCGCCGTTTGCTGAGCTGGGAGTCTTCCAGTTCACCAAACACAATTAGAGACTAGAGACTGCTCACATGTTTAGTTTCCATCGGGTTAGCTGTCCTAGATAAGTTTAGACATAAACAAACTAAGCTATGGCCCAGGGTCCTTTTTAAAGTTTTTAATAACAGCACACAGTACTGTACTGTACCCTTACATGCAGTAGGAGGATACAGGACATAATGAAGTGGGTGTCACACAGAAACTGTACTTGTATTGTTTATGATAATGGTAACTAAGGGTGTTTTTGTGTTTTTTCCAGGGGCTGTAACGTTATACCCAGGTTTCCTAGCTTGAAAGCCTAAAGTATTCAATGATAATAACAGAATATACTGTATCGCGATAATGTTAATGATGATGTCAGTGTATATGTATGTATAGCATTATGCACTTTAGTCGTTTGTGGAGTCAAATCTGTACGCAGTAAGCGCTGGCACCGGATGGGCGTAGTTTCTGTTGGAGTTTGACCCAGAAATCCCAAGTGAAAGCTTGCATGCAAATCTGGCGTACATGTTATTTTGCTGAGTGGGAAACTGATTGGCATTGGAATGATAACTGCAAGATAAAACAGGTTTTTCATTATGTGATGAACACAATTATAACTGACACTTACCTGTTACCATCTTAGATGGTATGTGCGGGGTCTGTGTGTGATAGACCTCATGATCAAATCGACAGAGTCCTGAATGGACTAAATGCAGTGTTGTGCATATTTATATGACTTTTAATTTAGTTGGTTTTGTTATTGTTATTGATGCTACAAATTGATTTTGTTTCACAGGGCTTTGACAATAGGATACTTCAAATGTTCAAGGTAATTGAGTTTAGCGTGTGAACGCAGCTCTGTAACTGTTTTGTATGTGGGCGTGTTTGTCAGTAAGTGCGTGGTGTTCTTGAAGGATCTGAGGTAATTTACTTGATCAGCTGGATCTAGAGTCAACACCTTCCTCTAATTACAATGACCTACTTAGCAATGGTTTGTGGCAATGTACCTATTTTCCTTTCTTATCTTTGATTAACAATCTCAACTGAAGTGCATCATTGTTTTCCTTGTTGCGCAAGGTTTCAGTTATAAGTAGGATCACCAACATCTGTCGGACAACTGTTCACAAGAAACAGGCTTATGTAAACTGCATATTGAGTTTAATATCAACAGTACATGGCTATTTATATAGCACGTTTTTCCAAAGCACTTTATATTTGCTTCCACTGTACATACCCATTCACTGGCCTGCATGTGACTGGGCAACTCTGTGGCCATTTAGCTTGAAGGACTTGTTGAATTGCTGTTAGCTTGCTACACTTTTGTGCCATTCACCTTAGCCATGCTAGTAACTCGACATGTTTGATTGAAATATCTCAACAATTATTATTTGTGTTGCTAATAAACATATATCCATGGAGGGCATTGCTGATCTGTGTGGAGTTTATGTTCTCCCTGTGCCTGATTAAGAGTCGAGCATGAAACAGCCATATTCTTATAGATATTTCATCTTTAATCACTCATTACTTCAAACACTTTTCTTAGAAATACCAAGCTTAAAAGCAGCAGCAGCTCAAATGTAAACAGATAAAACATAAAAGAGGCTGATAAAGGCCAGTAATGAAGACCACTACACTGACATGCAGTCAGAATTAAAAGGCTGAATTCTGGCCCTTTGTAAACCTATCCTCTCAGCAGTTTGACAGTTTGCATCTTGAGTCATGTCAGACTTAAACTCCTTCTGGTAAAGATGTCAAATGTTCATATATCACAGTAATAAATGGTTAAAATGCCCAACTGTGCAATTTCAATGAAAGGCAGAGTGGAGTGGATCAGGTTCACACTCTGAAGTCAGTATTCTTCAGTGAGACACGCCTGTGTCTGCCTTCATTAGGCTTTTCTCACAATGCGTCCGCTCTTCCTCAGGTCCCGGAATCCTCTGTCGCTCCTGACTGACTGGCTCCTTGCCCTCCAGGCTCCCTGACACACCCGGGCACTGAGGAAGAAGCACAGGTGATTTCATTATAATAATAATAGCAAATATGGTAAGAATATGGCATTATGATTGATGAAAAAAGAGAATGAAAGCAATGTTTTATAACTGACAGTCTGCCAGGGAAATAGAGTGGTTTTACTAACAGTATTTAATCATTCAAAATACAGCATTTGGAGTGAAAAATGTATTGTGTTTGTAGCACTGATTCCTAATTTGTTATAGCTTTTCTAGTGTTGTCTCACATGAGATGAGCAGGCTATTGAACATTGACTCGTTAACAGGTCTCATGACACCCGGCCTGAAGAAAGCTGTAATGTACCGTGGAGAGGTCCAGAAGCATTCTAGTATGTGCACCTTTAATTTTACTCTATGCATAAATATCTATTTTATTTAGACCAGGTATTATTTAAATGAGAACTAGAATAACACAACATGTTTTTGAACACCCTCAGTACCTTTAACAAATAGATTTTTATAAGTAATTTCTCTGTTGGGTTAATCCTGTCAGGGCTGTAGATTGTAGCAGTGCCTCCATATTTACCACAGCGCTGCAAGCAGATGTTTTATCTTTGAATCACACACACACACACACACACACACACACACACACACACACACACACACACACACACACACACCTTGAGCGCAGCAGGGGTCCAGGAGCCCGTTTTCGGGGCTTCGCACTCTGTCTCTGGTACTGCATCCAACCGCAGACAAGCTCGTGCGCGATCATCATGTACAGCAGGAAGATGAGCACGGCGGGATCCATCCACGCGCAGCTGGTTCCGAACCGGCGGGCGCAAAGAGAAACGGTCCAGATGAGGCTGCACAGCACCAGGCTGCACAGATCCTGTGCGAGATGAGGGTCAGTGATGGTGATGAGGAGAGGGTCCCCGCGCACAGGTTTTTCCCGCGTGTGCACTCCAACTTTAGCCTCTCAAGTCGCGAGCTGTTGCTGCGGTGGGCGCTCCACCCGTGACACCGCACCATCCTTTAAAATCCTCAGTTCATCTGAGGGAAGCGGTGATTTTTTTTTCTCTCAGCCTCTCCGACAACAGATGAAAGTCACGCTGACAACAGCAGAGAGGGACATCGGAGGATGTTGCCGTAGAGACGCGACCGTTGCTAGGGGCAGGATGTCGTCATCCCTTCCTCCTAAAGATGAACCCAATCAGAGCCATGCGTGAGGACACCAGAAGAGCAGGCATGCTACCAGGATGAGGTTATTGATGATTCATTATTGATTTATATTATTAGACCTCTGAGTGGAAGATGAAGATCAGACCCGATCAGATCAGGACCAGTTACTGCAGAAACCAGGTCATTCTAAAGGGTTCACTGATTTTTCTTGACACCGTTCAAGAGTGAAAACAATAATTACAGCAGTGTTGCAATGCTCAACTTTAATTCATTTATCACCAAAGCTCAATTACATCTTGTTTTACAGCAGAGTAAATTTAACCCTTCAATTCATTTCCAAATAAGAAACAGTATTTTAAACAGTATCAGCTTCCATCTTTCACAAGGCTTAAGCTGGAGGAGCACTTGCTTATCTTTTCTCTTGAAAGGCTTACTTCAGTGATTTGGTGTTGCCCTTCTGTGAAGTTGTGGGATAAGGTCAACTCCTATAATGCAACTCAACAGCAGCTTTCATTATCCCTGATCTGCCTGGTAAACTCATGTATTTCAAATACCCCATCTAAGAGTTCAGCTTTTCTCTCATACAGCTGATGGTTTAAGACTGTTAATGTTCTTTATGCAGGTTTGACGAAGCTCCTGCAGATCCACAGAAGACGGCATACAGCTGTTTTCACATGCTAGGTAATACTCCCTTTAATTATTCAAAAGGAGCCCCACCTGCTGAGTCCTCCTCGAAGCTGATGGGCCTACTTTACAGAGAAAGGTTGATTGCATGAAACCATTTCACAAATTAAAGGAAGTTAAAGTCATTTCCATCCAAGACACATGAGATGTTCTCCCTCTGACTTGCACCCGTCTGTCCACAGGCAGAGAGCTCCAACCCTTGAGGGCTCTATAGATCTGAGAGGCCTTAGGCCTTCATGAGTAAGTCAGTATGTGGGCTTTGCTTGTGTTTTGTGTGTGTGTGTGTGTGCGTGTGTCAAGGCGACACAAACAGTTCTTCTGCTGTGATATCGCCTTCATTTCTTTAAGCCACCTTTAGGTGACAGGACCACTGCTCCCCCTGCCTCACGCCTCCTCTCTCTCTCTCACAGCAGTGACCTGCAAAAACACAAGAAGAAGAGCTGATGCACTAGGCAGCACAACCTTAAAAAACAGGTCTAGGGAAAATATAAAAAAATGGACAGTAACCTAAAAGAGTTGTTCTTAAAGGTCCCTCAGAAACATTTAGATAAAAAACAAATGCAAAAGTTTTAACCCCAAAAATGTGACCAACATTTACTGAAAATCCCTGCCTGAGATGTGAAAGGACGCTTCTGCAAATCCCACTGAGAATCAACACTTCAGTCTGAAAGTTCAGTGGATTTTTGCTCTCATTTTGCTCACATTAACTCACTGTGGGGCCTGATTCATATGATTCATTAGTGAAACCAGCACTAGCAGAGGAAGATGACGGCGATGGAGTAGTCGCAGCGTTGGCTCTCTCCCGGGTTCGCAGGTAGTAGATCAGCAGGGCGATCAATGTGGCGATCAGCAGCAGGACCACGATGACGGAAGCAGCGATGCCTCCTGCGTTGTCTCGTTTTGGTGAGGCTAGAGGAGACACACAGCTTCTGGTTACACAAGCGATTGTGAAGACAATGAGAACACATTATAGTATAGTCAAAGGACAATACTGCTGTTTTTTATTTGAAAATTGACATTTAAAAAATGTCTCCTGCAGTGTGATAACGTGCAGCGTGACCAATCACAAGCCAATGATGCAAGTCTGCAAGATGATTGCTACAGGTATTTCATCATAAAATATCAAATCTAATATACATCCAGGAGACTGTACTTTTTGACTATTCTAAATGAGTTACTCTATACTTCAAAAAGAGTTTTCTTCATGTACAGTTTTCTTTGTTCTTTTCCGTTATCAGTCACGTATGTAGAGGTGTCAAAATCTATAGGAGGACCTAACTTACTGTAACATGATCACGAATTAGATGAGATCTACACATTTTTCAGACAAAAGTAAGAGTAAAAACCAAAAACAGTGCTAAAAAAAAGACTGGCCTGGCCTTTAAAATGTAGGACACAATCTACAGTTCTCTCTCTTACGTTTCACTGAATCTGTGGCTTTGTTGGCACAGTTGACCCCGATGGTGTATTCAATGTCATCCAGAGCTACGACGCCTGATGAGCCTTTGATTCCTTCAAACACAATCTGTTTAAAAAAAAAAAAAAAAACGACAGAAAGACGAGAGCAGCAATAACAATGAATCTCTTTAAAGAACCTTTGATGCAGAAGTTGTGTGTTTATTCCAATATTAGTATATTCAGTAGATTAAACGTGAGAGTCTGACCTGGTATTCCTCAGTAGATGTGATGTTGACGTCAAAGCGTCTCCACACTTCTCCCAGTTGTCTCACCACCAGCAGCTCACTGAGATGACCTCCAGACAGCCTCCACACCTTCAGCTGGCTGTCCGCTGCACACATTAAAAAATTTGATTGAAAGGAAAATGTATCACATGCAGCCAGACTACACCTCAAAGTGTGGACACAGCTATTTAAGGACTTCATCTGCCTAAATAGTGATGAACCAAGCTAACAGGTTTTTTTTACATGAGGATGGTTTGTAGGCCCAGAATCGCAGACAGGTGCCCTTCGTCAGAGGCAGGTGAGGGCTCAGTAGATGAGCGTTATGATTGGCTGCTGTCCGATTGCTGCTGGGAAAGAACAGGAAGTGACCTGGTTTAAAGAAGAGGGGAAGGTGGTCAATGTTACACTTTTTGATACATGTTGGATAAATAAACACAGAAAAGGACACAGTATA
>JAUYWH010000014.1:16781118-16794255 GCA_034779795.1 Ctenopoma multispine | reverse complement strand
GAGATGTACAGTATGTACACATATATATATATATGTGTACATACTGTACATCTCCCCCTCATGTGCTGGTCTACAGTAACTGTGGTTTACCTCTCTCTGTGCCCAGACTGTGGTCTTCATGTGGGGTGGGGTAGTGCTTCTCTGCCTCTGCACTTGTCAGGTCCCAGTCAAGTTTGTCCATTTTCCTGTTTTGAGTGTGGCTCCAGCTGCACATCCCTTTCTCCAGGCTGCACTTAGAACCTGATATTTAACAGAACAAAACATTACACAGATTATGCTGATTGCTCTACCACCGACTTTTCACGGCTGAAAGCCGTTCATTTTGCCGAGGCTGATACAAACCTTGAGCTTCACATGGTTGAGATGAAAGGAAGATGTCATCAATGGCAATGTATGAATCTTTGCCTCCGGCGCCGACCACCTCAAACTCCAGCTGCAAGATCCAGCACATCATCATCTTGGTTTAAACAACAAATCTGACATCTCGTCTCTCAAGGTGAGCCAAGACACCAAACTCATTTTGACATTTTTGCGCATTCGAGCCTCCACGCTTTACCTGCCAGTCCACAAGAGCACTTGAAGTGTTTCCGTTGCCATGGCGCCAGGAATGCCCCTGGTTCAGACTGTCAGAGAAGATCTTCACCCTTTCTCCCTTCACTGGCTTCACATACACCGTCAGAGATCCTGCAAAGTGCCCACAGTCAAATGGTGTTTCTGGTGAAAACGTTCTGCGTGTGTTTTGTGTGTGGAGGCACCTGGATTGACTCCTCCCATGTGATACCAGAAGTGGAGACATTCGACCTTGGCGGTTCCTTGGCGTACTGGGGAGGTGAGGACTGCGGTGTTGCCAGGAGGCAGGATGTTTGCTCCAGTGTTGGCCATCATGTAGTAACCTTATTACATCACCAAGCAGAGGAAGATCACAATTTACTGCAGTATACTGTGATATTGATATTATTTAATGGGATTACCTCTTACCCAGTTCCGTCTCCAGAGTGTGGTCAGTTTTGGGTCCATTGATTGTGACGGTGTGTCCGCTACGTTGGAGCCACTTAACTTTGCTAGAGCTGCTGTACCCACACTGCTGGTCCTCAAAGGAACACATTCTTGGAAAGCTGCACGGACCAGCCCCGAAGTTTACGTCATCGATGGCCAGACGTCCGTCAAAACCGGAACGAACAGCTTCAAACATCAGCTGTTGGTAAAATGTTATATTAAAGTATCCATTTTTGAACTCTAGGGCACAAAGACTCTCCAATTGAGTTTGGAGTTGCTGTGTTAAGTTGAGTTTCAACAAAACCTCAAACCACCTGATTCACTTGTCTTCAAAATCTTTCATATGTTTGTGAATATTAAGACAGTGGTTAGTCATCTCAGGCTGCTTACACTTATTCCACACCTGAAAGCTTGTGAGCTGGTGTGGTACCGGGCAGTGTGCTTCATTCCACACATTGCCATGAGCTCCACTGCGGGTCCAGAGGACAGTCTCGTAACCGTGGTTATCTAGCAATTTCACATTAAGAGCACCTGAACAGAGACAGAAGATGCTGTGAGAAATTAATTTGAAAAAGGGGTTTTACCAGACAGACTTAAACGACTTTTAACAACTAGCTCCTGATTATATCACCTTAAAAAAATCATTTAGGATCAGAGTGAATCAATGATACTGATATTTCGTTATCATATCACTCACAACTGCTTTTCATCTCACCTGTGTTGGGCCCATAGAGTTTGTAGAAGAAGGACAGGCAGTAATCTTTAGAACCTGGTGACTGTGGAAATGAAAGCAAGCGTCCAAACATACCGCGCAGAGACGGACTCCACGTGTCCACAACAAGGCTTCTACCTGCACATCAACAGGGATCCAGGAGGGAACGGTAAGTGACTTTAAGGCTTCACACATACACTTTATATACTACACCATCGTGTGCATCTTATTGTAATATAATACGTTATTTATAGTGAATGAGACAGATGTTAAGCGCACAGTAACACAGTACTTCTGCTGTTATACTTCTATTGAATACTTAATAGATTTATGCCCCACACTTTATGTTTTATTGTTGTACTGTTTCTCTCAAGTAAAGAATTTAAATTTTTTCCATCACAGAAAAAAACTGTATTTAATAACAATCAAATGTACCTTAGTGATTTTTTTAATGTGTTTTTATTATATAACATGACATATATAACATTTTAAAGCAGAAGTTACTTAATACAATGAGATAGTTACACAATATTATATATTTTTTTAAATATTTATATTTAATTAATTAATTAGTTTTAAATTGATTGACACTGCTGTCACTGTGTTTTCACTGCATCTATCCTTTACTGATATGTTGTGACTACAAGTATAACGCCTGAGGGCTGAGTAACAAGAATAACAAGAGTTATTCCTGTTCCATTTTATTGTGATCTTCGTCGGGTCAAAATTATAATCCCAGTTGACCTGTCTAAGTCTTTCTACACTCATTCTGGACATGGAATGGATTAGCATCAAGGTTTTAGTAGGTTACAGCATGAGGACTGTTAATGCAGATATTAACAGCGTTGTTGTTGTTGAACCAAACCAGGCTGAGAAGCGTAGAGGCAAATTATGTGTATGGTGTGTGTGTCTGAGATATTGCCTGCTACAAATACACTGATGGAGCAAATATCTGTATCCACAGTTTTTATTGATGCGCTCACCAGTCCCAATGGTGTGGTCGCTCCCATTGAGCCACGTCCAGTCAAAATTGTCACTGTTGTCCTGATACCATCCACACAGTCCAGTTTCAAAGTTACATGACAGTCCTGGGTAAAAGGAAATAAAAAATAAATATGTTTCTAAGTGAAATACTATAGTGTGCTTTATACAGTATGATGTGTACACTGTAAATATTCATGAGAGTTACCTGTTGGTGAAAATGGAAAATACTCAGCGTTACAGCTGTTGAAGCGTACGTTTTTCACTTTAATCTTGGAGCATGGACACAGTTTCACTGCACGAGCTTCAAACGCCAACTGGTGAAGATAAAACAGGAGGATCTGACTAAATTTACACAATTCAGCAACTTTCATCTTTAACAGGGCTAAAGTTGAACCTTTCAACCAGCTAAAGGTGTCAATCAGAAATTACACGCATCATCTTGTCTTACAGCTGTGCCACACATAGAGACAGACAATCACACACTCACATTCACACCGAGTCACCAATTCACCTATCTTTGGTTAACTGGTGTTTGATTTGTGGGAGGGAACTGAAGCACCTGGTGAAAACCCACGTAAGCACAGGGAGCACATGCAAACCCCACAGAGAAAATATAATCTGATGACCTGCTAGATGTGAGGCATGAGTGCACTGCAAAAAATGTATACAAACCCAATTCAAAAAAGAGAGTTGCATGTGTAATCTCTCTTTTTAATAGTCCAACCATCAGAAGTTTCGAACTTTGATTTGTGAGTCAAATCTCACGATCAAAGCAAATATTTCTAACATACAGGTTACACTAGTTACCTGCTGACACCTCTGTTTGGCTGAAAGTAAGAACGTTTTTTTGACGTGTAAATAAGGGTTCACAAGTCCTCCCCTGGTAAAAAAAAACAACCAAAAAACAAACACGGTTGACCTGGAAGCGATGTTTCCTGAATCCAACAGGTACATCCACGTGTTGCCATGGATCCTCCTCTGCTCCTGTCTTCCCGCTGAACTCCCAGAGTTTAGGCCGCATTCCCAGTAAGCTGTCAATCACTCTGACGGACAGCTCGCCTGCAGAGGAGTCACATCATAATTAAATGTAGGAAGGAAGAAGAAAGTAGAGTAAAAAGAAGCCACATCAAAATACAGGTTCATTCAGTTACCAATATGATCTGGACTCCCTGTTAGAGCAAAATCAAAGCTGAGGGTGCAGACTGGACCAGAGGGGCCGAGGAGAGGGGTCCGTGTCTGGGCTTCAGTCAACTGCTGGCCTGGGGCCTCGGTCACATACAAGTACTCCTCTAAGAAATATCAAACAGACAAATGTTAAAATATTTTTGTAATCACTAAATATTAACAAACTAATTGAATAGGGTTGATCAAGTGAGTGATTGTACCTTTGGATGTGGAATTTTTATGCAGCACCCAACCTTGACTCCCGATGCTGGAGTCAGTCCAGCCTGTGCTGCCGTTAATGTAAGAGAAATCCCCTGCAGACATGATTGACACAGACAAAACATGGGACGATGCATTATTGTTGCATGTTACAAGTTCAGTGCACGAGACCAGGGCTGACCCAAACATATTTCAAGCCTTAAGAAACAAACAAGAAGGATTCCTGGATCGTCTCTCGTTGTCTCGCTGCTACATGAAACAACAGATCCCCATTATCACACCTCGCTGTGTTATTTTATCACATGTATGTGCATGTTAGCAAGACAAACAACCGATTGTGATTTGATTCCTGGTGAGCGAAGTCTTGATCCTCTTTGAACTAAGGTTTTAGATTTCAATTAAACAGCAGTTTTGTACCTGCTGTCATTCTAAAATCACTTTTTTTAGTTTTTTTGGTTCTCAAACAATAATTTTCTTAGAAATGTGGTTTTCACCTCATAACAGCTTAATTCTGCTTTATTGTTTATGAGGCCCCCTGATGGGCCCCTGAGGAACTAAAGAAGCTTTACACCTCCTTTGTAAGGCGCCAATGAAATTATAAATACATAAATAAATGATTAAAGAGGATAAATAAACTCACCACATTTGGCTTCATCCTCTGCGCCTTCACAGTCAGCGTGAAAATTGCAAATCTTATCCGGCACAGTACATGGGTGTTTAGGGGATTTGGGGAAAGTTGGAACGGAGTAATTCACTGTTTAGGCAGAAGAAAATATGATGCAGCAGATTTGTTGTGCCATAGATGATTCTTTGTAGATGTGGATTCATATTGTTTGAATTGAGAGGGTTAAATTTACCAGTCGACAGCTGGCATTCAGGAGACAACACAATGCTGTCGACAGCAATACCTCCATAGATAAAGTCCCTGATTGCTGCCATGATTAGAATCTATAATGAGAGAAAAGTCAACAGAGGAAAATTTTTTTCAGTATGTGATCATTTATTCTACTCCACATCTGTGTGATTATAAAAAACATTCTTCTTTTTAAATAGAGAATAAGACATATTGTCTGTTACAGCTTTCCCACACTTTTAATTTTCCAACATTGGTAGAATGTTTGGCCTCAAAAATCTAGCTAGCATCATTAATGTGGTTATCAACCCCTGTACTCACCTGGAAAGGGAAGTCGGTGACAATGTCCACTTCTGCCTTCACCCAGACGTCACCCAGGGCTCCGCCCCTCTCCCACACAGGGTAGATTTCATTGTCGGCCACCAGCACAGTCAGACCGCCAGACCTCGGCCCAAACTGGTGGGTGTACATCACCATCTGCAGCAGGCAGATACAGAGAAGCTGTCAAATGATTTTAGGTTTGCTGGGCCTTTACCTATCATGCTCCATTCCTCTAAATTAACCTTCCTGCTAAGATCAGACCCTGTTAAAACTTATAACTCACCTTTATACTTAACGTTCAGTTAGTGATTTATTTTCACAATTCAATATTATTTACAATTTAATTATTAATTATTTTTCCTCCATGTTAGGTTTTTTGTGAGTCATCATCCTAGTAAATCATTTTGGGCAGTTTTTTTCCTTGTGAAGATTTGAGGGTTTAAGCACAGAAGGTGGATCAGCTTCAGAGTCACCTTGCAGGGATGTGAACTATTGGTGGGCTGAAGAAGATGGCTCTGGAAGGCGGCCCAGTCGTTTGAGAGACCACCGTCAGGGACAGTGACATATAGGAAATGACCTGCAATTACAATCATGATAATAATGACAAAGTTACTTGAGGTATTTAAAATAAAAATAAATGTAACATTGTCTGCAATAACAACACTATGTCACCTGAGGCGCTGTTGTTGGAGTGATCTCTGCCTGGTCCTTTCAGAGGATCAGCGATTGAGATGTTCTCTTGACTCGTCCGCACCCACTTCAGCTTTGACAGTGACCTCAGATCCCAGTCACACAGGTCCTCCTCAAAGTCACACATGTTGTACCCTTCTGGAGACACGACAGACACACAACTCATTTTCAGATGTCAATCACTGGATTTATGAAGGCAGTTATTATTATTATTATTATTATTATTATCATATCGGATTTCTCACCGCAGTTTTCCTCATCACTCCCGTCACCACAGTCGTCGCTGCCATCGCAGATCTGTCGCTGCTCCACGCAGCCCTGATGCTTACACTTCACCATCTCTGCTGGACACTCTTTACCAGGGAGCGGTACTGATGACGTAAAGAGGGGAAAAACATTATGACGTCATGAGTATAGTCACCACAGCTCTGGAATTTTAGTTAACGAATTTGTTATATTTAATTGCTTGTTGCACAGTCATGACTTCATAGAAAGCCGGGCAACAAGAGTGGAGTATTTTTGAGGGACTCACAGGGCAGAGCACAGTCCAGAAACTCTAGCTGGTCTACTGCCACATCTCCTTTCTGTCCCTCAGGGCGCTCTGAATAAAGGTGGATGCGGAAGGTTGTAGGAATACGACCCAGATAGATGGTAGCCTCTCTCCAGTCACGGACACTGGTGGCCTCAGGACGCCACACTATGGCCTCTTTAAAGTCCTGATGAATGATAGACGCCCACAACGGTGTAGAGCCCAGACCTGTGTGACCTACAGGTGACAAGATTCAGAATTTAATTTCCACAGCGGCCGTAGAACTGCGGCAGAACATAATACAGGTCATATCAATAAATATGCAATAATCAGCCTGGTCAAGGCTGGTGATGACCTGTGTGGCCTGTAGTCATTAACAGTCATTACCTGAGTCCCACAGGAAATATCTTAGACGAAGGCGACATGTTGGTGAAGCTTGTCTCATCTCTGGGGAAATTAAAACTGCAGTACTGGGAGAATGTGTCTTCACTGCACTCACTCCCATAAACCAACCTGTGAGACAGAAAATGTTAGCCTCTTGTCATTTAAAAGTAAAGCTCGTCACAGCAGAGCAGAGTGATAATCTGATGAGAGTAATGATAATGATAATGAATTTGCATCACATTCTGTTGACAAAGCAAATCAGCCATTCATTCTACATTAAAGTAAAATAGTGATTGTTTCCTTTTCCACAGTCCAACATTATTTGTTTTGCTGAGAACATTTCCATTTCCATAGAATTCTAAATGCGCCATGGTGTCTTTTGGCTTTTGTAGAATCTAATATTGGTGTGAAGACTGTGCTGAACTTGCAGCTGCAGATAAATTACTGGCTGTTGAAGCTGGCTGTGAACATCACCCTGTGATTTGTCAATTACACACTTAGTAATGCATTTCATTTTACATAGTGCTTTCAACTCAGCAACTACTTATAGCACACAAGCTAATAACATAGATTATATCATATGGATCTTTTTTTTTTTTAGCGCTGCTGGTTGTATAGGAGGAGAAATGATGGATGGTGGACAAACATCTGAAAATCTAAAGAAAAAATATATATTTTTATTCCCCATGTAAAGCAGTCCTTCATTACCTTGCACTTATTACTTACAGAAAAGGAGCAAAACTCTTTTTTTGTCTATTATTACAAGAGAAATTATGATTTTGCTAATTTGTTAAAAAACTAATCCTGAAATCTCTAATTTACACCTTCATTTAATTTTTCTTCAAACTCCTTCAGCAGTAGTTACAGCTTTGAGTCTTCATGGATAAGTCACTGCAAGCTTTATCCCAGTCTTCCTCACAGATCTTCAGCCTGAGTCAGATAGTTTGAGAAGTGTCTGTGAATTGACATCTTCACATCTCTCCACAGACACTCTGGGGGATTTAACTCTGGGATTTGGGTGGGCAACTCAGGCACAGTCAGCGACCTTTCCTGAAGCCACTGTTTTGTTCTGGATCCACTGCATTTACTGCCCTGGATCTTGAGCACTCGTGATACAGTCTGAAACCTTTTGCTTATTGTGCACATGTACTTTACTGGTATAGATGGGATTGATGTACAGTACCTTGGTAAATCAGTGAAAAACAAAATATGAGGACACAGCAAAAAAAACAAAACTGTGTATTAAACTGTACCTGTAGCTATCCCAGTAGTGTAGTCAGAGGATGGCCCACTGTTGGGCAGCATGTCCCCTCTCTGATGTCTTCCCCAGCTGTACGCTGGACTGAAGGACTGGTCAGTCCATCCACACATTCCTGCATCCTCAAAGTCACAGTCAAACCCTTTTCCATCGTACCCTTGAGGTGTAATAGAAAGAGACAATCAACAAAATGTAATGATTCAATAAATCAGGTGCTGCCACCTGCGGATTGACTTAAAGACTTGAGAAGTTTGTGTTAGCAGAGTCTTCATCTCTGTATGAATTAACATTTGTAATGTTTGTACTTACCACAGTTTTGTTCATCGCTGCAGTCAGTGCAGTCACATACAAAGTCACAGCTTCTCTCAGGAGCCTGACATGTTTGAACCGAGGAATGAGCGGCTGCGGAAGAAGATACAACATCAGATATGCTTCTTAAAGTTTACTTAATCTTTCACTAAGTCTTTGAAACAAAGTGAGTGAAGTCTTTGTGACATTGTGGTTGTATGCCTCTGCTAACCAGTGATATTGTAGTTTATATGCAGTTTTCCAGACTCATATTCTCAAATATTTATGTGTGAGTCCAAACGGATGTTTGTGCCAGATGTAATGAACTTCCCTATGAAATTCCTCCCAGGTGTTTCTGAATAAAATCAAAGCATCAACTAGTGATGAAGACCAAGTGATGAGGCTGAAAGCTTCAGAACAAGTGAGAAGGTGGACTTTGAGTGTCTGTTGACCGGCTTTTTCACAGTAAAGAATCAACTACGTTCAATTTATCTCATGTTTTGAATTTCAGATTTACAATGTGCAATGTAACAAGTAAGTCCAGATATCAGATACAGGAAGTGTTGAATAAAAAAGCTGTGCTCTGCATAGAGTACTCATTTTACATTTTTACTCCTGTTTGAAGGCTGTGTAAAATCCCACTGATGACTCAGTTCCGAACATTGTTATCAGGACCCATTTCTGTCGAAGATTTATGGCCCAATTAATGCCAACAGGCTCAAAGGGCAGAGGGAAGCAATCAGGTTAACGCCAGCAAAACAACATCCGTTCATCCAAAGGTCTCTGGTTACGACTCAAGACTCTGTGCTTCAGTTACCTGACAGCTGGAAATCAGACGTAAGTGGCATCCCTGAGAAGTTCTTTAGTTATCACATTCAGAGCGTGTTGAGGTAACAGTGGATGTGTTAATCCAGGTTAAATACTTAAGAGCATTTTTTAAATGATCTGTTAAAACATTTTAGATGATTATTTCTCACGTCAGCCTGCTCATTTCACCACTATACTATAACTTTTTCTGTATTTTCTTAATACAAACACACTAAATGTAATTATTGTATTAATGCCAACAATCTATATGTTATGACGTGCACACTCTTGCAATGAAGCATTCTTATACTGTACAAGTTGAGGGAAAATGCCTTAACTCTTTTTTGGCACTGGTAGGTGTAAAGCAACTCTAAATTCTCTCTACCTCATAACAGTGGAAATGCACAATGCACGAGGACATTATGTCACCAGCTGTGGTTAAAAGTTGACGCCTCATTTTTTAAACTTTCCTATCAATTTAATTTCTACATTTTTGAGATATAGTGAAATATAACAAGATTATACAAATAATATAAACTCTTCCCACAGTGTCTAAACTGTAAACGATGTAGAGGACACGATCTCAGACTGTGTCAGACAGACTGAGGAACAACAGAGAAAAATCTTTCATCTTTTAACTTGAGGCTCGAACATCAAGGTTGATTATTAATTTTGGACAAACAATAAAAAAACTGCAGCTGAATATTCCAGCAGTTGTTTTTTAAGGGTTTTTCGTACGTTAAGTTTTTTTAAATCTTACTTTGGCTTTGCCAGAAGCATTGTTTCTAAATAGGAAAGTCCAGTCTGTTACAGTGAAGTCTGGCTGAACGTGTTCTTACCCCACTGCAGAATCAGCAGCATGAGAGCTGAGCTCCTCCAGTGTAGCATCTTTTCCCCTCTTCCACCAGATCACTCTGAAGGTCTGGACACAACACGGAGACTCTTTACTAGTTGACTCTGACCTCGTGTCGGTTTCTGAGAGATAACAGCTGAACTTTAAGTCCATGCAGCTGCAGCAAACCATCATAAAGCAATTTCCTCCAAATGTAGATTTCCACAGTACACATCTACAGTAACAGTATATTGCACAACAACTGCAGCCGTGGGACGGCTCCCTGCCAAAAGAAGTGGACAGCAGACTGCTCTACTAGATGGTCTCGTGTTACATTTAAGTCACGTTGACACAGTAGGAAATAAAGTTCAAAAAAACTTAAGTGCAACTTAGTGTGCACATACTGGTGGTTACCCCTCCTGCTGGTCCTGCATTTGTGTTAATATTAGTTTTTACTGAATGTTTGTGATGGTGTTTCTGCAGCTCTTGACAGAAACGGTAATTTTAGGCCAATGTTACCATCACACATGAATAAATGATTAGTGGATCAATATGATCAAAGTTGTGCTGTCAGCAGTTATCACCTGGCAGTTTCTGACAGGTTGCTCAAAAATGAAAATGGGATTACACCTTCTAAACACCTGACAACTTTATGTTTACGACTAGCTTTTTAAACAGGTGTAGTATCGAACAGACAACACGTCACATTATATAGCAATGTTGTATTAGCAGCTTGTTGGAAACAACGCATCGATTAGATTATTCAGTATTACCAGTTTTCTACTCTGCAACAGAAAGAAAAAAGGAAATATTTCTGAAACATAAATCACAACAAAACAAGTTCACTTTTTAATGGGTTTGACACTATGTGACTCTAAAACAAGTCCATCTGTGACTGTATGACCTCATGAGCAACGTAACATTATTTGCAATTTATTACATCTCAGTCTTCCAGATTATTAATGCAGTTTCAGAAAGTGGTCATTTGTGGTCACGTTACGCCGTACGAAGTGTCAAATAAGTACTATGTCAGTCCAAAAGGAAAAGCTGCTCTCTTCAGTATCCTTCATTGGCCCAGGTCACCTCATAATCTGGGTACCGAACTTTCAGCTTCTCAGTGGTTACTGCATGGTTTGCACGTCCAAATCCCTGTAATAGCAAATAACACATCAGTGTTCCATTATAGTGACAAATAATGACTGATTTAAGCTAAAACCAAAAATCCTCATATGTATGTTGGATTGAATAATTATATGAAGCCTGCAGCTCTACAGAGCTTTTTTTCGTCTCACCATGGAGTATCCATAGACGTGTATCTTTTTGGCCTGAGGGTCATGTTTGATCCTGCCTCCTCCAATACACTCACAGTCCAGGTGGTCATCTTTTTCCAGCTCCTCTGAGACTTTGTCATAGATATCAGCTACAAAAAGCAAAAACAAACAGGTGAACAAGTAATATTTTATAAAAGTATCTTTTTTAAAAGTAACAACTGTGCAACAACTTGTATTTTGACATCAACATTTCTAATCAACTTGACTTTAAACACTAATGGTTATGTCGCCAAGTATTCATAAAATTGGTTCACTAATCATCACTTATGTTAAATTGTTTTGAAGACGTGCTGCTGCCATCTGGTGTTTACGATGGAGGCATGAACCTTCGTGTTCTTTAAGAATCGTGTCACATTAAAATCAGATCACAACACAACATGAAATCAAGAAGTGGACTGCATATTCAGATCTTTCTGATACTGCAGGAGAGAAGATGGCATGTCTGGGAGGGACCTCCACATATTCACTAGACTCTGGTGGGGTACATTCAGTACAGATCCTAAGTTGATGCGGATTGTGTTTTGCACGTGAGTCTTGGCTGAGAAGTCCAAAACATCTTCATCTTCTTGTCTTGAAGAGACTGAGATGCCCTTTTCTCATCCATGTGGAGTTACAGACAAAGCATTTAATTTATATTTTTCCCATACTTATTGACTGTTTGCTGTAATTGTAATTAACTGTGCAGTCCATTAACTAAGCATTTGAAACACAGGACTGAAATCTGCTGCCACTTTAACATGTGCATAACGTTATCTGAGAGGCCTGAAGCAGTAAACCTTATATTATAACCTACATGCTGGCATGTTTTACTGCAGAACTGGTGTGTTTGATTGTACTACTGTAAATTGCATTTTGTGGGGAACTCTATGTTACCCTGACTCACCATGGTACTCAGCCCAGCCGTATCCTCTTACTATATCGACCTCCGAGTCGTCTCCCACCTCTTTGCTATGAACTCTAATGAGGACATATTTAAACACTCCGGATGGGTCGATGTCTGCCTCAGGTATGTTGGCCATCAGAGCAGCAGCATTCGTCTGCGTGCACATCTCTAAGCTTCTCAGCAGCCACACTAGCAAAGCAACAAGCAAACAAAACGCCCGGATTTTCTCAGCAAACTCCACTTCCGTCACTGTGGAAGTCCAAACACCTCACGGAGTTGTTCGTAGCCGGAACCAAAACGTTCACGGAGACAACTCATAACAGTAGAGAGCGTGTTCCTCCTCTGTCAGTCCACTTCCGCCCTGCAGCGACAACAAACACAAAAACTTCCGGTGCCTTCAAAATAAAAGCACAGCAGCAACAACATGAAAACCTCCGGGTCAAGAGAGGTCAAACTCCGTGTCACATCAAATTACATTATGACAAAATAAGAATTACAGATATCTCTAATGGAATTTTAACTAATAATTAACTAATATATCCTATTAAATATATAAATATAATAGATATCGTAATTTTCTTTTTTGGTGTATCAATATTCAATTGTTTACATATTATTTGGAGTTTGACTACAAGGAAATGAAATTGCAGATATCTCTAATGAGGATTCTGTTTATATAATAAATGTTAAAACTGCTAAATGTGGTTGTCCAAAACTAGACTGTGACTAGCCATATGTAGTTGTAGATATCTTAAACTGGAATTTTGACCAGTCAAAATGCAAAAGTAGATGTGTGAATTGTGTCTAATTGAATCTATCTATCTATCTATCTATCTATCTATCTATCTATCTATCTATCTATCTATCTATCTATCTATCTATCTAT
>JAUYWH010000014.1:16734579-16770978 GCA_034779795.1 Ctenopoma multispine | reverse complement strand
TTTCACTACATTAACAAGTGTTGCTTGTGTTAAATCATAACTTCAGTGATCTTAGTTATATTTGTATCTAAAGTAAATTAGTGAACACATGACCACTTACATTAATGTCTGAAAAACGTAAACACAGCTTTCAGATTTCATGGACGGTTTGTACAGCAATTTAATTATGCACTACTTCAATGAAGAAAGAAAGTGCTCTGCTCCATCAGATACCAACGTGTACTGTGAACACGCAAATTACATTTTTGTGAATGATTTTCCTTAATTAAAATAATCACTAATCAACTGTCACTGCTTTGTTTGACAAAAAAGCTACAGTTTTCCACGAACCTTTTTTTCAACTGACAGTTTCCATATGCACAGAAAAATGTGTTTAAGACATAAAACTGCTGCTGTGCATTACATATTTATGTTTTTGATTTTTAAAAATTAATGTAATGACTACCTGAAGATATTTTCAGGTGAATACTACATGTGTAAAAATAATTCTTTACATAGTGTCTAAGACTATACTCACACTTTCAAAAAAAAAAAAAAAAAAAAAAAGCTGGACTGTTTTTACAATCCTATTTTACAAACAAAAATTGGTTTGATTAAATTTACATTCAGATGTTCCCTGTAGTGTTAATGCCACTAGGGGGCGTCATGCTATATACTTAAACCTACAGGGCAGTCACACAGTATTTGGTCACGTTTTTCATTGTGCTGGTTCTGTACTCCCACATTTTGGACTACGAGGTTAAAGTCTTGGCTTTCACATCAGAAGAATATTATATTAATGTAAGTGTTGTCAGATCTTTAGCAAAATACTGTGCAGCCTCTGCAATGTATGTTTAGGATGTTTGTCCTGCTGCATTAAGAGTTCAAAGCCAAAACAAATACACATGTAAACTATACTGGCTGCACTGTTTGTTGCTACAGTATTTAGATGGTGCTTTCACTGCCTCCTTTCTTCTTTCCATCCCGAGCTCGGAGCAAGATGAAGACCAGGACTGCAGTGAGGAGAAGGACAAAGAGAAAGATGAGACCTCCCCATGCTCCTGGGGTCAGGGCCTTCCTTAGCACCACTGTCTCAGCTGGGAGCAAATTGCTCAAACTCAGCATGTAGCCCAGAGCCCAGCCCACCGAGGTGTCGCCTGCCTGCAGGATCAGCAACGAAACGCGTTAACAGAAAGTGACTTTACACTGGCTGAGAAAGGACAAGTGACGAAAGTCTCACCTTCTTCCTGAAAGAAACACGTGGAAACGATGTCTCGTCGAAGCCGTATCCTCTCAACACGAGGACCTTGACAAACACAGAGGAAGCGCAGTAGTCCTGCAAACGCGTCGCCTGATCCGGAGCAAGATGCAACATCTGACACAAAAGCCCCAAATACGTTAAAACATTTGATTAAAATAACTAGAATAAAAAAATACATATTTAATGCTTCATTGTAGTCATTGTTTAATATTTTTAAAATAATTAATTAAACATACATTTAAATTAGTCTTTATACAAACTGTAAGGTCAAATGCAGAAAATGTTCAGATTTCCACTGCGACACATTAGTCAAACATCTCTCAATAAATCAACTAATAATAATTGTGAAAACATCAGATGAAACCATCATCTGTCAGGAGCCACAGTCCAGTCATGCACAGACATACACTACAGTACTACAGTAATAAAACAAAACATTACTTCATTGAAGTTCATCGCGCACACTGTTTTGGAGGCCTCCTCCAGTTGTGAAGGAGTGCTCACAGTGATGCCAGTGATACGCTGCAGGAAGGAGTGAAGGTAGAAGAATGCAGAAAATGCCTGGTAACACAGGAACGTGAGAATATAAGGAAAACACAGCTCAGACTTAGATAAAATTCAGCAAAAAGTATTAGTTTGGTTTTCACTTTAGATCGATTATACATTCTTGTACGAGCTGAACCAATGTGTAGGTGACCTATTTCCAAGCATTTTCAAGTAACTCCATGTCCACTCTGCTAAATGTTACATTACTACCGATCCTACCGAACGTCAGCATATTTTCTATTTTGATTTATTTGTTTTTCGTTAATGATACCTACGTGTTATATTAACATATACAACACTGCATGACAGTCTGTCGTGTCAACAGATTCCAAAATGGTTTAAAAAAAACAACTTAAAAATAAGATAAAATAAAATATAAATGTCTATCTACCCCTAGTATCTGCACATCTTGTGTACAGGCTAACGTTTAGAGTTTAATGCTTGCACGCTGTAGAACCACCTATTTCCCCCATGTTTCTTACCATGAAGCTCCCAGTGACATTTGGCTGAAAGACTTTGTCGAAGGAGCACCGGGAGAAGGGACAAGTGTCGAAGGAGAAAATCTCTGACACATTGCCCAGACAGTGTTTATAATTTCCGCTGCCTTGTACTGTCAAAAAGGCCTGCGGGTTGTAGGAGTTGGGTTTGTAGTTTGTTGTACACGGAGAGTTGAAGATACTGTTGAACTTTAAAGTTCCACTGTGGCCTGCAGGGTAGCAGGGGTGATCGACTGAGCTCGAGTAACCCTGAGACTGAAGAGAGGACAGACAGAGAGAAACACGGAGAATGATTTGACAAAATCTCGTATATTTTACCCATTTAAAAAATTACTTGTTAATATAATTCCTAATATCTCATTTACAATCTTATTATTAAGTGTCAGCAGCAGAGCAGAGAGCTGGAACAATAAAATATATAAATACCCAAACTCATATAATCCTGTACTGTATTTCCAATATGTTCTAAGGTCTTTTGTCTGTTTGGTATAAAAGTTAAATCATAAAAATGCATTTGCCCTGTTTGAGCTTGAACACAGTGTGTGACAGTCACCTTCACTATGTGGGCCAGCAGTCTCTTGAGGACCTGGTCCTGCCCGTAGCACAGGAAGCTGTGTGTGTACAGAGAGTACTCCTGGCCATACAGACGCAGCTTCATCATGTCGTGTTCGTCCTCTATTACCTCCTGAGTCGCGAATGTTATCTGGGTGGATGCTCCGCCAAAATCAAGCGCTCCCACGGTGGGTCTGCCGGGGCTGAACCAGCGCCCCACGAAGCCGTACTAAACAAAAACATCAAGAATAACTTTATGTTTTTTTATCTACACATTTCCACACGATCCCTCATTCAAGTGTTTGACATACAGAGTTTTCAGTCATACACAATCATTAAGACGTAATCACCTCTGCGGAGGCCACTAGGTGTCATCAGTCACCTTCTAAATGATTCTAATGAGTGAGTCTATCAAATAAATAACTCTTATATGTGAGCTGCTTTTAGCACCATGCGTTAAAACCGTGTGCACTGGAAGATATATTCACAAATACCACCTCATTAAAATCAACTTGACTGCAGAAACACACCTCGTTCAAGCTTCGGTACCTTTATAAAGTTCTCTAACAGATAGTTGACGGTGACCCAGCCATACGCCCCCTCTTCTTGACCGCTCAGTATGGCTGCTCCTTGGTAGCTGAAAGGGTACGCCTGGATTTTGACACCCACTTCCTGCAGAATCTTATCCGACTGCTCCGGACTGGAGATTCTGGTTGGGAGAAAATAATTCATTAAGGAGCTGTGTGAATGAAATGCTACTGTATGTTTGCTGGTCAAACATGAGCAGTTTTCATAAACCAGGAAGATTATTTCTCACCGTTTGAGACACGTGACCCTCGGCCTATAAAACTTCAAAGTTTCAACTGACCCAGATTTACCTTTGAGTGTTTCATGGAGATGTCACAGTACAATCAGTAACACATGTGTAACACCAGGACCAGATGCACCAGCCTGATTACACTTTTAACCTCACAGAACACTCGACAAAAGCCTCCAGCAGGACTTAAGAGTGCAAAAGACAGGATCACTGAATTACACCATTAAACTGACTCAGTGTTAACAGTTCCTGTTCCTGCTTTTCACTTTTTGCTACATTTATTACAAGTTATTCTAGTAAGAGCTGTAAAGCCAAATATTTTCACATCTCCCTGTGAATAAAGAGTAAAACCAGGCGTGTATTTGTCAGAGTACTCAAATGATTAATCAAGGTGAGTTTCACTTTGTTTATCTATTTGTATTGAGTGCTATTTTGATGAACCTTTAACCTTTGTGTACCTTTAAGAGTCCGTCAGCACCACCTACACGATTAATTACTGCTCTCAAGGAAATGAGTGTCACGTACCATGTATCAAATTTCATGTAAACTGTGAATCTTGTCAAGCGCTGTTGAAAAACAGGACTTATTTTCATTACAATCATACAGACAAGTTTGTGTGTACGTGTGTGTGTGTGTGACCGTTGGAAGCAGAAGCACAAAAATGCATGTGACCAGATGGTGAGCCATAGCCAAGATGTGAACACTGCACTGCTCCAGTTTGACTTACTGAAGGAAAGCTTTGCTACAACTGCAGCTGGACTATAGATTTAATTCAGAATCAGAGTTAACTGGACTGAGTGTTGTTGGTGCCACATAAAGACATTTTATTCTCAGAAACATTTCTCAGACACATTTGGTATCAGAAAACCATCTGAAATTGAGTACAGGGCCCTTACATTCATATTTTTTGTCACTCAAGAATTTAGCTGAAAAATTTATTTCTCCTCAATAATTAATTGTAATTTCAGAATACATAAAGTATTTGGCATTTCTTACTCTGAACAAACATCGTATCACAAATAAAGGCATTAATATAAGGTTTATTTTGTCCAAAAACATTTTTAAAGACCCACCTCTGGCTTAACCTACTGAACTAAAGGTTTAGGAAAATATACAGAATGGTCTGTTTCTTATTTTTTTGTATTTCAAATTCTACACACTGTGTAGAATGATTTTCATCTTCATCTACCTGAGGGTTTATGCAGCTGTTTTCTGATGCATATACGCACAAAGGCGAACCTCAGATACTATCACATTTGAATACATGGAAACTACTCTCAACGGCCTGAAGTTGGGTGAGGTTTTTTCTCTGCTTTGCATCTTTAAAACACACGTGCCTCCTTGTGTCTCCATCTGCATGACTGAACAGACTTCACGTACAGTCACACTGTCTTACCAGATAATCTGATGGTTAGAACAGGAGAAAGATACAGATGGTGGAAAAAACCATAAAAAACATTCATGTCATCAGCTGTGTTATCATTGCAAGAGGGTTTTTAATGAACACTTCTCCTTTTAATTTAATACATTTGCATTAGTAAACATAACGTGGTAGATGACAGGATAGTACATTTATTAATATAATATTAGTAAAAACTCTACTATACAATAGTCATTTACAATATTAACAATATCTAAACTGTATTTCTGATCAATTTGACATAAAATCTGCTTTTCTTTCAAAAACATTCATTTCTATGTGTGTCCAAGCTTTTGACTGGTAGTGTATTAGGGAACGGATATCTATTTCTAAGCAAAACTCTATTTAATACCCAAATCGTCAATATGAAATTAAAACTAAATAGCTGGTTCAGGTCTTGACTTAGAGTGGGTGAAAATTTTATTTGTTTCCTTTTGAGCCATTTAGAGGTCGACTTACTCTTATGTCCACTTACTCTCTTCAGTCCTTCGAAAAGTCTCCCTAAAGCTTTGAGAGTCGTGTAGGTGTGTTGTGGCAAAATGCAGATGAGCCTTAATGTTTTTGTGGGTTAGCAGTTGTTTTCCTCTTACCACATACAAATGGATGGTATTTCTACCCAGGGTCTATCAGATAGTAGAGTCATGATAACTGACCTTAACTGAAGTGGGGGAGCCTATGATGTTTTACTTGGATTTATTGTGACTTCTGGATTAATTTTGGAACAGCGGCCAACCTCTGGGAAGGTTCACTAATATTGAAAGACTTTTTTAAAATAGTGTCTATGACTATAGATGTGTGGAGTCGCAGAGGCTAAGATATAGCTTTTAACATTTATGATACAGTTTGGTAATTTCTTGGATATAATAACTATGAAATAACAATTAAAAAAACTGCAGGTTTCAGTGAATTGAACTTTAGGTAAATAAATGGAAAGAAGAAAAAGCAAAGCCACACAGATACTTCTCTAAACAAACACAGACAGACTCACTGTAAAAGCCTCATGCCAGCTGTGGCTCCCAGGTACACAGGTGTGAGATGATGTCTTTCTTTGGGGATATCCTTCACAGCCTGGTCCAGACATGCCTCTAAGCTCTGCCCTGCTGCTCCCTGTTGGCCCACATAGCTGGAGATCCCTCCTCCTGAGCGAGGGAAGAACGGGACACAAAAGCAAAACATCTGATTACATAATCGACTTGTAGAGTCTTGTTCTTACGTTCGCACAAAACAGTGCTAGTTGAAACAGGTGCATCCTCAGGTAAATAGATCACAGTCATAGTACAGAGTAGAAATGTCCTGGCTAGAAAAAAGTGCTCATTGTTAAGGCATCTTTAGGAGTCCAGATTAAAGTGTTAAAATACACACAATATATAATCAAACCTTCTGAAATTGATGTGAGTTCTGTGCTGTATATTGTTCATGTATACTTGGATTAAAAACTCACTTCTGCTGAGGACACATCGCAGTTATACAACATGACAGTGTAAACACCATGTTCATGACTAACTGGGGGGAAAAAGACACTTGTTTATCTAAACCAAGAAACATAAAGACCTTCTGGCAGAGCGGGAGTGGCAAAGCTCAACGCTGACTCATTTATGATTCACAATTGCCTAAGATAAAAATTTGTTTCAATCTGCTGAGATGTGATGTGATAATATAATTCACTGACAAGAAACAGCTGCCACTGTTTAAGATCCCACCTGCTGAGAAGCTGAAAAGGTTTGTAGTTTACTCATCCACAGAGGAGGGGGGGGGTGTCCCATGTTCACAACTTTCAAGCTTTTGTCAGATAAATCAAAACTATAGCTCATAATTTCATTTACATGTGCAACAGACCATTCAAAGTGTTTTGTCTTATGGTCACGATGGGTACTGATGCATCAGTAATATGGGAAAATTTACCAAAAAGCTGATGCCAGTGATGAAGTGTCATGGAGTCATGAGTGTGTAAAGTTGTGTGTGCATGTGCATTTGGTCACACAATAGGGAAGCAAACATTTAAGATAGAAAACTTTTAGGCTAATGAGCAGTTTCCATTTAAGTGAGTGGAGAATCCAGTTGCAATAATAGATTTACAGGCAGCAGAGACACCAGTAACAGGTGGAGTAAATTTTTCTATTTGACACTGTAGTGCAGTTACCTGAGTCAAGAAATGTGCCAAAATGTCACTTCTCTTACAATAATGATCATCATGAACATGCCGACACCATATCTGGGTAAAAATAAGACTGGAACAAACTAATGGTGTTGCATTAAAGACTGTGAACCCTGTTTGCTGTAAGTTAAATACTTTTCATGGTCACCTTTCAATCCCAGAAGCAGGATTACTAGTACCAAAGTGTTCGTACGTACCAGTAACATGACATTCACTGTGCTGCGTGACCACGCCTGTGCCATTTTGCTTGTCTGCTGGCCACTTGTAGATATACAAAGCTGTGTGGGAAGATCCAGCATCCAGGACAATCCCATACTGAGGAGAGTGAGAGGCAGAAAAAAAAAGTGAGTGTGCTGACATCTTATAAAAAGGCCCAGCTTAAAAAAAAAGCCAACAACACAGAACATGAAGGATATCACAGGTGCTAGACCCCTGGACAAGCTTGAAGATGATTCACCTCATCAATCAACAGATTTTAAAGATTATAATACAATGCAGGTGAACATATTTTTGGTGGGGAGAGACTGACTGCTTTGTTTTTCTTGTTAGGCTATGGACACTCATTTTAATAACTATCAATCTCACCTGCTGCATGTACAGTACAACAAGTGAGAAATATTAGTAGTAGTATTTCACCATTTAAACTGTAACTCCCGTAATCTGCGTATTACGTGTATCAAAAAGTATCAAAAAAGAAACTTTTGTCAACCATTTTATAACTTACAGTTTTATCATGATATTCATATTAACCTTCTCACGGTTAGCACACCCTTGTAAAATGTTTGCCCACATTATTTGCACACTGTGAAGCAGCTCTAAATATTCCATCTTAATGCTATGGCTGATTAAGTTTTTAGCAGATGCAGATATGGCTTTGGTATTTCTTTCCACAGCATAAATCCACAACAGTGATATAGTAGTCTCCCTTAATCCAGACTTGGATTATTTTTGAATAATGCGACATTGCACAAAGTAAACAAACTAATTTTAAATGGTAAATGGACATAATGTACACGTCGAAACGAGTATGGGTGTGTCTCTGAGGTGTGCTTTGTACAAGTACAAAGATCAGTTCAACAGACTGATGTGACATCACAGATGACAGCCATACAATCAAAACTTCATGTCCGAATTCTGCACACTGAGATTCAAATAATGTCATTTTGCTTTCTCTCTGCTCCTCTCATCTACAAAAGAGGCCTCAAAGCCATTAGCTGCCACAATCAGGCTACTGCATACATTTGTTCCCACATAACTATATCTAACCTCACTGCGATTAAACTGTGCTTCAAGTTCTCTAGTCATAGACGTAAAACTAAAGGAGGTGTGCATTTATTGTTTTTGCTCCCAAACAGCCTTCCTGATTAAATCTGTGTCAGTGACTTGCTTTAAACATCCAGTGTAAACTCATTTTAGAAATGAGTATTTCTGCAGTTGGTGGCCTTCCTGTACATTTTTTTAAATGCAATAAAACGCAGTTTGAATTAAAAATGGAATTTCACACTTCTCCACTGTGCAGTGCTGTGGTATGCAGTAGGGCACAGTCATGGGAATTGAAGTGTATTTAGTCACTGATGCAGTACTGATAACTTTCCAGAAACGCACACTGAGATAATCATCCTAACTGAAAAGACAGTTTCATATCCTGGATGCAAGTTCCCCCCATTCATCTGAAGCATCAGAGAAATATTTCCTATTAAACAGATACTGTCTATCCCAGCTACAGTCTTTAGCAGGAAATTGTTCTTTAATGATTTTCCCGTGTTTAAAGATATGTCCTGACAGTGCTTCCACTCCCACTACATTGTATAACAGATCACAGCAACTTTAATGCAGATTAGAATGACAAATGAATGAATGAATGTTAGTGATGATCCATAGAAAAGGAACCACAAAGACACACAGAAATAAATACACACATGCTGTACATATGCACATCCTTCTGCACTCAGATATTGGTAAAGCCTCTTAAATCAGATGAACAGGTGAACGGTAACATCATGCGGAAGCGTTCCTCGCTTTTCCTCATAAAAGTGTCTCATTACTGCTGTGCAGTCAGTTGGAAGAGATCGCTCTCACATTTGCCAAAACTCAGAAGCGCTAATGATCTTTTTTGTCCCTCTACTTGCTGCGCTATACTGTTGCACTTGTCTCCCTGCAAAATGTAAAACAAACCTCTTTCTTTTGTGACCGCTCCACCACATTGTTTCAGAGTGAAAAGGCGGCCACAGTGCATTATACTAAATAAGGAGCCATGGGATTTTAACTGGCAACACAAAAGTGAGACAGCAGAGGCAACAGAAGCTGATGTGCACAGAAATCCTGCTCTGAATGCCAAACAGCACTGCAACCAGAGAAAAGACACAACAGTTCAGCTGAGAGTTTTATTTTTTTGTAGTTTAAGATATATCAATAAAAATATAGAAGGAGAAAACTCCTATGTTGTCGCTTAATCTTAAAGAGAGCAGGTACAGAGCCTGGATGTGTCCTGGACATAAACAATGCAGTTTAGAATTTGCACAAAAACATAAAAAATGTGTTTTCTAGTAAGTAGTAACAGTCCAGTTACTACTGTCCTGAAAATGTTGACAATATTAAACAATTGTGTATTTGTGCTTAACAACCAAAACCCAACTTATTTTATTTTTCACCCCCTGTGCTCAGTAATAATTCACACCTATAGTGAAGCTATTCAATTTGAATAAGTATTTTATTAAATATCGACACTTGTGAACTCCCGTAGATTCATCATGATGTTAAAAAAAATTGTGAAACCTCTTGGGGAAAAACAAACTACGATAAACTACGTGCATGTAGCCGTGCCACAGATTTCTGTGTAACACCTTTCTGTTTTCTGGCTGCACCCTGCACAGCAGCGCTTTTGGTTCTTCACTCCGACGAGTTAACATGCTGACAAACACTGATCCAAAAATACCCATCGGAGGAGACCTTACCATGAACCCCGGCGCCTCCTGAACGTCTTCAATGGGAATGGTCAGGAGCAGGATTGCAACAAGTCCGAAGAGCAGCAGCGCGATGGGAACGACGGGATGAGCGGCGCGCTGAGCCATGAAGTGAAACCGAGAAGCGCAGCTCTTCTCTGCACCTGGCGGAAATATGAGCGTCGACTTACGAGCGGCCAAGTCGGAGAAATGGCTGATGGCTCGCTCGCCGGACCCGGCGCAAGCACAGCCTGTCTGTGGTTCACGCTTCACCTGCTGCCTGCCTTCCTGTTTTACATTTCACTTGATATAGCAAAGTCTGACCTGAATTTATGTTCAGCCCTTTTCCATGTGCCTGAAACCTCCTCCCCGGCCAGTGAATGAAAGCAGCTCCAAGGATACTAGAGCCATTGAGGAAAACATGTTTTTATTATAACCAGAGGTGGTGAAGAGGAGAAACCTGCTGCTCATTATATCAACGGTTAGCTGGGGTGGAGCTACACAACCATTTCTGCCTAATCATTCCCTTGTTTTTTTTAATAGGAGAAAACAATCACATGATTCTTAATAACTCAACCATTTATGGGAGCACAGGAGGTGGCCTCAGCTGGCAGGGGTCCAGATTGTGGACTGCTGGAGCTTCAGAGCTGCTTGTTTTCGACCAGAACGCATTTTGCATGTGAATTGGGTGCAGCTTTTAAAACCTGACTTGCAAATTGCATCCTCCTTTGAATGTCTTAATAAAGGACGGGAATTAAGTTTTCTCCAGAGGCCTATACTTTTTTTTGGTACTTTTTAAAAAGTCTATTTTTGCAGAAATCCAGTTCTGACTGTGTCTAAATTTAGCAGAATATATAATGAGTTATTTTGAAGGAGCTTCTGTTCTTCATGTTAGTCATCACCGTCACTCAGGGTGATAATGTGTTTGCCTTCAGCTTCCTTCACAATAATCCTAGACGTTACAGAAAATGTGTTAAGTTTCCATCCTCAGTCTGAAGTCATCTCTCACACTATTTACAAGTACAGTGAACAAAGATCAGTCCTTGCATCAAGAGGTGGTAAGTAACTAAGTACATTTACTCAAGTACAGTATTGAGGTACTTGTACTTTACTCCACATACTTACTTTACTTGTATTGTTACTTTTACTCCACTACATTCATTCACAAACTGGACTGAAGTTCTACATTTATATTATTAACAGCATCAGATTCTTCTGTACTTTCACTTGTAGTGCAGTGTTTTTTTTGTACTTTATACACCTCTGCACATTTAAAGCAGAATAAAAGTTGCAGAAAGAACCAAAGATGTCGGATTTTTTTTTAAAATCAAAATCTGATTAAAAACTATAAAATATTAAACAGAAATGCTCAATAAGGAGTTGAAAATAGGAAACCTAACTCAAGCTCTAAATCATTGGACTTCTAGTGGCGGCTTCAGACCAGCGTTTAAAATGTGGTTGCCATCAGCAGGACCAGTCAAGTCTTCAGAATCACATGAATCACTTTGACAGAGTGTGTCAGATGTCTGCTGTGATCAGGACAGAGGGTCAAATGAACCAGAACAAATGTCTCACCTGACAATATCCTGCTTCCCAGGGGTACGTCATTAATTAATAATGACAGCCATGATTTGATTAATGATGACACTTGTGATTTAATCAAAGATTGTGGAGACTGTGTTGGGGCTATGTTCCACTGAGGTACCCAGGACATTTTTTTCACCTTGTGACGGGCTGCTTAAAAACAGTGGTCCATTATAGATCAACAACCTCCAGCGAAACAATAGGCACTGATTTTAGTCTATTGTATATTATCTGTTCTTAAATTTCTTTTTGTACATTCGTCACTTGCTTTGGCTCTCTGCTGCTTCCTACTGGACAGGTGACAAACACTCGGTGTGTCTGAGCTTGTTGGCTGGTGCTTGAATACACAAACTAGAATATACAAAAGGCAAAGAGATATTGATTGTGAGATTAGGGCAGATGCACATGATCTCAAATATAGGCTGCACTACTAAGGATTACAAAGGAGTTAAGTTTATCTATTATAAAATTATACATAGTTTTTTTTATATTATCTTATAAACCGCAAAGTGTTGGGCTCAAACCAGGACAACAAATGCTGGAAATGCATCAAGAAAGTGGGCACATGTTCTGTGGACTAGTCCCCTGAAGAGAGCTTCAAACAAGCTGAACCAGTCTCTCCATATATGTGTCTGTTAGGGGATAAATCTGTAATCTCCTAGGGGTTCACTAAGGCAGATGTTGTGCTGGCAGAAACAGGTTTTATTGTAGCAGCCAGGCCTATTTTACGTAACTGGCCCACATGTAAGATGTAAGAGTCCACACAGACCAGAGGGTGTGGTGTGGATTGGTGGTAGTTTAAAGTGAGACTGCTTCCTTTGAAAACCTGACATATCCACCTGGGGCACCAGTGTTCGCTTTCTTTGTTTTGTTTACCTAGCTATGTATTATTCTGACAATGACAAGAGAAGTTGCCTCTTGTGTAAGATGCGACTTTGAGACTCTCGCACACTACCGAGCCGCTGGACCACTGCACATAAGCTTGCTGAGAAATGCTTTGCCAGCATCACTCTGTCACTGCAGCTGGTACGCTGACAAACATGGCCCCTGACTTACATTAGTCCTGTACTCAATAGACTGGGGCATTATTGTGAAACAAATCTGAAACATATTAAGATTTATTGTGCTATCTTAATGTTTTTTACATCTCAAGACTACTGCAAATTAGCTTTAAGGATTTTTCAGTATTTTGTGACATTTTACCGCAATTAATGAACTTGGCCTAAAATAATTAAACCACAAGACTGATTAGACTTGGCAACGTAAGTATATTTTATTTACATTAGTATAAACAAGATGAATCTATGTAAGATCTTTACTGGAAAAGGTAAGAAAAACAAGTGATTCCTCCCTTACAAGGTTTGTGTGTGTGTGTCTGTGTGTGTGTGTGTGTGTGTGTGTGTGTGTGTGTGTGTTAATGCATGCACAACAGTTGTGTATCACAACTGTGATTCCACAGTTGTGTATCACAACTGTTGTGTTCATGTGTAACTATAAGACACACTCATCTGCAGTTGTAAGTCAGGCTCCTCAACCCCATCTACACTTAACCAGAGTCTATTTACATTTCATTCAGATTTGGTGTTCCAACTGCCCATTGGCAAAAGCAGGCATCCAAAAAACAAACAAACGAAAAAAACGAAAGCACTGATAAAATCGCATAAGCATGCATAGGCCAGAAAAAGAACATCAGAAGCAAACTTTTGGTTCACGTTTAAAAACCAAATTGTGTTTCAGCACTTTGTGTGGTTGTAAATGCTATTTTGCCAACAAAGTAAAAAGATATTTGTATAGCAAAGCTTAATACAGTGGAGGAATTAATCTGATTGATGATATAGTGGTTCTGTTCCAGTTTCTTGGTTTGGGCAACCCCTCAGCATAAAGTGCTATGCAGTGCCAGACACCAGAAAGGATGTGATAGTCTTTCAACAGCAGTGGTTTCTCAGCTCCAGAAAATGGGAAACGGCCTGTTTTTACATCTAACCAAGACCTGCACACAAGCTTGCAAGCTGAGCGAAGCTTTCAACTCACTCGGGTTCATTCATGTAAAAGTTCTCCAGTGCTATACAGGGAGGATGTTTTGCATGAAAGGCCGAGTGCTGGTTGGGTGAAAAACCTGGCCCTTTGATGCACCCCCGTCGAGACTGGAAATGAGAAAGACTGCTGCAGCAGGAGAGAGGAAGAGAGAGGGCGTCCCCAAACGCAACATGGCTTACAGCTGAATATCACAAACATGTCTGGACACAGACCTTACTTAACTGTGTCTCCAGACTGCAGATTAATCTGTGATGTCAAAGATTAACTTGGTCATTTTTTGCTAAAGTAGTAAAGCTTAACAAATTTTCTTTACCAAAACTGAGTTCCTACTAGAAATAAAAACATGCATTTGACAGATTAGTATAAAATTAAAGGGGAAATTTTAACATCTACAAAATCAGTTATACAGCCTTCAATATATCAATAATCAATATCATTCAGATACATAAAGCTCTTATTCATATACAAGCACACACATGCTTCCATCATCTCCACTTGTAGACAAGTTTAGTTGTATCCTTAATGTTAGTGCCACAACTGGTGGTTCCCAATGTAAGAAACACCATCTGAAACTTTTAAAGTGTAGATAAAAACACAGGAAGTTCCTATTAAAAATACTTGATATCCATTGAAGCTTACAGCACAGATTGTATTGCAGTATATGTTGTTAAGAAATACTAGATATTACTACAGCATCTAGGCCCTAATTGCAAGTGATATGTAGAGTAAAGTACTGGATTCTCCATTAACTTAACCAAACTAAACCTGGCTTGCTAAATGCTATACAGCTTATCAGGAAATTGGAAAACATCAAACATTAAGTAAATTCCTGTGAGTAGAAAGGACAAAAAACAAGGTTAAATAAGTGAGCTAATAATATACAGAAGGAAAAGATTATATATGTTAGTCAGATGGGTTCTTCTGTGCATGCTGAGGGATCCTACAAACATCTAACGCCAGGTAATCCTGACTTTAAAAAAGGTGCAAGTTCAGTGTTCAGTCATCAAGGAGTTTCCTCAAAAGCTCCGCTGGCAGGCGGGGAAGTGACAGCTTTCATCTCAGGAGGGGCGAAAGGGAACAAGGAAAGGGTTTCCTTCTCCCTCCCGCACCCGTCCTTCGCTTCCTCTCGTCCTTCCTCGTCTCGTTTCCTCTCTCCTCGGGCATCAGACTTCGGTGTCTCCCTCTCTTTAAACCACAGTGCTGACAGACGGGTCAGACAGGTTGAGTTGGCCCGTGATGTCAGTGGGTGGGTACTGCTGCAGAAGCAAAGAGAAATGGGGCGAAAAAGCAAACACATAACAGGGTGTTGACAAAGCAGCATTTGGATTTTTTAAGGTGTTAGCATGTCTAATAACAGTGATTTTGATCTTTGTAACACCTGTGCTTCATTTCTGCAGAAATGTAGAAGCAGAGGGGTTCTCTAACCTCTCTCAGGCAGACCTCAGTTTTGTTACTTTTCTCTCTGAAGTTTGGATTTTTGTAAAGCAGTTTGGTTGTGCCTGAGATGGGCCAGTTAGGAGCACGACGTAAGGTCTTAAGAGTCTAGACAACAGCAAATTTGAATCAAGCATCATTTATTTGCTGTTTTAGCCTTACAACATGACTGGGATGATAATTTCCCCACGCAGGGAAAAAAAACAGCTCATTTATCTCCCCACAGTCATTTGTATTCATGCAGACAACCAGCTTCTCTCATTTTAGCAGCTCGGGAGGAGAGGATTAATTTTAGGCTGATTTCCTGATGCTGTTGTGTCAGACTCTTATGTCCAGTCCCTGCTTCACTGTGCTTCTTTTAAAGCAGAGAGCATTGAATTGTAGGCGTCGACAGTGATGAGAGGGGGAAACTAGATCCTGATGCAGGTGCCTAGTTTCTATGGCAACAGTGATTTTGCTTTTGACTGAGTCTTTTCACAGTTTATCCGTTAGCAGTAATCTGTACTTTTAAAAAAATATAATAATAACAGTTTTTTTGCTAATTAGCAAAATATAAAAATCCAAAGAAACAATAACTAATTAAACATTTTAATAGTCAATTAAATAAAAAAAATTAGCTTTTTTTTTTTTTCTTTTTTGTGAAATTGCTTTCTGTTTTGGAAGACAGTGAAACTGGGTGGAGTAATAAACTTGTGTGCATTATGCTTTTTATAATCTAAATGATTTCCAACAGGCCAATCATAACCTTGACTCAGCGTGTTGGAAAAACCTGTTTCATAACAATGTGCAAAAAAAACCCAACATCTTTTGTTTGGACGTTATTGCGTCACAAATTAATACTGTACGTTAATAAATTGCAGAAACAAAACAAAAAGGAGCCTTCCTCTGTGTACCTATCTCATAGGTACTTGTTGTCTTTCTCAATTAAGCAAGACCTTAAGATTTAAGTGCCTCTCGGTTTAAGCTGATAGAGCCAGTACATTCAAGCATATGAGCTCCAGAAGCTGTTATGATGCAACTAACATGCTGACAGATGGGGTAACATCCAGACTGAATAGAAAAACGTTGAATTTTCCAAACAGAGTGGAGTCAGAGTGGATGTCCCTCATCTCATTGACCCGCAAGTTGCATCATCACATGGTTTACAACCCCCATTTGGGTCTCCTCATGTCTTGTACCTTGAGGGCCTGTTAACAGCACACCCTACTGGGGTCAAGTGGACCAGCAAAAGAGGGACACTTCACTGACATCACAACCACAGTTAATGCTTATAAAAACTACTTATTCAGGTGATTGTTCTTAACATAGTACAAAGAGTACTTCTACCTCTTCTACTGTTACTACATCTATGACAGTTACAGTAAGTGGCATGCTTGCAGAGGGAGAGAGGAGTAGTGTGGCATGTGGGTGAGGGACACTGACACTCAAGTCCATTGATATCCATTAATATAAAATAAGAACATTGATATAAAATCAAAAATAATGGTCAAAGACTGAAGATGGCAAATCGTTCAATAAGAGCATCCATTTTGATTACACTAAGTCCTGTTTTGTTTTTCTACTTTGAATAATTTTTTTGTCTACTGGGGCTCCGAAACCAGCATTCAAATCCTTATGCAAACATATCAACAACGATGATCCCACTCTTCTTCTCTTCAAACGAGACCAACTCTACAGAGAAACCTCCAGGGGAGAGTAAAAATGGTTTGATTCAACGCAGAAACATTTATAAAATAAAATTTAAAAATAGACAGTAAACACAAGAGAGAGATAGAGAGAATGACAGTAAATCAAATAAAAACACAGGAATTTTTACTTTGTGACCCGTTAGCTTAGCCGCCATAGGCTACATCTCCCCTGAGAAACACATTCAAAAGACAATGTTAGTACAGAAGCCTTTCTGCAAAGATGTCTGTGCTACCTCCCGGGATTATTGCTGGTTTCTCGTTTCTTTTTAGAAGCTCATGCCAGGTTTGGTCAGCGACCAGCTATGTCTGGCAGTGCAGCTGGGCACAAATGACTGCGGGTCACTGGTTTTGTCAGAGCAGTCCAAGCTTGTAGAGTACAATCTCCCAACTGCAACGAGCAGGGCTTTACAACTGAACTGTGAAGGAATGGAGTCAACCTGACACTCTCATTGTGCTGCAACAAAGGAGTCAAGCAAAAACATGTTTTTGTTGGTGTAAAATGTGATTCAGAAAAAAAAGAATAGCTTGTATTTATGCTTGCTTTGTAACACAGCGAGAGATTTAGGCTTCACAGAGTTTGTAGCCCATAAAAACATAATTAAACCACATAGGAAGACTTTCTTCACCACCTGAAAATATACCCTGAAAAAGGCATTCACAGTTCAGACCACAAGGACACTGAAAATAAAAACAAGAATTATGACAAACAAAATATGACAAAGCAAAAAGTAAATTGATTATTAGAAATCCATGAGTGTAATCCTGAAATAGACGTGTTGATAAATAAGACAACACATTAGTTTTCTTCTCAGGAGGACTGACCATCACGACTACCTTGGAAATGGATTCAGGAAAAATGGCCGAACACCAGCGCATGCTTTTCAAACCAAAAGCAAACCAACAGCAGCTGAGGAAGTGTGGGCGGGATTGATGCAAAGAAAGGTGGATATACAAAGGATCAAGCAGACAGGACGCAAACACAAAGATATAAACACACACCCTTACACACACACACACACACACACTCACACACCCGCACACTCACTCATAAACAGTACACACAACCACCACAGTGCCACCAAATAGGACATAATCACCAGAATCCACGTCCAAACCAGAGGCAGGGAGGAAGAGCAGCCCAAGACAAAACACCACTGGCAGACTGCTTGCTTTTGTTGCCCCCCTCCTCCAGAAACCTCTAATCCAATCAAAACCCCTAAAACAACCTGGATACTAACCCCTCTCCCCAAATTCATAGTCCAGCTACTGGCCTGGCCTGACCTGAGTTCCTTGCACTGATGCCCTCTGGCCTGTAGAGGAGCTACAGGTGCTAAATGGCGATGGCTGATCGATGGTGAACGAACAGACACGTGGCAGAGGCCGCGGAAGCCATGTGGAAATGGGTGAGTGGATCATGGGACTCTCTTGCGGTCGGATATGGGGATGTAGGCAGAGAGGACAGAGAAAGAGAAAGGAGAGGCGTGAAAGTAGAGACAGAAGAGAAAGAGCAGAAAAAAGAGGAGATAGACGGAAGCATAAACAAGGGAAGATGTTGCTTCTTCGTCTTCTTACCGTGTCTTTGGAGGACCTACGTCTCTTGATGCTGGAGGCCAGGGTGGTACTGATGGACCTAAAAGAGGCTTTCTTTTTTGGGTCGGGCTCTGCTCTACCACTTTTCCTATCCTAAAATAAATATATGTAGAGACATTATTCATGTTCTCTGGCTGTGGTGATAACCGTGGTTTCAGTTTCACTCACTCTCTCTTGCCACCACCACAACCACCCACCACCCCAATAAATTACCTTATTTTATAATGTCTAAATAGAGGGAGGGTCCTTGTGAGAAAGACTACAGCATTTGGAAATTTTAAATGTGCAAAGAGGGAGAAAGAAAGGGATAAAGCCTGTTAGATGTAAGAGTGGAAATAGTCTGCTCATTCTGATATGAGGGCATTGATTCGCATTTTATGCAACATTATCACACTGGGACTGCACAGGATGGCTAGTCGTCCTCAAATGTGCTGACACATTCACTCGGCACCTAGAAATGCATTGGAATGAGTGATGACTAGTAAAGATGTCAGTGGGTGTGATACCTAAATTACAATTAACCTTCTTAATCCATCTAAAATATTGTTCTCTGTTCTCTTGCTATTGCCTGAACACACACGTCCTCACACGGCAACCTTAAATTGAAAAATGGATCAACTACACATGCTAAATATGACTTAACAAAACATCTAAAATCTTAAGGTGCTCAGTTCTGACACAGGTCAGCTCCGAAAAACATTTTCAAATACATTCCTGTCAAAAAAATAAATAAATAAATAAAGTCAAAAATAAAAATAACAAGCTATTAACCATAACCTGAAAAGATGGCGAGCCAATTTAGTGCCCACCCTCCCTCATAGCATCAGAGTGCCCCACAGCTACTCTCAGCACAATAACTGGGTGTTTGTGTGCAAAAAAACTCATATTAAGGTATTCTTACATCCTGAGTCTCTAGAGAGGAAGAGGGCTGCATAGGGGGAGAAAAGAAAAATAAAATAAATTTCCATCCACTTGATCGTTATTACTTTAAGAAAGATCCTTAAGCAAAAGCCAAGGGAACCAAAAAGGGCAGATATTTGGAAAAAACTAAAACAAAAACTAGCAAAGCAAACATCCACATCCAAAGCCAGGCAGGTATAAAAAACTGAGGTGCTACAATATCAGAAGCCACTAAAATGCATATCAAAGAGGGAAAACAACAGCGACAAAAGTCAGTAATTAAAGCCCATTTAAGGTCATTATACCTCAAAGTGGTATAATGGAAATTCACCCCACACACAAGGGAATGGGATGGAGTGCAAGAAAAAAAAGAAGTTTGAGATGGAATTGTTCATCTACTGTGGCTGCGAAACAATAATCTAACTGAAAGCTAAAGTGTAAAAAAAAAGAAAGAAGAAAAAGAAAGATCTGCAATTTTTCTGGACTTTATTTCATGATCTGAGAAGATGGAGGCTAAGAGATGCTACTTCTATAAAGGAAAGCAGTCTAAGATGGATGATCAAAATATAAGTGGAGAATGAGTGAGTACTTGCAGGGAGGGAGGCCCTGTGGGCGGGCGGGGCAGTGTGGTGTGAATTTCACATGCCAAATCGTTTTATGGATGGAGGGAGGGAAGGAATAAAGGGAGGAAAACATAGAATAATTAAACACAAAACAAATAGCATGACAAATAAATCCTGGCCAGCACTGGCCCCGCAGTACATCCTTTTTCATCAGGTCACATGACTAGGCTCTTTTAGGGCACATTTGTAACAGCCATCACTCTGCTAACCAGCACTTTGCTGATAGCATGGTATCAGGTGGAGAGCCGGTGCAAGCTGGCGTGGAGCATAGATGAAAGTTGGCAGAGGAGTGACTGGTGCACAGCATCACCCGATTTTAGTGCAGGTGATAATAGCAAAAATGTTTTTCCTGTTGAAAAATGACATCTCATAGTTAGTAAATGGAAAAAGTCAGCCTGCATGACAAGTGCATCTAACTGCATTCATGTTGGTACAGAAAAAATGCCCAGGTGACATCAGTTCTCTTCTTTTAATCTGGACTGTCCACCAGTTCTTACACGCCTGCAGGACTGCAGGAGTGCAGTTTGGCCGCTCTGCGCCCTGATGAGGTTCTGCGTATGCACAGTCCCGGCCATGCAGGACATGCTGGACCATCAGATGAAGCGTGGCATGGGACTCGCACATTGTACAGAAGCCGCTTGTGTCACATCAAGAACCAGAAGCGGGCGGTCGCAGCGTCGTTATACAGTACATCATCATTTTCATCATCATGGAACAGGTTCTCTGACATTTTGTTTTCATCCCAAACTGACCCCAGTTTCAGTCAAGTTCAGACAGTGCACTTCTGATTAACATTCTTTTTAATAGGGAAAGCCAAAAGCCAGACGTGTAGCCTCTCAGTGATGTTGTGGTTGACAAAATCTAACAGCGATCACACTATCTGTATGTAAATTTATAGAATACATCATAGTTAGTAGCATTAAGATCAAGTTATAAAACTAGATAAAAATGAAAATATATTAAGAATATAGAGTCCATACAATATTACTGGCCAATATTAAAACATTACAGATCTACTAGCAATAGCACCAATTTTAAAGGATATTATCAGTTTATTAGTATCAGTTACTTATTTCCTGCAAAGTTTGCTATTCAAAATATAAATGTACTAACTGTAGTTAAGTGTTTTAACCATTTTTTACTGGAAAAATAAGGCTTCTGTGGCTCCAGACAACGCTATGCTCAGCTATCTCCTACAAAAGTGACTACAGTACAGATGATGTGGCAAAACATCCAATAAATACTGTAAACTAGTTTGTATAATGCGATTATAAATTTACATCATAAAATAGGGGTAATCTTTAAACAGGCAGCTAAATTCTCTTACCCAAATATAAATGTGTCTTAAGTGATATAAAGAAAGTCTACCCCCTCTACATCTCTGGAGCTACAGCGGCTTAAAGTTGGACTATCTTTGACATGCGATTCTGACAATGCATGCACCTTAATTTGTAATTATGTCAGCCTGCAGAGGATGAAAGGTGGACTATGTAAACAGACTTAGGTTAGTCAGAAGTGCACATTCTCTGAGATTACATTCTTGTGTTAAAAAGGTATGTGAGTGCACAGTACTGCACAGTGCTTTGCATATTACACCAACCTGAGGCAGTATAAGCACGTTACATACAACACAAGCAGTCAAAATGATGCCACACATGGGACTCTGAATTTCAGTGCTTGCTATACTAAGGAAGGAGGAGGCCACATAAACTGTGAACTTTGAGGTTTTTCCATTGTTCCATACATAACCAAGCTGTCATTTTTAATTTATGAAAATTAGATCACAGTGACTAATCAGATCAGTGCACCAAAACAGCATGAATAATATCCTGAATAATATACACGCAATAGAACAGATTAGATTGACTTCATGGACTCCTTCTGTGCTCCTTGCATGAGACCCCAAAATGGCGGTTAAAGATTGTGCATGGCCGTTATTTTAGCTCTAGGGTCCTCAGTGGCACTCAGTGAGAAAGAAGAACATGCATGAGCTGTCTTTGTTCAGTGGTGCAGAGGAATCAATGTGATCATTGCTGACATGGATCTGAAAAGCGATGGTCTACAGGCAGTTTAGTGTGTCCCTCTCCTTTCTCAGTGACTGACCTTGTGCATGCAGTCGCCTGCTGTATGTACCTAGGGAATGTACATCCATATAGGTACACTCACGACAGTTACATACAGTAGTCAGGTCGATGGCAGACACTCTCAGAATGACATTGATTTGCTGACAGGCACTTGTGATCATATGCTGTACCTACCTCCAGCCCTGCTGTCTCTATTCAGCAGAGCTATACACTTAGCTTAAGTTCAAGGCTTACAGGGAAGCAGCAGACAATGTGCCAGTGCAGACTCACTGTGTGATTGGCCATCAGACGTTGAGCCTTTTTACCTCCCTCCAAGCTACCCAATTAGAGAGTGAAACCATCAGGAATATAGGAAAGGAGTGTGCGTGTGCTCGAAGCTTTACAGCCACACTTGATTGCATGGGAGTATGGGGGCATTTGTGGAGGACTGTAATGCTTGATTGTAGTTTAAAGAGTCAGTTCATTCAAAAACAGAAATCATTTACTTGTGGTATCTCACCAAATAGATGGTTTTGACCCACAAATCAAATTCCGTTCATCTCAATTCCATGTGTCCCAATCCTAGCACATACAATATGGCTAGTTGACAAGACAAGAAGAAATTTTTTTATGTGTATTGTAATGTAATGTTATGTAATGTAATTTGGGGGAACTAATGCCTCTTTAAGGAGTTACTGTATTGCATGGAGTCTCATGCATGTTTTACAGTCTTGTTTGGTGTCTGCACTATTAATGCGGCACTGGATAAGGAAACATATGAAACATATTGTGTTGTATGACACTTTATTGCTACATTGACAATCTTGGAAGTGCTGAGGCATTGATTTGGCTTTTTATGCTCTATTTTCATTGTTAGCTCCTGGCTGCTGTTAGTATGGCTAACAAAGCGAAGAAAAACAATGATCAAAGAGACCAACCATAACATTATTATTGTTGTTTCTGGCAGGATAATTGTTTCTTGACTTTCCATGTCCGCATCATCTGACCTTATGAAGCATTCAAGTGCCACAGCAGCATCTTAGAGCTACTAACTCATGCCATGGATGTGGAAGGTGAAGTTTTAATTCAGATGTCTTAAGGGAACAAGGCTAATTATCTTATTGTTAAGTGGTGACATGGGAGAGGAAATGGCCCTGATTATTAGTTACATACTAAAGAGGGGGTCCCAGCCACTGCTTGACTTCCAGAGGCCTCCTTACTCTCCTGCAGGCACACACAAGAAACATGGGTGCCATTGGCTCCTGGGAACTGTCAGAACCTACAGGGTGGCTCCTCAGCATACCTTACAGTACATGAAGGCATCAGAGGTGCCATGAGATGCTTTCTCATGTCTTGGGGGCATACACCGATGTGCTGTGAGGGTCTATGATGGGTTTCTTGCACCCTAGTTTTGGCCCCTCCACCCTGAATGTGAACAAGCATAGAGGATCATTCCTACCTGTAGGTTCTTCCTCCAAACATTGACGGCCGCAAAGGCCAGCTGCATCTGCTTCCTGCGGGCGTCTTTATGGCGCTTGTAGGCAATTTCAATAAAGATGAGGAAGATCCCTGCTGCAATGCCTCCAGCCACCAGCATGAAGACCCCTGTTGGGGAGGGACAGATGAACAGAAACAGAGCAGAGATAGAGATTTGTGAATTGGTGCTTTACAAAACTGCCGCTCCCACTAAGCATGAATGCATGGTCTGACTGTCATGCTCAGTGGTCACCCCTCCTTTATCAACCAGCTCCTACTGACGATGGCAGCTGTGAACCACTCAATATTAATAGAAGACCACAACTGCACAAAGCCACAGCACAAGATACTGTACGGCACACTTCCACAGAGCACCCACGCTGACACTAAAACAACAATTTGTAAAGGTATTGGACAAAAAAGGGCTACAGTACCTTACCACTGCAGTTTTTGTCCAATCACTTTTAACGCTTTCTCTATGCCATAAGGACCATACCTGCCATATTTTCAAAGGTGAGTGTGGCTGGGGCATTGCTCCTTGAGTCACACTCCTGGTATCTCACCCAGGTTTTATCTAGGTCTTCCATGAAGCCGTTCTCATGAGAACTGTAGGGGGTTGGGGGTGGTGGAAAGAGAGGTGACAAAGTTAATACACACTGCAGTGATGGAACATCTGCGCCGCTTTCTCCCAGATAGCAACATAAATGATACAGAGACAGCAGGACAGGTAAGGTGACAAACAGACAATACATTTGACATAGACAAATAGACAGAGAGGGGAGATACAAAGAGAGATGTAACATAAGGCAATGTACTGGATGGCTATAAAAGGTCAATGCATGACCTTGAAATCATATTTATAAGAAACAGAAAAAGTCATACGAGTAATGCAGCTTTGGCTGGGACAGACCTGAGAATGGCCAGGGACACATTCTGTTTCCAGGGGCTGTCCTTGCGCATGCCTATGCCAAAGCCCGAACGGAAAAACAGCTCTCCCGTGGTCACCAGGTCGCACTTCTGCGAAGCTTCAAACTCCAGCACCGCAGAGTCCCAGATGAAAGCATGCAGCTTGCTGTGGGGGAGCGGGAGGGAGGAGGAGGAGGAGGAGGAGGAGGAAGGAGGGGGGAGGAGGGGAAGGAGGGGGTTACGGTGCAACAGTACAATGATTTACATACACATTTACGGCTCCCACCCCTCTCTCTCGCACACCAGATCTTGTGTGTCATTCAGCGTTTACCAGCAATCTCTACCGCTGTTTATGGCCCAAATGAAATCCAATGCCAGATGGGTGAGGGCGCATCCCCCATTGGGTTCCCCCCATCTCAAAGTTGTTCGTCTTGGTACAACCTGAAAAAGGGTGCTCCTGGACTCAACGTTAGCTCAACCTCACACTGGTGTCAGTGCTGTTGACACATCCACACGTGCTGCTGTCCCTGGATGTCTGTCTTGGATGGGTGATGGGCCCGAATCAGAGGGAAGGCTGCAGTAAGTCCTGCCACTTCCACCTGGTTCAGAGGTCCATGTCCCCTCTCTGCCCCAAGCTAACTCGACTGGCCCTGGTCTGTGTGCCTAATAGGTCGAGGAGCCGGCCGACACGTGCTGCGGTCGGCCCGGCCTGGCCGAGACTCACTTGTCACGCACGGCCTGGATAGCTTCGGCGGCACTCTCATAGTTGTGCTTCTCCATGTGGCGGTACATGGTGCTAAGCTCCACCTGCCGCCGAAAATAGATGTCCACGGAGCTCTGCTTCACCGTGGCGTAGATGAACTTGTCTGATGGGTTTCTCAGCTGCAAAGGGAGACAAAGGCAAAACACAAACAGTGAAGTATATATTTCTCGTACTACTACAAATGCACATAATGTTGGTTGTAAAATGACTCTACACACCCTTGGGTCATTGATGCCGGTGATGCGCTCCTCAGGCCGGTCCAGCACCAGGAAGGCAGCCAGGTTGGCAGTATAAGAAGCCACAATGATCATAGCAAAACCGGCCCACACCATACCAAGGATTCTCGCTGAGAAGCTGCGCGGCGCACCTGTGTAATGAGTTCAAGTCATTGTCTTTGTAAAGTCACACTGGGTACATCTATTTCTACCAATCAGTACTGCTAACACCTAACTCAGCTTCTGCTGTTATTACTGCAACCAAAACTGCTGCAAATGATACCTACAGGATCCTTAGCTCATATATTACAGAAAATTATAATAAACCTTTGAGTCATTTAAAAATGACATAGATTTAAAAACACAACTTAGAACAGAAGAAACAGAAAACTGCAAATCTCTAAAATATCAGACATGAAAAGGAAACACATGGAGACAAATGAAACGAGCTAAAGCAACAGGTTTTAACTGTTAAAAGACAAACTGCATCAAAGTCTGTCATTACAAAATGTGATTTGAAAGAGATTCATTTGTCATCCTCGAAGAAAAACTCCACAATCAGGAAACACCTAGAGCCACAACCTCCTTGATGTTCATCTGTTTACAACTGCAAAACTGTGTAAAGATCAGAGTACTCAACAGGAAAGAAGGAAACATTTACTGGTTGGTAAACACTGATTGTCTATCTTCCTTTCTGGCGTCTCACCTTCTCCTATTCCAGAGTTCAGCAACACTCCCCAGGAGAACCACATGGCAGATGATAAGGTGAGGGCATCTTCTTCTTCTTCTTCACTGTTTACTTTAAATCTTCCAAACGGGCTAGAGGGAAAAAGTGGGAGGGTTGCAGGAGACAAAATTAGAAAAAGCTGAGAACCTGTAGGGAGGAAAACCCTGCTGACCCCAAGCAGGGAAGGGAACTGAACATGAGCAAGCAAAGCAAAGAGGGAGACATGGTCCACAGAAAGAAAAAAGACAAAGACAGTGGCACAGGGACAGAGCGGTGGGATGGTTGGAGTCAATCTTCACCTCTGTCTGTCTTCGTGTCCACACCGAGGGAAGATCTGCAGTGCTCGGGAGCGCATGTACACATGAATACACACCAACACACACAGATAAACACACACAACTCCCCCTTGTACCTGAACCGGTCTAGTAGGTAAAGCATCACCGCCACCACATGCACCGATAGACCCACCAGCAGCCACAGTGTGCTTTGGAACGGCTGCATAAACGAGTCCAGTGTACTGCGAGGGATTTCCTAAAAACACACAGCACAACTGGTCGTTGATTGATTATTAACAGCGACGACTACCTGTTATTTGCTATAAACAAAAATTAAAGCACAAAAGATAGTGTTGCAAAACACATGAGCATTATTTGCAGAACAACCATGAAATAGTGTAAAGATGCATGCTTTGCAGTAAGTTCATTAAAACGTATAAAAACAGTAGTAACATGTTTTAAAGAGAGGTAATGCAGCAGAAGCGTCGTAGCTGCATATAAACTTACATTCAGTCACTCAAAGATTTGGGCTGAAGGGATAAAACGGCCTTATTGGATACAGGATTCCACAACTGGGTGATACATGTAACTGGCAAATAGCCTACTTACCTTTTTAACGAGGATGGTGAGACCTTGATATTTAAAAGGTTTGGAGAACTCGATGTACTGGGCTCGTTCGTTATTTATAGTCAGCGGGGCTACAATCATATCAGCCAGGCCCCCCAGGAGCTCTCCCATCATGCCATTCCACTCTTTCTTGTTACTGTTGTTCACCTGCAGTCCCAGAAGAACAGTGTTAACATGAGAATCAGATATCAACCTGCTGTTGTCTAGACCACAGAATCTTTCCATGCTTTAAGGATTTGGGTTAAGCCTAGTGGGGATATAAATGCTAGGCACGCTTCACGTCTTTGAAACTGTCTCTCTCACTTACATAAAAAGACGTTGCTATTTTCAGTGTTTCATGAGATGATAGAGTAGACTGTAAAAAATCCAAAACACACAATGTTGGGCTTGTGATTTGCCCCAAGATCACTTTGGGTCAGAGCTGAATGTTTCCAAACAGGAAATTTGTTCAACCCATGCACAATATCCTGTTTTTCCTCTTTTACTGTTTTAATGTTACTACTCTTAATACATCTTAATGTAACTTAACTATTAATAATACACCAATCAGGCATAACATTATGACCACATGTCTAATACTGTTTTGGCCCCCTTTTTGCTGTCAGACAGCTCTGACCTATTGAGGCATAGACTCCACTAGACCCGTTAAGGTGTGCTGTGTTAACAACAGATCCTTTAAATCCTGTAAGTTATGAGGTGGGGCCTCCATGAATAGGTCCTGTTTGTCCAGCACATCCCACAGATGCTCAATTGGATTGAGATCTGGGGACTTTGAGACCAAGTCAACACCTTAAACTCGCTGTTGTGCTCCTCAAACTATTCCTGGCTTGAGCATGGGCACCCTGACTCATTTTCTATCAGAACCATTATTAACTTTGCCAATTTGAGCTACAGTAGCTTGTCTGTTGAATTGGACCATATGGGCCAGCCTTCTCTCCCTACGTGTATCTATGAGCCTTGGCTACTCATGACCCCGTCGCTGGTTCACCGCTGTTCCTTCCCTGGACCACTTTAGATAGACACTGACCACTGCAGACAGTGAACATCCCACAAGAGCAGCAGTTCTGGAGATGCTCTGAACCAGTCATCTAGCCATCATGATTTGGCTTTTGTCAAACTCACTCAAAGCCTTATACTTTTACAAATTTTTCCTGCTGCTAACATATTAACTTTGAGGACACAGTGTTCACTTGCCATCTAATATATTCCACCCACTAACAGGTGGCATGATGAAGAGATAATCACTGTTGTTCACTTCACCTGTCAGTGGTCATGATGTTTTGGATGATCGGTGTATATGCTATGATATTGCACAAGCAATTTATGTTACACTTGCTGTTTTCCATACTATTTACACAGAACTATATATGTAAGAATTTTATCGCGTGAGTTTTATGAATGGAGAGGGCAGACTGATTCCCAGTGTCTCCCACTGTTTGATTTGTGTTCATTTTGTTCCATTTTTCTCAGTGCTGGTCAAGGTTATACCTAAAAATTATAGATATATTAGGCCAGATTATATTATGCCATCTGTATGCATCTGTTCTATAAAATAGTAAGCTAATATAGGTGGGTATTTTGAGAATACAGGTGCCTACACGACATACACAATGTAATTTAGTAAAACCTGATTTTGTTAGATATGTGTAAGATATTAATGTTATGTAAAGGTGCGAAAGAGGGACAAAGAGGGCAGCAATATGAAGTTAGGCATTGTCTTTTTAGGTTGCGCCTTGTGTCCTATTTGACATGTACAAAGACAGACCTATTCCCAGGGGGTTGAGTAAAATGAATGACTCCTAAGAAGATATTTTTGGATAGTTTTTCCTATTTTCATATATCATAAAACCCTTTGGGCAGGGACATAGTGACATATGATTTTGAAACAGGACTGCTAGATACATAATGAATCAGAAAGTTTTCTATTGGCTCAGCAGGTTATTATTATGCATTATTTTGCAGATAAATATATACGTCTTGCTGGTTGTCTTAAATGTCTGTTCCATGCTTCCATATTTTGGATCTGCTTGGCAGCCTAGTAATCATGTAGACATGTGGTATCTACACATATTAACACAAGTGAAAGTGTGTATTTCATTTAGTCTTTTTCCAGGTTAAACAACCTCACACTTGCTTAAGGTGAAACTAAAATCAGAAGTAGACAAAAGTTTGTGAATAAAGAAAAAAGATGGAAGAGAAAATGTACTGTGTTTTTTTTTTGTTTGACATTACTATACGTTTACTGCAGCATGGACATGTTCTCCTTTTCTCTCTGGTAGATATTAAAGTCGGTTTCATGTGATGTTCTGTTCCTTTCATAATACTAATTAGCATTTCCAAGCCAATCATAGTGTTTGCTGCTGCTTGCTTAATTCCCTAGTGCTGACATTCAAAAACTGACACTAGATCTATGATGACTGGCAAATTCACCCACTGGACCTTTACTTTCTGTTTGTCTTCTCTATAACTGCTTATCACTTCAGCTCTGAGTAGTATGACAGATCAGTAAAAGACTGATGTTAGGCGAAGTACTGAATCTATTTACATGCAGCTTGTGTCTCACACAAAAATCTGACAAATATGGCTGTTAATGTAAAAAACTAACCCGCTCCTGTGTTCCGAATTTCCCATCAGCCACCAGGTGCACCTCATAGGTAAAGTTCATGGTCATAGCCAGCTTGATTAGGAGATCAATACAGAATCCGTAACAACACTGAGGTACAATTGGACGTCCTGTAACAAAACCAACAATGGTTGTAAGTTACAATCACATATGAGGAAATATGTTTTGTTTTTTTTGTTTTTGTATCCAAAGGCGGTGCGTGTGGACTGGACAAAATGAAATACACGGTACATAACAATCCATCACGCCACACGCATACCAAGCATGTCCCAGCATCCCAGCAATCACTCACTCTGAATGGCACTCAGCTACATGCATACATATATAGATACCTACTGCATCTATTGCATATATATGTATGCATCTCCAGTGGGAGTTTGGCAGGTGCAGTGAAAGCACAGTGATGATATGAACGTCCCTGATGTGTTACCTGGGATGGTCTCATTGGGCCCAGTGCAGATAACCTTTTTAATTAAGACTCCATTTAATGTCATTTCCTCCTTGCATGTTCCATCCGGCATAGTGGGTTTCACATACACAAATGGCTCCTGGTGTATCGTCACTATCTACAACAGACGGGACAGAGCGCTGTTTAACACGTAGTCAGGGCTGGATCACATTGATCCATAGAGACTTCTGAGTGGTGCAGAAAGAGAAATTAAACACTTGGAAAAACCCAGTAGATACATAGATACCAATATACAAACTGAGAGACACACATGAATGCACAAAACCCACCAATGAATGTAAAAATAACTGACAAGGATAAAACTAACAGATGATTGTGAAAACAACTGACAAGGATACAGATGGATGTTCTTTGCAGGCTTAAATCTGAAGAGATAAAAGTCAAAGTGGATATATCACTGCTGCCTTTATGAGCATAGATTAACTTCGCTCCCCTCAGAGAAACAAACGTTAGTGCACTGTCCAAAATGAGTATATCAGTCGGGGTCTGTACTCAGTCTGTGTAGACACAATAGTCACGTTGCAACAGCAAAGTGAAGGCACCCTACCTTTAATCGAGTGGACATCTGGAAGCCCTGTGGTTTCTCAGTCTCTCCTCCAGGCCAGATGATTTTCCGCTGATTGTTCATTACAACCTGCATGGGTGCCACACACATATACAGTATCATAGGTAAGTGCTGACAGAAGGCGTGCTGCTGATGAGGCTCCAACACTGTGGGTGAGCATCACTAATGAGTCAGCTTTATATAACGCAGCTCAGCGGTTCCTTTATTTATTGCACTGACCTCTGACTTCTGCATCATACCTGAGGATTTTTATGAACTTATTACTATAACACCTACAGTAATACCAGGGAAATAAGGTGCTGATCCTTGCAGTTCTTGTCATTGTTGCTTTTGCACTGTTTGGGCTATGATTAATATAGAAAACATTATCTTAACTAACCAATTAGCAAGCTTTTTATGAAGTTATTAAGTATATGATAATGTCTTCATCAGCAGACATCAGCAATAATTTTAATGTTAAATAATGTTAAATGTTAACTTTTTTCCTCCTCTTTCATGTTGCACACCTAGGGCATGTGAAACACATGACTAGCATTCATTTTCAGTAACATATGTATCATTCTCTTGCAAAACAAAGCATTAAAATTGAGCTGTTGATAATTCTGTGTTTTTTGTTCTGTATGTTCCCATCCACCATAGCAATCAAAACAGCAATATTTAAAATCCCACCACTAGTTGTGACGTTGTGGTAGCTGTGGGTGAGCTGCAGACTGCATAGACTGAGGACAGCGATGCTGCCCTACATTAACTGCTTTGCACTATTGTTAAAAAACTGGAGCTGCGTGTCCAGTATGAATAACAGAAAAGGATGAGGTACAGAACAACCTTCTTGTGGGCAGTGAGTATGTAAGGAAAGCACTTTCTGAAAATGTAATGAACTTGCTTCGCAGTATTGTGAAATAGGACAGAGCGTCCTTTACCTGTGTTCCGTTGTATATGCCGACTTGAATGAGTCGACTCTTCTGGTAGTTGAGTATACTGTAGTGGGCGTACTTCCTGTCACCGTCGTCATTGAACTCCACTCGTCCTGTGAGACCCTCTGGGTATTTAGATGACATCAACACCCTGCAGCAAGCAGATAAAAATGATTATACGTGTGCATGAGCTCATATGTGATCATGCGTGGATATTGTGTGTCATCAGTTAGGAGTGTAACAGTGTGTGTTATTCATTACATGGCTCTCAACTCAGTGCGCATGGTAAAATTATGAGATTATATCTGCTGTTTTTGTAACCACATCTGTTTGGAAGCAGCGCCTTTAATTAATGTTATGAACGATAAGTGGGTCATTTAAAACATACAATGTGTTCTGGTAAACCTCATCCACCTGTAATTCTGCCAAAAATGGGAAAAGATTTCAGACACTCCTGAGGCTGACTGCTTTTGCATTACACTTTATCTGATCAGTTGTTAGTATAGAAGTATTGATATGAGCAGTGAAGGTCATTAACAATCTTCACACTTCACACAAGTCAGTCAACCTTACCGTTTGAAGAGGGGTCCTGTTTTCCAGATGTTTGTGTTGCCCACACATCCTCTTGGAGGTTCTGTAATATTTTCCTTCTCAAAAAGCTCCTGGATCGACTGCGCCACCACAGCAACTGCATCATTGATGTGGGCTGATTCGTTCTTCCCATTGATAAGCTGGAGGCCGATTAGACCTGCGACCAGTAACAAAGCCAATCATTGACCTGAGCAAACTTTAGCCTCTCTGGATCCTTTTGCAATGCATTAAGTGGAAAAAAACTTATAGGGCCTCCAATTTAGACATCCTGAATAAAGGTCAGACATCAGCTGTACAATCCATCTCAGCTGTTATTGTCTTGGAGGATAATTCATGATGTATCCACATCTTGTCATTTGCGAAACAAGGCAACAGAAATAAATAGATCATTTGTCTGATGTTGCCACTGATGACCTTTTCACAGCATGTGTAAAGAGTCCCTTGAAGTTGGATCTTTTTTTCTCCGACCCTTCAGAGTACAGTTTGGGGAATCACACATAGCACAAATAAAGCATCGTTTGTGTTACGACCAAACAAAAAAAAAACATAGGACCTAAATTTAAACCAAAAGACAATCCAACTTCAGCTAAGTTTTCTGATTGCAACCAGGTCCATCAGTGTTGCAGACTCCTGGAAGAAGCTGCTGTGGAGGTGGATGAGACGGGACACGGACAGGACAACAAACAATCTGCCGGGGCTGATTGTGTTAGAGTGCCTGGGGAAAACACGCTTGATATTTGTGACCAAAAAGTGATTAAATATTGTGAGAGACTTGTGCAAAAGAACCCAGGAACAGAGAGAAAAAGTCTGTTGTAGCTTACCATTCTATCAACTCTCCTTTTATAATTCACTAGAAACCAGGATATTGATATGGCAGAATAGCACAATGAATTTACCTTTGGATAATCAGGACATACACAGTTAAACTAAAAAATAGTGTAGGCACACTCCACATTTAAACCTTTAAACACTCAATGCTTAAATGTTTAAATGCTCAACACAGAACAAGCAATTATACAGTTAATCATGTAATGCATTCATTGTTAAATGGTTAATCCCTCTAATCCTTTGTGTTACGATTGGCCTCTGAGTAGAGCCGGGGTTAACTCGTGTATTCCCACTGATCTCTGCTGGATGAACGTACCGTCTGGCGCCTCGCTCAGGGCTTTACCCGACATCTCCCGCTCGCCCACCAGCCACACGTAGCCAGAGCCCGTCATGTTGAGGAAGCGGGCAGCCTTGTAAACTGCAGCAGCATCTTCCTCGCTGGAATTTTTCATGTTAAAAAAAGACGTGATAGTTTTTCACATCAGAATATGTGGAATGAAAGAGATTTTTTGGGGGGGGGGTAACGGTTAGTTGTTCAACAGAATACAAATATAAAGAGCTGAACACGTCACAGACTGGTGAAGTGACTACTTCAGAAAGACTCTCTTGGATGCACATTTCCCCTAAGTCATGCATATCTGTTGCCAATTAACCTTTTTAGTACCAGGTATTCTACCACTGGGTATTTTTTGTGAGAATAATTGTACAACTTTTTAAAAACGTGTCAGTAAAATTCTTACCTTGCAGACAGGATGATGACTCTGGCCTCAAGCTCTTTGGCCTCCAGCAGCAGGGCAGTTAAGTTAGTCTCCTGGCTGAACTGAAGGACTTTCTCTGCCTGTGATCGGGGCATAAGAAAGGTCAAGCCAGCTACTTTTCCCTACGTCAGACACCATGCTGCCTCTTTACCTGCTTGGTTTGAGCTTGGCCGACTTAGTTTGAAAACGGGAGACAGAGATTAAAAGGAAAGCGATCCAGGGGAACCGGCTGAACTAAAAAATAAGCTTGAAGGGAAAAAAAACTTTTGCATTTGTTTGCATGCAAACTGAGGGTTATCAAGGCTCCAAAGAAGGACGTGCATGTGTTAGGTAGGGGGAAGAAGAAGGTCAATGCAACCAGTAACGAAAAACGGGTGAAGGGGGGTGAGGGGGACGTTTTCCCCCAACAAAAAAACTGCTGAAAACTAGGAAAGTGCTACAGAACAGGAGCAAGTAGCATCTGGGAAACGGTTTAGTCCCACTCTACCGGTTCTCCACAAAGGAATGGACTTGCAAACTCTTTTTTTGTGAGTGTGTGTGTTCTGAGTACATGCATTCCTTTATTGAAGGAGAAAATGAAAATGATAAAAGCGGGGCGCTATTTACTGATTTCTTTTTTGTTCCTGTAATGACCGACTTTTCATAGCAAAACCATTCTTCATTTAAATCATATGGAAATGTCTCAAAGTAAAAAATAAAGAAAACACGTGCTACCAAGAGAGGGGCATTTCTGGGTCGGCTGGTGACTGGTTTGGGCTGGTTTCTAGTTGCTACGATTGGAAAGTTGGTGGGCGGCGTGCATTGACCATGCAAATATACCTTAGGTCCTCGCTTGTTGTCATAGGACAGTTGGTCGAGGTTTTCATAGTTCCTTTTTTTATTCTGATGAGTAATGTGCACAGAGAAAATATGCAGACACAGAAAAATATTATAAACAGTTGAAAATGGAGGGCAGTAAAGCATTCCAACAAATCTCCACTTTTCTGCTTCAAATTGGGATCTTTAACAAAGGGGCTTGCAAAAAACATCAGAGATCACCGCTTAATAATAAGGAAATCATGAAATCATCTATTATTATAGAAAATATAAAGTATACCATCAGTAATAATGCAGTGATTCAGCTACGTTTAGTGAGCTAATTGGATTTCATCTTCGCCATAATGCAAACTAACCTTACGCAGCACCCAACAAATATGACCATCAAAGAGCGCTGTCACATTCTCAAACTCCACCGACAGATCAACAAATCCAAAGCGTTAGGCCCTTTATGGCTTCCTAAAAAGTATGATTTGCAGTATGTAAGTAGTGTAAAAATTTCTAATTTATCCGACCTTAATTTTTACTGGCTCCAAATTGCCACCTTCAGAGGCTGTGACTACGTAGTATAATTAACTCACCTGACCAAACACTTGAAATTACACATTTTAAGAGTAATTCATTTCAAGTGAACATGGAAGCTCAGTGGGTAGAACAGTCTTCAAACCCAAGGGTTGGTGGTTAGATCACCAGTCATGCCGGGCTACATGTCATGGTGTCCTTGGTGTCCCACGGAAACTCTGTACTAGCACCGACATGTACTGTCTCCCCATGGGGATCAATAACGTATCAGTTATTATTAAACGCTTGAAACCACCATCAATAATATTTAATGGTCATAGAATGTATGTTATTAATCACTTACAAATCAAAAAGTAAAAGAGCTATAAAGCAAAATGTTCTGTCAGACAATACATTTTCAGAAAATAGTCCAAAGTGGTTTCTCAGGTCTGGTCTCATTTCTAAGCAGGTTGTGATGATAGATGTAGTGTGTGAACACTGGAAAAGTGACAGCGCACACTAAAAAATGCCAGATTTTTAGTGTGTTCTTGTTTATGCTACTGTCCCACAGTTTGTTGTGTTGGAAAGGAGGCTCTCCTCACAGCCGTAAAGAATTAAAATTATTTGCGGATGGCAGTGAGACACCACCAGAAAGATCTTATAATAACAAATAAATACATATCAAATCTCTCTAAACCAACATTTTTCTTTCTCTCAGTGAAATTCAGTTTACAGTGGCTCAGAGTTGCAGAGTGTTTGATGTCTGCATGTATTGTACCACTGCTGCTATGCAGAGTAAGGTGTTAAGATGATTTATGTGCTTACTGTGAAAATATATGAAGAAGATATACAGTATATAAAGATTATATACTACATACTGTGTATTATTAGTTCCTAATATGAATCTGAGAGATCACACAAAATCCTCACTCTCAATAGTTTCAAGGCAGAGTAAACTAAATCTGGACCACTGAACACCCGAGGTGTTGCCATTTTGTCCTGTGAAAGGAAAAACGTGGTAGCTGCGCCTGTGGATGTTTTGTGTGAAGGGGATGCTGGACTCCAGATGGTGCCCTGTCACTTTTAATGAATTTTGAGCCAAAAAAGATGTTGTAGCTTCCATAAACACAACCTTGTTGTGCAGTCCACTGGAAATGTGATAGCGTTTACCCGCTAGCCCTCAATTTCAATTCAATTCAATTCAATTCAACTTTATTTATATAGCGCCAATTCACAACAGAAGTCATCTCAAGGCAC
>JAUYWH010000014.1:16660053-16734479 GCA_034779795.1 Ctenopoma multispine | reverse complement strand
TGTTGATTTTAGATTTGTATAATTTAGGTGGTCGGGGAGCAGACACCGTCTCTATGCGGCAGACAGTCTCAGTGTTACAGGTCTGGCTACTCTGACAGTCAATACTGTGTGGATTTCCCTGACTGGACATATTAGCTAAGCTAGCAGACTCCAACGCCGCACTATCAGTAAACCTCCTCATGCATTCACACTGGGACCACAGACTTTACATTGTGGTCACAGAATAGTGTCACAGAAATTAAACTCACTTTATAGACTTTACAAATATAAAGGCTTGTTGCTTTAAAATGAAAAGAACAATCTTGTCTGCAGCTCAAGGTGTCGTGTCAACAATTTTACAGATCTGTCTAATAACGGTGGCTTACGTGGAAATTTATTTTACCATACAAATGTGTGACCACTGGGAATAATCTGCAACTCTAGGTGGCAACGCCATATCCAACTCTCTTAATATACCCATGGTCCTGCCTGTGATAGGGAGCCATTTTGTAGGCATATACAGTACATCATCTTTCTGCTTCGCAGCCTTTCTTGCACAGCTGTCTGGCCACACAGCTCACACCTCAATGCACTCTGGGTCTGACTCCCTTCCTCCACAAAGGCAATATTGACTGTGCACCACTACAATATTTATACAAAATTGATAACACGTATAATCCCAAAACTCTTCCATTCACATCATCTGCCAGAATTGAATATATGCTGATTGCTTGATTCATAGAATGACATAATAATTTTATCTCTACATTATGACAAAAATTTGTCAGTAGATTTACAGGTAATTCCATTTATGAGATACTGGATGACATGGATGTGGATGGTGTTGTTGTAGGAAACTATATTGCAAACAAAGAAAATATGCCGCTAGGATTATTTTTGTTAAAAAACTAAAATATTAAGACAGGTTCTTCAACAACAACATTTTAGTTACAGTTCAGTTTAGTCAGAATAATAGCATTTTTATTTGATTTCTAAATACTGTTATAAGACAAATGTTATTCATCTGCAGCATGTAGTAATCTTGACTATGCACAACATTCTTGAAGCAACGCACATGAAAAAACAGTCTTTGTGTTTTTTCCCCACAAGTTTTTTTTTGAGTGCTCTATTTTTGTATCCTCAGTTAGACATTAATATTTCATGTAGTTTTGGTCACGTTTGTGCTCAGACTAAGTCCACTGTGTCCAAAGCGTCCTTGCTTGTGGTGACAGTGATCCCCTGTGATTGTGTGACCTTGCTAAGAACTTGCTTGTGAAGCTAAATATAACATATGCGTACATCCTGAGTTTATGCAGCATGAAAAAGTGATTATCAAGAATAACACCTCTGTCTGTTTAATTAGAGCATAATGTGCCATTATTAAAACGCTATTGTGACTAGTTTTTGCACCATCACTTTGTATGTTTCATGTGTGTGTTTAATAAAGACATAAAGATCATAACTGTGTTTTATCAGCTGAGAAATATGGTGCTTGTTAATAGTTGTGATTTGGACCAGCTTATGCAGAAAACCAGAAAATTGCATACAGTATTTTTTATATTAAATTTCCATAACAATGACACTTAATAAAACAGGTATTATTAAAAAGATCATGCTGCCATTTTGTATATTTTCTTACTGTGTAGGATTCCATGTAAAGACCAGTAGTGTCAGTGTCTCAATAATTTATGACTTCTGCCTTTTCTTCTCTGCGGCTGTCAGCTGATCATCCCTATTGTACTAAACAAGTAAAGCCTTAGAAATGACTCTCAAATCTATTGTTTCATTTTTTTAAATACAGCTGGACATTGTAGTTTTTATCAAACAGTCCCTCAGGTGCTGATTAATAAAATATAAAATGAGCATGGAATATATGGGACAGAAAATAAACTTTTCTTTTCTTGTGCTCTTTGTTGACTGTAAAGAAAATAAACAGAATATTGATTTGATAACCATTTAATTGGTGCTGTGTTGCGGAGATTTTCAAATGAACCATATTCAGAGTCACAAAATTGCTTGAACTGGCCCTGGAGTCATAACTAAATATAGGCACAATTATAGAGTTGCAGCAACTTCTCTCAGCATTATGGGGCTGAATAGAATTCGCAGATGGGTTCATTTTGTGATCCAAACTCTGACTATGCAAACATAAAAGGAGGATTCTGGTCAAAGGCTTTTAATACACAAATCTCTCTTCTCTAGTGCAGGATGTGAGTCAGTACTACATTATTTGACTTTCAGAGCTATAATTTAAACTGCACAGATGTGGTTAGACTGTGAGTGTGATTAATTCAGATGACTGAAATGTTATTTTATGTGTGGCAGTTGACCAATACTGATCCAAGTCACTTAATTTAAGCAGCTTTCACTTTAACTGTCGCTGCCTTCTCAAAATTACCTCGGGTGTGTCTCATATTCAGTGTTTCTTCAGCTTCTGATTTAATTAAATCTGTGAATCGGGACTCATTTCATTCTGCCACACAATTACAGCAAAGAGCCCCAGAGAGGGACAAGTATGGCAGAGTATAAAGAAAAAATATATCCCAAGGTAATTTCATCTTATTAAATGGAAGAACTAGATGGCAGTTGTTTTTCCCCTTTCTCTGGCTGTTCCTAAAGGGCACACATCATCGTGGTCTCAAGTCTGTTTTGGCTCAAAGAAGATCAGCATTTTACTGACCCAAATACACAGCTGAGAGCTACACTTAAAATGGATGCATCAGCGGTATCTGAAAAGACGAAAACATATCCCACGTGAACATGACTGCAATAAGCACAAGGCCTCTGTGCACAGTACAGTAATGAAGCCTGCCACTCGTCACGCACTGAGCTCACCTAACATTCAGCATGACATCAATGAAACACTCCAACATTTCAGTCTGTGATGGTTTGCAAAGCCCCATGTTAAAGTCCACTATTTGGCTCCCAATGTGGATAGACAGGATTATTTGGACTATGGCGAAAAGCAACGTGAAGATGAGCAAATAAACATACAAACTCTTCAGATTAGATCACATTAGACGCTGTTGATGTCTTTAGGAATGTTAGCCAATGTTTACACAATGGTGAGAAAGAGATGTGGCCACATAACAGAAAGGAAAACATTACATACACAGAAGACCTCTGGGGTTTAAAAACCGTACACACTCTCACTCTCACTCTCATGCTAACACACTCTGAAAGGAGGGGGGGCATCTCACCTTCGTTTCTCTCTCCTCCAAGAGGGTCTCAAGCCTCTTTTGAGCAGCTCGCCCCTCGTGGTCATCGCTTACTATCAGGATGATGTGGTTCCAGTTGAACTCGCGCATCAGGTCGAACCACACGTGTGCCTGGTGGGAGTAGGGAGGGACTGTCCGCAGAAAGGACAGGTGGATACTCTGAGGAGTATGAGGCAGGAAATGAAGGGATTAACACTCTGATTCAAAGACTGTCTAAAATCACTGAACCATAGTAGTGTAGTTATTAGTGAGTAAATTAAAAATTCGGACAACTACTAATCATTGTCATTTTATGTAGAAGATGATCAGCCAGGCAAATCAAATTGACCCAGAACAGAACCTTGTTGTACACCACACAGTTGAAGTGTATACTGTATATAGTTTGGAGGCAGAGATGGATTTATCTATTTTTGTGTATGGTTGAACCATCATATAAATATAAATTCAAAATAAGCAGGTACACTACCAAATATCCAATAACTACTATATAAGCACACAAGTACTGATCAAACTAATGACAATTTTAAACAAAGGAGATGGGAAAACATTAAAGGGATGAGAGAAAGCCTTGATACTATTGACTATTATATTAAGGAGTGACATGGGAGACTGTTTGCCAGTTTATGAAGAGACTGAGGGGATTAACCTCAGACATCCTTGATCTTATCCACTAAGAAAGACAGAAACTTGTGTCGTTCTACATGGCCATCACAAACTATTTATTTTTCCATTTACTTCTGAGGTTCAGTCTTTACTAATACTTGTTTCCAACATATGTTAAAGAGTTTTCCCAGGAGATGGGAAACTGTTAGCAGCACATTCATGTTTACAGTCTTAGAATGATTTTCTATTCAAAGAGCTTAAGTCTCTGAAATTCATGCATCAGATTATCTTTAATTGTCAAGATTAAGAGGTACAGTATGTCACTGACATAAATAGCCCTACAACTGAGTTAAGTCCCTGGCATTTTATTTATGTCATGTTTTAAAGTTTCATTTTTGTAGCTTGAATTCAGTAAAAACATTACTTAGGTCAGCAGAATAATTAATCATGTTCTTTCAATTTTTATCTGGAAACCCATTTAATCATAGCTGCCTTAATGGACAGTGATGGGACGTTTAATCTAGGAAGCTGTGGAAGCCGCCCCAGGGGAGCTTCTTACTCCCTCGCATTCACTCTCTTCCTTTTTTCTTCTTTGTCGATCTCTTTGCATCTCTCTCATCCATCACTCACCTTGTCAGAGTAGATGGACATGCGGGTGGTGAGCCCCACCACAGGGATGCGGTAGAAGCCCGCAGTGTAGGAGACAGGCGTTGGAGTGAGGTGGTCATTGGACTGTGGCGGGTGACTCACTAGGATAGCGTAAACCTGCAGAGACACCGATGAAGAACACTTTGTCACTCTGACACTAGCATTAAAGCAGAGTGTTAGTACCAGCAGTCATACTGAGATGAAGAATAAAGTCTTTTCTTTTTCTTTCTAAGTTTCTTATGGCAGATAAGCAGCAAAACATATAACACAAAACATAACATATAGTGAGTATAAAACAGTATTTAAACAGTAGTTAATCACACACAAAATATATTAAATTAATCAAAATTCTTAACGTTACACTTACGGGGTAGATTTTAATTTTAATTTTTGTCTTTCACTCAAACTAACATTATTTTGCAAATGTGTTATAAATCTAAAACTGAAATTTATCATATGAAAGTATTCATATTATTTGCTGTTCAGGTGCCTTTTGTTTCTTTAATTGTCACTGAAATGTTTCTAGAACTGGACTCCACTTTGAATTGAATTGAATGGAAAGAGCATGACAGCATGTCAGGACAGAAATCCAGAAATCCATAAATTTCTTGGGCTGAAGAGACAAAGCAATGGCACATATCTTGTGCAATACAATAGCTACAGTAAACCATGCACTGAAGACTGTACTGTTTTTAATTTTTAAAGCCTAAAGTACATTTAAAAAACATTTGCTACACACACTTAATTACACTAATAACAAATCTGACTTTAGCATGATGTAGAAAAGCAGTTAAGGCTGGATAGTGCGACCAGAAAAAAAAAAGTCAAACAAATTTAAGCTAGTCTTAGTAGGAATATCTTATTGAATTTAAGTTGTATGTACGTTAAATTCGATAGGGTTATTTATGAGTGCGTGTAATATGTTGTATAACCGGTTAAAAATAACATTTTTGGACTGTGTAAGTCTACTTAAATTTTAGTCAGGGATGAATTCATCTATAACAAAGAAATAGATGAGCAAAGAAATGTGTTCCTGTCTTCAAATGTCTTCGCTGTGGGCGCTGGAAGGCTAATATGAATTTATGGCTGTTTGGTTTAGTTTTATCCCACACATTAAGCAAACTGAAGCTGTCCAGCAACTCCAGCAAAAACAACCTCTGTGTGTCCGTCTTAACGCTCAGCCTTGAGAAACTCCTCTGAGGTGTGAAGGAAGGGGGATAAAGTTGGCATGGCTGTACAGGAATGGATTATTGGATATGTTTAGACCGTATGGTTGGGTCAAAAATGAGGTCTATCTTCCAAGGACTGCTCCCAGGCATCTACTCCTCCATCTGCCACTGACTTTGCTCTGCAGTGACTGTTACAAGGCAGTCTCATCTGATTAAACCTTTTGCAGACTCTCCGTTTGAATTAGGTGTGGTACTGTCTCATTTACACAAGGTATGTGTATGTAGAACTCAACCATTGTTGGTGTAATCACACCCTAATGAGTGGATTGTGCACTCATGCTTGGGGTGAACATGGGACAGGAGACTGGATGTGACAGTATTATTCTACAAGCCTGTATCAATTAGAGTCATTACACTAAGCAAAGGACTGAGGACATAAAAGCAGTACTGAAGCTGTGGGTGTGTTTTTTTTTTTTCGCATGATGCCTAATTATGTGTGTGGGAGAAATGACAGGGAGAGGGACTTCACGCCTCAACATGCTGTGACATAATGCCTTTTAAGAGCCATGCAGAGAAAGGGGTCGGTGCATTTGTGTGCGCTTCACTGTTTTAACAACTCTCAAAGGTGCATACACACTCATGTTGCTAATGTTTGGGGGTTATGCAGCACATACATGCATGCAGTACTTCTGTACAGTGCGTGCCTCTATAGCTGAAAATACTTACTGGGAAAACATTCATTTAAGTACTTTTAAAAACTGATCTCGCTGAAGCGCAAGATTTTACCACAGCATCATATTATACAGCTTACTGCCGACAAGCAGGTTCACTTCGTCTGCCACTGTCCGTGGCAGCCTCCTCATACCACACACACACACACACACACACCCATTAACACACACTGAAGGCCAGGTTGTTAATTGTAAATGACGTATTGCGCATGTTCAATCTGTGCTGGATCCTTTTCAGTTCAGTAGATCTGCAGCTGTGTGTCCTGAATTGTTCAGTTGCCCTGTCATCTGAGCTATGCCCCAAAACCGAAGCCTATTTTTGGATGTCTGTAACAGATGGGTCCGTGGGGAGTTCATATTAGAACTGCACAAAGTGGACACGTAGCGGTGTGCCAAATTGGGCAAATGACAGACTCGTACTGTAATAATGCACTGGCTGCTTTGGTTTAGTGTTTCAGTACATTTGATAATATGCATGGACAGTTAGTCTGTTAGTGTGAGAAGTAGACAGTTGCTGAATCTTTACTCTGACTGATGGTGATCTTGTCATGGCAACCAATCTGGTCTCATACCCACTTCAGTGGCACTTGAGTGAGAAAACACATCACATTATGACAGCGAAACGCTTCCTGCACCAGTTTATTATGGCAAGGCAGTGGGAGTCTAACAAACAAATGTTCTTACAGTCTGGTCCAAATGTGCTTAGATAAAATTTAACTTGAGTTACGGGTTCACTCAAAGATGAATGAGAGAGCCTGATAAATGAAAATATGTGAGAGATGGAGAAGACAATGCAGAGATGGGAGTAAACTACCTGACTGGAGATGAGGTCCTCGCAGACAGAGAGAGCCATCTGTATGGCGTTGGGTTTATGCGTTACGGAGATTGCGGTCAGCTTGAATTTGTCTCTGCCGTACACCTGGTTGGCCTGGGTCACAGCATCTTTGAAGACCTGCTCGTACCTCTTCTGGCTCAGGACCGCCCCGATGTTCACGATTTTCGGCTCGCAGCCGGCCCGCGCGCAGGAGCACGAGAAGAGCACCGCCAGCAGAAACAGGCGCATCGTGTGGACCACCAAACAGCACAGTGCAGCCCGGTCGCTTTTCTCCCCGGTGGCGGGTCGGCTCGACCAGTTTCTGGACAGCAGCACGGCTCAGCCAGCTGAATGCACAACTGCAGACACGATCCAGGTGGGCGGTGTGAACGAGCGAGGAGGGGAGATAAGAGTGGAAAAATGGGTGGTTTTATGAGCAATGCGCAGGAATTTGCAGGATCATATTAGGTGCAAGCTGTCAACCGGGGAGTCCAAATAGCATCGTCCACCTTTTTTATCTGTGCTTTCCCCTGCAGAACAGCTTAAACGTCCCCGCGCTCCTGAACAAAGACTTAAACCATAGCCAGAGCTTCCAGGCGGCTTCCTCCGCGGGGTCGATATCGCTCCCTTCAGCCGCTGCTCCGTACTCTCTGTGCGGACTGGTCACACCGATGCGTCGCCGGCTGGTCGCTCTGGGCTGAGCGGCTGCTGTCCTTGGTGCTGACAGCTGTGCATGCGCGCCGCAGTGGTGCTGCGCGCTCCCGCCGTATCAGCTCCCCACTCTGGGTTTTGCGTGTTGGCGTGTGTTGCGCTACTGCTGCTGAGGAACAGAAGGCGATCGTGTGGAAATTACACGCACTTGTTCGAAAATGCACTCAGTCAGCTTGTGATGCATAACAGTACATGAAAGGTAAGATCATAAAAGGCAGCGCACATGCGGCGTGAAGTTGCATACCTGCAGGGCATGGATAGGCTGCTAATTTAATTCAGATTAATATGTGGGCTTTGGTAATACACGTGACGCGATGCGTGTGCCATGAGAACCAGACGGTTGTGAAATATTTCCCAAATCGCCCCGACAGGAGCAGATGGAGAAGAGGGGGGAACTGTTCGTTTCAATCTAACGGGTTTCAGGTCAGAGTTGAGATATGAGCACGGGATTTGACGAGAGTCATTTTCCTGCTGACTGATTTGTCGTGTAGCTCTCTGCGTAAAGGGGACTGACCTCGTGGACAGCTCATTAATCACGCAGGATGCCAGTGACACATCCGTCTCTCTAGCCGTCACCCTTCGACACGGACAGACCCGCCTGTCTTACGTCTTTAATCGTGCATGTGTGTATGAGTGTGTGTGCAGACACACAGCGAGATGTTGTGTAAGCTCCTGCCCCACGATTTGGAGTGTTTAAGTCACTGTTGGGAGCATCCCTGCAGCTACATACACGAGCAGGATCAACCTCCCGGTTACCTAGGAAACAAGATCTTTACAACACAGACGCACGCGCGCGCGCGCACATTTCTGTTCAAATATTGTGTGGCGAGCCGACAGTGAGTTTATTCATCACAGCAGGAACACATCCAAACACAGAACCGTAACAAAACGGACATTCACACAAAGATGAGAAGGTATTAGTTGCTTAAACGAGGCCGGCGCAAGCATTGAACGCTGTTCTGAATTATAAATCACACAACACCGTGGTGTGTCTCTGTGATGCAGTGAGCTAATAAATTAATCACAAGGCTGAAAAAATCAACATTCATCAGCTGCTGGCTGTGTGCTTCCAAAACGAGTTTTTCTCCAAAAAGATTTGGTTAGTTTTTAAAAAACGAATTTCATAACATTACATTAATAGAATTTATGCGCAGTGCTAAACGGGATATTAAACAGGCCTATGGGCAACTGGTTAAATAATTTCTCACCTTTTAACAATGTGTTTTGGTACCTGGAGATCTAGGGATCTAAAAGTTATAAGAACACCTTAAATAAGGTTGCTTGTTTATGAGCTTTAAATTTTAAGCCAGGTGAAATGGCTTTGTCAGTGGTTAAAGTTCACAATAGATGTTACTACTACTGCAAAGCCAATGAAAACTCTTTAAAAATGTTCTCAAACCATAAAAAACCATTTAATCCATAATATTAAAAATGTATATGTATATATATCATAAATATATATATATATATATATATATATATATATATATATTCATAAATATGATATAACAATGTAGTTTAGAAGGAAAAAATAATTTATAGTATGTATAAGAGTATTGACAAAAACATAATATGAACAAAATACACTTCCTACAAAATGTCACAAGCACAGACAGGAGGAGGCAAAACCCCTACCACCATTAAACAAGTGAAAATAACGAAAAATATGGTATTGAACATAGCAGCTAATGATTACCGTCCGAGCCTCAGCATGACTGCCACAGCCAGTCTGTATTAAACTCACCACTTATTGGATGGCTGTGACAGCGTGAAGGCCTCTTATTAAATGAGGTTTTGAAGCCCTCCTCTGCCTCTCTCCCAGCCCACTCAGACACTGCTCTCACATCAATACAGCTGGACCAATCTGCTCTGTTGCCATTATATAATAAGTTTGCTTGTTTTCTGCTGGAGCAACATAACATAGAGTCCTGTAAAAACTCTCCAGTTCAGTGTGACTAATGCACAAATATAATCACAGGGAGTCGATCACACCAAGATCGTTGCAGACTTTAAAACCTAAGTGTACACACATCCTTACTAATCCACTCAGAGACATGCAGATACACTCTTGAGTTCACACTTTGAGCTGTCCTACCACACAGAAAGAATACAGACTCATACATCGCCCACACAGTCCCTTGCAAAGACAGGGATGTTTGTGTGTGAAGTGTACTGTATGTGTTTTAATAGTTTTATGTAAATACAAAATAAATGCCATTACCTCAATCTTATTAGGACAATGAATGAACCAAGACAGTCTCAGTGTGCTTTACATACACTTAAACTATAAAAGCAAGCTTTAATGGTATAAAGAGGATGTACTGTAGTATTTATGGAACATGTCAAACTGTATGGAGTCTATAAGATGTCAATATCTACTCACAGTTCTAACAAACAATTAAACCATCAACTTATTCATTTGAACACACAAATAAAATATAATATAATATAATATTCACTTAAAATTAAATGTAAAAAAAATATGGAGTTTCAGCATTTTTTACATGCTAACAAGCTAAAGTTAGCTAGCTAACTTCCCACACAGACTTTCAGACACCACCCTTTTATTTTCATAGCATTATCTTCATCTCATGTTTTTTGTGTTGAACATAACTGGATCATTCAGGAAGACTTTGAGGTTATCTAACCTGGAACCTAAAAGCACATGTGGCATACTGAAACATCTCTGTTAAATTGCTAAATCATTTTAGCATTTCAGTGAACTTTAGCTGGTGACCTTTATTAATGTTTTGTAAAGTGCATTGTTTGACTGATTTAAGTGACTTTTTGATTTTATTTTAATTTTTAAAAATTCCCAACGTTTGATTTTGAAAAATATACAATTTTTCTTAAAGGTGGTCAACAATGTGGTCATTAAAACTTACTAAGGTAACTTAATGTTTTAATAATAGCTAAAAGTGACACTGATTTAATAATTACCCATGCATGAAACACAAAGTGAAGGGGAGGAAAGAAAACAGACATAACATGTCGTACTCCTACATGCTTTAGAGCTTAGCATGACAGCAGCACATTAGTCTGTGAGCTGCATGACTTCAGCTCCTCGTGTTGCTCTTTGCGTCACACAAGAGGGTTTTTCAGATTTCATTTGCTGTGATCTGCTCATGTTGAATGGATTATAACAGACAAGTGAGGGTCAGTCAATAGATGGAGCAACATTTTGCCCACATCGTCTGATCAAAGGGGGTGAGCAAAACAGGTCATGCTCTGCCAGCTCTGACATAAAGAGAGTGGAGAGGTCCTAGAAAAGCATTGCCTCAATGAGTCATCTGCAGATGGATGCCTGCCTATCTGATGAGTTTCTCATGTAGTGTTAAGTCCTTTCATAAATTATAGATGTGTGAGCCCCTACAGTACTTGCTTTCTTACTTGCTGCTCCCAATGCCAAGCTGAAGTATTCATGCTGCAGAGAACACAAAAACTCTTCCAGGATCTCTCAACTCCTAACATGTTGAAAAGCCATGGGGTGGGCTGCTGGCCTGATCAATTTTTCCTTTCACATTAGGGGGGGTTGTTAATGCCAAATTTGTGCTTCAGTTACAGTTGGCAGTAAAAAAAATTAGCTTTCAAGAAAACAGTTTTTCTTTACTGCATTTAGAAAATGTACCATTTTTAAATGTCTTAAAGAAAAACGTTTTTTTAAATGAAAGCAGTCAACAGGGTCAAGTGTTTCCTACATAAAATAGTATGTTTCCACACTAAAAACTTAAACAAATAGTTTTAGTTTCCCAAGACACAATAGTCTCATTTAAATGCATAATTTTAACAGTTTAGACAACAGTTTGGGTGTTTACAGTTTATGTTTACTAAAAGGGTTATTAAGGGCATTTTGCCTGTATTTGATATTTAGTATAGAGCGGCAACATGGGAGACAACCAGTCAGCTACCAAGGCACTCCAACCTATTAAAAGTTGAAAATACAGTAAATTAAAGTCGCTAATGCAGAAAAATGTGTGAAACTGCAGACTAGATTATTTGTCCACTAATCAGTTAACTGTAAAATACATGTAACACACTTACATTGTGCCACTACAAGTATAAATATTAGTTAATCAAAACAATCCAATAGAAATTATTGTAAAATCTTTAATGTAGCACTTTTTTATTTTCTGGGGAAAAATATACAGTATATGTTTTTACTAGAATTTCCTTTACAGTGACACTATGTTTGTTTGGGTTACTATGTGTCTTTGTCACAGTGAATCTAACTCAGCCTAACCTGAATTCATTTAAAAATGGTTGATATATTTTGTTCAATTGAAACTTAGTATTTACACATATGCTGCACAGAGACATAGTATCAAATGTAAAGGTACAAGTGTGGCTTCAACAGAACAAAGCAGTGGCCCTCTTCAAAGAAAAGGCTGACAAGGTTGGTTGACAAACTGATCCTTTTAGTTTTAGAGATATTTTAGGAATGAATAAAATGACCTTTTCGATTCCAAGTTACTTTATTCCAGACATTTACTACTACTTTTATTAGTCATGTGCACCTGCAAACAATATTGGCTCAGTGTCAGTTTAGCAGTTGCCAAGTCCAAACTGGAATGTTTCCAATCATAATATCAACAGTCCAAAGGTACGACTGGAATAAACAGATTACACAAAATGAAAGATAATAAATGTGGTTGATAAAATAACCGAAGAACAAATGACATTTAAAATTTTACATCACTACATTGTCTTTAACTGCACGAAAAACATGCAGGTAATTTTAAGCAATACATTGCTTGAAATATTTGAAATTGCAATCAAAATTAAATTACCCAAGTAATAAATTTAGCCATTATTGTAAAATATGGATAGCAGCATAATGGAAACAACCAGGAAGAGCAGCAGTAGGGCAGAGATAGAGAAGCAGAGAGAGTGTAGTCTCATCAGTCTGAGTCCTCTGACAAGGCAAGATGTGCAGATGCACCATCTATCTGTGTTTCTGTGTGTGTGCGCCTCCAGCTGCCCTTCCAGAGCACAGCAGCATAATGGTGTTTCTGGGACAACCTGCAGTTCAGGTCCAGGACTGATGACTAGGGCCAGTCCTGGCTCATAGATGCTATTACTATAGAGCTCCTCCTGAAACCTCCGTATCTCCCACTGTGGAAATGGGGTGGTCTGTCGGCAGAAGGGACACTGCAGTCGGCTGGGGTCCTTGGCCCGCCTCATGATGCCAACTATACATTGGTGGCACAGTGTGTGATTGCAGTTGAGTAAGGTGTTGCAGTAACCTCCATGTGAGTCAAACAGCTCGCTGCAAATGGGACACTCGTGCCGACTACTGTCACTACACAAACTTCTGTCACTTCCACTGCAGCTGGGCTGATCCCTGAAAGCCAATTCCAGCTCTTGTGGAACAGATGTCTTTTGGTCAGGCCCATCTGTCGCTGTTTGCGTGTCTGCTATGTGATTTTTATCACAGCTGTCCTGATGTTTGTGCTGAAGCAGAGGTTGAATGACTGAGTCGCGCTCATCTTCTCGCTTTGCAGCTCCTGTTGTGTATAAAACATATGTCTCCTCTGTAGCCGATAGGTGCTTTTCCGTCAGTGTAACAACACCTTCCTCTTCAGTTTCAAAGACTTCTGATTCAGACATTTTTCATGACAAAAATATTTGTTCTGTCATTTTGATACATTTACCACAAGTGCTGTATGTTCCTTCATTAAAGTAAATCTGCTGTCATTCTGGACAAAGTTTGTGTGAGCCTTAGTTGTTGATTTAATGCGTCAGTAAAACAAAAGCCACTCAGTTCTCTCCCACCATATCCAGATAAGATAAGCACATTCACAGATAAGGAGCGCTATGCAATAATATGAGCCTCAGAGAAGTGCCACTGGCCAAGTAGTGCAGTGAACATTTCACTATTCCACTCAATTTAACACACTAACCTATTCAGTGCAATGGAAAGCTTTTGCCAGTTGAGAAATGCATGAGCAAACACATTAGAGCAGATCAGACAGATTTATTCTGCTTATTTAAATAAACATCTGTAAATTAGTCACTTACAAAAATACATGTTAATATTGAGAAGGAACCAAAGAGAGCAGTTCATCTGATATTCAAGGAAGTGCTTTTTTACATCGCTGGTTATTTGCTTTGAAATGCCTCTTCTTTATTCCATGACCACCTGACAGTTTAACAGAAATTAAAGTGTAATGCTAAGCAGTCCTACACAACCAGCCCATCACCACAGGCAAGTGAACATTAGCGCTTTTTATACATTAGTCACAGGCACAGTAACATTTAATAAAGCCTCACAGCATTTTAGTCATCAGTGATTAAGTCAGTAACAACTCAACAATATGCACCAAGAGAAAATATACAAAACAAAATGTTTAAAACTGCATTTTGTTGCCTTACATGGAGTTATGCTGGAGTAGTAATGGCAACACAAATTGTGTATTAAGAGGAAAACCTAAACAGTTATTCATTGATTTCTCTGCAAGGGGGAAAATAAAGTTGCTATACGTGGGAAAGTGAACTTGTTTTCACGTGTTTGCCAAGTTTTCCATAAAAAAAAAACATGTGCAAGATTATTATTAAGTGTCATACAAGGCAGAATTAAACAGAGTTCAGCATTTTGGGAACTATAGTTATTTACCTTTCCTCCTAAGATTTGCAAGAGATATCAGTGGATCACCAAAAAATATATATGACGGGATGCTTAGAGAGATGAAACCTAAAGAGATATATTTTACAGTTTGGTTTACTCTAACTGCTCTCTCAGCATAATTTTTGCTGCAGCACTGCTGTTTTCTGATTGTAAGATACTGTACCTCCAAGCAGACAGACAGAATTAGAGACCAGCTGATGAACATTGTGGAGCATTTAGAAGCTAAAGAGGCAGACATTTTTCTCAGAAGTTAGTTGAGAGAAAAAACTGATCTAAAATTGGACATCCATTCATCAGGTGGAAACAAACATGACTTCAAATAAATGCTACTGTTCCTCCGTATCTGAAGGATGTGTAACTAGGCCACTGTTTGTAGTTGATAATATGCAGACAAATCTAGATAATAATAAACTGTCAGGTACTGTACTTTTGGACCTGAGCACTGCTTTTAATACAGCTGAACACCCAATAATTTTTAGTAGACTACGAGATCACATTGGATTGTGGAAAGTGTTTGTAACTGGTTTGATACATATCTTTGTGATAGATGTTCTACGTTGAAACATAAGGTAATCTTTCAAACCATCTAAAATAACTTATGGAGTTCCCCAAGGATCAATTTTAGGTTCCCCTGCGTGATGTCATAATGTTACATCTTCTTTCATAGTTATGTTAATAATACTGATATGACCATATCTCCTGATGATGCTGGACCATTTGATGCACTTTTTAAATGTATTTAATCTTATTAAATCAGTGTCACAAAACTCAGAAAGCTCAACCAGGGCAAAACAGAGATTTTGTTATTATAATCTCAGAGAGATAACTTATTAAAAGATTAAATAGAACTTACCCTGGGCCAACAAGCCAAACACTTGGCCGTAATTGTTGACTCAGACTGGGTTTGTCATTAAATCTGATTTTCATCATCTTAAAAATATTGCTAAGATGACAAAAAAAGTTCAAATAATACAATACAATATCTGTATAAATGGTCATAGTAATGTTGGTGCTGTATTCACAACTTGCTTTTGCTAATTAAGACAACGTTAACCCAGTTTAGCATAAAGACTGGAAAAAGGAGAACTACCCTGATTGTGTTCAATGTTCAAAAAGACCTATATCATGTTGTATTTTCTTTATTTTAATTAGACAAAGAAATATGTAAATAATTAGTACATCTAGCCTGCACCCATCTACCACTGTTATTTTATTTTCATAACATTAACATCATTATATTAACATTAATTTCTAATAATTAGTGTTTTGTAGTTTTACAGGATTTTGGATATGATCATACTGTCTATGGATTTGTGGAGTGGTCTTTTAAATTGTCAACATTTACTGCTATGACCAAAGAGTTACTATCAGTTGGCTGCTGCCAGCCACTATACCAGCCATCGACATTAAAGATTTATTCTTAAAGTCTGGAAGACCAATTTAAGATTTTCTAATGTGCACGAAGCCTAAATAAGAAAGAAACTGTTAATAAATCATAGCACTGTGAGACATATTGCAGAAGAAGGACCCCTTTCACTGAAGTCAGACTACAGGCAGGTGGTTTGTATTAAACAAATGAAACGGTCACCCAAGTGCAATACTGTAACTTGACATTTAGACATATACTAATCACAATATACATTTAGCAAAGTAAAATGTTTTCAAACATTCTAATAGTCTCCGTGTCAGCATGACAATAAGACAATTATGCCAATGGCTTACTTTAATCACTAGTTCTGGTTCGTCAGAATTTCACATTCATGGGTTGGATTCAAGCAATTTCATTTTTCAGTCTAGAGTTATATTATCCACTTAAATAAGAGCAAGACATTCAAGATAAAATGCCCAGCCCTACATCAACTACCAGTGTGATCTCTTTTCCAGTAGTTTGGGGAGGTCAAAAGTCCAACGTGTCACGCCGGTACTGCAGCCGCGGGCTGTTCTCACTGTAGAACTGACTGAACCAGCGCCTGTGCTTCAGGATGGCTGAATCTTCCTTCACGAGAAGAGGTTGGGAGATGTATTTCTTATTGTTCCAGATCATCACATCTCGCTCAAACTAGATGTAAAAAGAAAACAAGACGAGGGCACTTAATATTACAACAATCTGTAACGAAGACAAGCTGAGTTAAGATTGAATGTTACTTTTAGTCCCTTTACAAACATATTACATAGCACCTGACGTTCTACGTGAACATGTAGTTAGCTAAAAGAACAACTTTTATTTTTACTGTGTACTGCCTTGTTGCATTAAATTATTATAATTTATCAGCAGGGATTTCTATGAAGTGTTGTTGATTAAATGTCACTCCACAGATACTCCATCAGCTGCTGAGATGTGACATTTCACTCCACACGCAAACTCCATCTCTTAAAAGTGAGTTTTCCCTGGTGGCTCTTTGTGTTAATACCACATGGGGAAACAAAGTGACAATAATTTAACTTAACCATAAAAAAATCAAAAAACATTTTCCCCTCTTATCTTATGAGGCAACTTATCAGATTTTCTTTCTTTTTTTTCTATAAATCAGTAACTGATTTTTCCACTTCACCACAGCTAATTATCAAGTTTAATGAGGACAATTTACACCTTCTGTGTGACTGTGTGGTGTTACTTCTGGTGGCAATAAAAAGGCAGAATTTAACCAAAAGCAGAGTGGGAGGCAAATATACACAATGGTCTATTACCGGTAGCTCAATTCTGTTCTAATAAATAAATAATTTATATTTTAGCATATAGGATTATTCACTATTGTATGTGATGTATGTTCACAAAATATCTTATAATGGCAACCTGCTGCTGCTGGTAAACATACAAAGTCATGTGAAACACTGAATTAATTAGTGAGTTAAAACTATTCTTTATTTTCCAGAATGACAGTGGATTCAGAATTTACTCCTGAGCTGCTACTTGAGACATTGCAAAAGGTTCTGACTATGTGAGACTTTGTCTCAGTGGAACTAGAAGACAAATGTGAAGCTCACCTGAACGCACTCTACTCTAAGGATGAATTTAGGCACCAGCGGTGGGATGTTAGACTGATAGAAGATGGTGTGAGAGACACACTGCAGCAGAGGCTCCACTGGGGTCACACAATGCATGATCACACCCCGGCCCAAAAAACTGTGGTTGAAAAGCAGAAACACAACACCTGGACCCACCTGAAACATATATGTTCAGACATACATATAATATATGATAACTGCAGAATGTATATTAATTTACTGAATCACTTGAATGAAAGTGCATGCAGTGATTGTTATAATAAGGTTGTTAATTGCTGTTGATATACATTTTAACTTTTTATGATTGATTAACTTACACCCCTATCATAGTAGGTAAATAAAACTGTTTGCACTATTTAACATCAAGCCTCATTTAAAAACATTTAATACTTATTAAGTCACATTGTGTAGATTACACCTGTAGGCCAGTGGTTTATTGTAGAACAATTTATTTGTATCCAGGGTTATAACACACACTGTCTACATCCTGTAGGCTCTGCACAGCTGTAGCAACATTTAAAAGCTGTTGTGTTTACAATACAGCTAGGAGCCATAAAATATTAATCACAAGTCCTGCGCTGTGCAGTTGAAGGAGGCATAAAGCAGAGATTTCTGACCTAAAATCTTACGAATGTGACTGGCCTTCTTTTTTATGTGAATGGAACAGTTGATTAGGTTACTGATTTTGCTGCCAAACTCTTACACTTAATTATTTACAAATTGTATTCCTACTATGAACATCAATGTACCTGTCTAGCCACAACATGAACATCCAGCAGAGGCCAGTGACATCCAAACACGGTTAGAGCATGTTTCACCAACATCTGAGAACAGTGCTTGTTGGGCTTTGATTCTGGTTCCCATTGGACCTGCAGTAAACACACGGTGGTATACAGACACAAAAACACACTTTGTTAATTCTTAATCCCTCCAAAATAAGTATATTCATCTCAGATTAAAGTACCATTTAATAGTTTTAATACATTTTAACTAATATCAGTTAAGAAAAAATATAAATTATATTTAATGTGTCTAAAATACCAAATATTACAAATATATGGCATCCCTGAAACTTCGAGGCTTGTAAAAGCATCATCGCCTTTTAGTGTTCTGTATTGTACAAAGACCCTTACCTTCCAGTCATGTCGCAAAAACGTCCAGGTTTTGCTGTTGGTGTAGCGCAGATCTACTCCACTGACAAAGCCTGGGGTGTGCAAATGAGCGAGGTGAGCAATGTCTGCTGCATTTTCAGGTATCTCCTTTGGGGAAGTAAAGAACATCATGACCCATTCTCAAAAATGTGGTAACAAAAATGTCTTTTCAGTTTAGGGTAGTTTATACTGATACTGACTGGTTGATAGTTGACTAGTGATAAAGAAACATTTATCTTTATACTAAAGAACTACACAGTTTATTTATGAAACACCACACTTTACGATTAATAGTCATTTAGAACCCATCCACACGCATATGCACTTACCGCTATGTGAGCATTAATAAAATGTTCAGTTCTTCCTCGATAGACCCACTCGCCCTTTGTAATCTCCTGCTGCTCTGGGACATTCCACTGAGGATCTTCTCCATCGCAGTGAAACCAAATCAAGATCTGGCCATTGACCTCGCAGCTGGGCCAGCAGCGCACTTTGGCAAACTCTGGCACTGAAGGACAGTAAAACCCAAATTTGATTCTATAGTAAACAGTATACTGTATACAGGGATATCAGTAATTGTTCATATATATATAGTGTTGCTTCTTAATGCATCTTTAGTTGTGTGTCTGGTATCGTTCTTTAGGTTTTTCAATATCATACATCGCTTGCTCACAGACTGTGCTCTAAAGCCCCTGCACCTAACCTATACAGGGAAACATCAGCAATATTGTCCCTCACTCACTGAATTTGTGCTACTCAAAGAGACAGTCCAGTTCTAGGGACTATGCTCTGGGGAGTTATTTTGAGTTGTTGAATTGGTGTGTCACTGCCCCCACAGGCCTCTTGTGATGTATCTGCTTGTGAGACTGCTTCTTCTGCCCTTGACTTTACCTCTTTCCCAGTTTTGGCCACCTTTAAATCAGTTAACTCTACTGCAGGACATTTTTGGCTCTTGTCACCTTGAACTCTTCTTCCAAGGGCTAGACTGGAAGGTGCAAGTTGCTCTGGTGCCCAAAGAGCACAGTGCTACTCATTTATATGGGTGGTTGTTCAACTTTCTCTCCAGGGTCTCAACAGTCAAGACTGGTAGTTCATAAATGAGGAGTGGCCAAAGGACAGTACAGCCCAGGTAGCCCAGACCAATCTACTGCTTTCAACCAGCAGTAGAATAGCAGCATAGCATGAGTGCTTTCTTTTTCGCAGAATAGCATAATAGCGAAATAGCTTACAGCATCATATATATTCGTATGAATATCATATTTACTTAGTATATTTGCACATCATATTAAATATTATCATTTGGGGTGCTCTAACAGGTTTTCCTTTGGTGCCACCTTCTGGTCAAATTGTGAGCTCTATACAAACTAATGACTGAGTTTTGCAGAATGTATTGTATATTTGCATGTTCCCCATGTCCCAAATATGAGTATTTTTGCTGATACCTGTAGTTTTTCACAGCTTGACAAAACTATTAGCAATATAGAAACAAGTTCAGGCTAAAATCAAAAGATATTTTGTAGCACCACCTTCAGGACAAATTTGTATTTTACTGGTGACGCCCTACAAATGATAAGCTATATATATTTTATTAATGTTATTACTAATACTCACACATTGATAATATAATACTGAAAGTATTTTTTCTTGTCTATGCAACATGCTTGTAATTTCTATTCATTGGTCATCACTTTCCATTCATACCTTTTTCTGCATAGGGTATCTTCACACACTTCCCATCATTTCCCTGAAACTGCCATCCATGAAATGGGCACTCAATGCAATTTCCCACGACACGTCCTCCCACAGCCAGGTTAGCACCCAGATGAGGGCAGTAAGTATCCACTACATAGGTCTTCCCATCCTGGTCTCGAAACACTGCCAACTGCTCACCTACAATGATTAATTACAGCAGAGACATGGCTTTTAAAACATATAACTAAATGGGTAACCGTAATTAATATAGTATGTAACAGTAACGTAATTAAATAAATCTGTGTCTGGTCTATGTTTGTCTACCATATTTTCTCTTAATCCTACCGCTTACTGGTTTTAGTTGGCCACTTATGTTGCTTGTTTTTGGATAGGCTACACATCCTGTAATCTGATTGGGATTAGGGAAAGTAACCTGGCTCAGGTAGTAACCTGAATAGGCCCTGCAGACTGAATCTGTCTAGTCAGACCCCTTAACTCTACCTACAATATCTATCGTATTTGGCTTTGACTTTTGGCTGACCTACAATTCTTAGATTGCTCCCAGATTTATCCAGTTTGGGTCACCGAAGTGAAGAGTAGCCGCTGTGACAGCTTTAGAAGTGCCTAGTCAAGTTACGTCTCAGTACAATTCTCAGAAATCCAAAATAAGGCTCATCCAAATGAGGGGTGACACAGCACTGCATGGCTGAACGGCTGTCCTCCTACTGTTGCGGAGCATAACGAAACCGCAGTGCAATGTGTAAGGACAGCACATGGCAAAATACTCACTAGGCAGAATTTAATATATGATGTAAGTGGATGACTGCAGAGAAAAGCTAGGAGTGAGACACTGCACTCATTCACAGCAGGATGCAGACCTGGAATCCAAGTTTTTAAATGGGTCGACAGAATTTGGGACACTAATATGGAGGCTGGAGGGAGGCCTTGTGCTGAAGGAGACCAGCTGTACAGAAAGGAGACCAGAGGGAAAACTTGAAACCTTGTGGAAATGTGATGTTTTCTATAGCTTTAAACATATTTTATAGATCAGAGGATCATTTAATTGAAGAAATACTGATTAATTAGTGATTATCACTGGGTCCAAACACATGCTGAACCACTTTGCAAGAGCAGGTGTGTCTTTGTACTGATGGGTGTCTTTTTCAAGTATAAAACCTTTCATATAGCGTTTGTTTGCTTATTTATGGCGGGAAATGTGACAGAAACATGAAAGCGCCACAGGCGCTTTGAAACCTTTTTGAACTCAAACTCAAAGAAATCCTGGACATATCAAACAGTCCCATCGCATGCCAACACGGGAATGACGAATCTAAAATGTGAAACACGTTATTTTAATATATCATGTTCCTCAATGTAGCTAAACCAAATTAAATCACAAATCAGCATGAAATACATTTAAACTTTGTAACAGAGCTGCTACATATCAAGCTGTACAAAGACACAAATGTGGCACATTAAAACCTGGAAAGCATTAGTGATGAGGTTGTCATACCGCTGATGAGAGAGAAACCTGATGCAGGACTGGCTGTCAGATCCTAATAAAGACTACATCAAAGAGGTCAGTGGAGAGCTCTTATATCAGTTTGTCAATCAATTTGTCCAGACAAAACCATGAATCAGTTAAAGGATTCATCAGGAATCAGCAGATTAATGCATAATGAAAATAACTGTTCATTAGTATTATGTGACAATTAGGTAAATGTTAGTAACTACAACATCGGTATCCTGACACCTGTAAAACAAACAGTTTAAAGCTCATTTGACCTGAAACATTGAGGCTTTGTTCAAAACTCATTTTAATTACAGTGTTACTAAGCACCATAAACTGTAAACTCCTCCAACAAAGGCATTTGGCTTTGTCTTTCTTGTCCTAACTACAGAAGACAACAGAGACCAGAACAACTAACAGCTACTGGGCTTATAGAAAGACCAGCAGTGACAACTCAAACCTAAACAAATGAGAATGTGTCAACTCAGAAACCAGCACCAATAAATGTTTGGCGCTTTTTCTAGAAAAAAAATATTTAAGCAAATTCCCAAGATAATGTTAGATTAATTTTCTATTACTAATTTCTCTACATTAAAAGATCATTAATGTAGTAAAAAATAATAAAAATGATTTTTATTAACCTATTAGTACTAGATAATAGGATCATTTGAAGACTGTGTGGTAGATGACAACTTTTCAACTCGTTCTGCTCAAACTCTTTATTCAACAGAGTAGTTCACACTGAGTGACTCTGAAGGGGTTCCTCACACTCTTCAGTGACACTAATGACTATTTACAGACCTCAGAAAAATCATGATGTAATCAAGTTAAACTTTAACAGCAGATTAAAATCAATAACAAAGTCTGCCTTCTGCTAACTTTGAACCAGGAAATGGACTCCTGTACAGGACTTGTCCATGCTAGACAACAATGTCTTTTGTCTTTTACCACTCAAACTTTCTCGATGTCATCTGGTGTCAGTCAGCTATTCTTAATCTAAAGTAAACATGAACAATCAGTATGTTGTTACTACTATCTGACAGACTTTATGTGAGCTAAACCAAAGTGAAAAGACTCTCGTGGTCCAGTATAGTTTTAAATATGCATCTTCACCGCCTGTCATACTGCTGAGCTGAGGTATGTGAACTGATCCTATTTACACAGTTCGGGAAATTACTTTTTGGGGGACTGACAGAGGAGCTAATACCTACTACAGTAGCACTTGTCTGTTTTTCAAAATAAAATACCATTTCGTTTTGACTTATTATAGTGATCACGTGTAGTACTTTACGTGATCCCCTAGTTTAAGTACTTGAGGTGCAGACTTGTCATACCTAGAGCAGAGACATTTTTGACCTGGCCCCTGTTCAGCATGTGTGAGTCCAGCACTCGGTACCAGCCGTTTGGATAGACCGGGGGTAACTCTCCGGTCTTTCTTCTGCGACGGACCTCACTTGCTGCCCGGGCTCTGGAGCGACCTTTCTCGGCGATGTAGCCCACGTCTTCGGGCGCCCTGAGCAACTCCAGGGGGCAGAAGAGCAGCCTGTACAGCCAACCCACGGCGAGGAAGGAAACTCCGGCGATGATGCAGACCACAGCCCCCGCTGTCGCACCGAACAACCCCGTTTCTCTCCATGTCGGGTACCCGACGTCTGCTGAGTCCAGGAGCTCTTCGCCTTTAAAGAGCAGCATTGCGCCTACTCCCAGCCCAGTAACAGCAGCTACCTTCCAAGAGGACATGCTCAGATTGTCCATGTCCAGTGAGGACTGGTGGCTCTCTAGTGTCCGCTCAGACAGTGAGACAGTTTACAGTGAGCATCGGACGGTCTTTATGTGCCGGGTGTGGCACGCTTGACGCGGGCGCCTTGGAGAGGACATTACCAGATTACACTAGATCAAATTATCTCAGGTGCAGATGAAGGTGTTTTTTCACAATAAAAGCACTCATATTATCTTGTCCTGTGGCATTCATCCGAGACTGTCTGTCTCTTGTTGCACAGAAACATCGGCGCTATCACACTGCAAATGCCAGTGGTGTAATATTATTAAGATAAATGGCCTACACTCTAGAGAAAAGCGGTGTGTCTTAAATTTCTTCATTCACCTGAAGTGTTTTGTCAATTATTATATTATTTACTTCGCTCTGTACATAATGAGTTATGAAGACTATTAATTGTTAACACTCTTTTTAAGACATGTTCCTATATATTATATCACTATAATAAAACTTGCTACACAGTACTGTTAGGTCACGTATTGCATGTCCAAAGGTATGTGGACACCATTACCATCATCTTACAGAAACGTTGACATGGCATGCTAAATCTATGGCCATTAACTGTTCTTCTTTTCACTACATTTTTTTACTGGGTTGTAGAGATTTCCACCCATTCCACCATAACATTATTAGTGAGGTCATCGGCCTGATATTGAGTAAGGTCTGTCTCACAATATGTGTTAAAGTCCATCCTGTAGGAGTTTGGAAACATTCTCATTACAAGACAAAGCAAAAATTGTGAAATTACTGTGTATAAGGCGAAGCCCTTAATTTCTGAATATGCATTCTTTAAGATTTGATCCATGTTAGCAAACATATAAATCTGTAACCTGGATCTGAATCAGAGGCTGCATGCACCCTCTTGTGGTCTTTTATCAGTAGTGCTCTGCAAAATCTTAGAAACAGAGATCTCAGTGTCGTGAGGCAAGATTATAGTTTAGTTTTTTAAATTCTATTAAAGCAAGTAAGATGCAGTAATTATTCATTTATTTTTAATTAACCAATTATCATCTGACAAGTTTAACAGAGGCCACCTGCAGTAACCAGCTGACACTTTATTCTGAGATGTTGGTGAAGAGTTTGGACAGGATGCTCTCAGGAAGCCTCAGCTGTTTTCTTCAGTTTGGTCATATCCCAGTAAAGAGGTAGAGGTAAAAGAGGTAGGGGTAGATATGGTCTGTTCTTTATTAGGACAAATAGGCAGGCATGTGGCTATGATCACACCAAAAACCAGGGAGGAATGACAGGAAAAATAGATGGAATATTAATTAAATAACATAACAAAATATTCTAGGTGAAAAAAGAAGCCAATATCTAAATGACTGTTTTTGATCAAATTGCATGACCATGAACAGAAAGATCAACTTTTGTTGTCAAAACTGCGCAAACTCCATTTGTTAATGAAGATCATTTAATCAAATGCTACAATGTAGATATGAGACAACCTCATATCTTCAGGTGTGTGTTTGTATGCAGGGATTTTAAATCATGTCCATCAAACCCAAAATGGTTTATTTCTTTCATTTTCATTTTTGAGAGTGGGAAGTGTGTGATGGCTGTTGACTTTTTGATTTGAAACTCTGCAGTACTTCAGCTTTGCTCAAACCTTAACCAGACATGGCAGCAATATGCTAAGACATATTTGCTTTTTAATTCTAAACACGTCACTAACTAGCATTATGTATAGTATGTTTACTTGCCTCAGATTCATTCCTAACTCTTCTTTACTCAGGTCAGATTGACGCACATAATGTGTCCTTATACTGAAGTGCATAGGTAGTAGCAGCAGTTGTATATGCACATTGTATTTGTTTAGCACTAATGCAAATGTAAAGAGGCATGACATAAGAACATGTAAATTGCTTTCTTCATCAGTTTATTATTTGTGAACCAGTACCAGTATGGTACCATAGATTTTAAATCTGCATGTCTGCCATGCAGGTGCACAAGTGCTTACACATGCTCTTTATTCTGTGACGACTGTTGGGAGACTGGGGAGAACACTGGCCCAGAAATTCACATAACGCATCCTCATCCTTTCTCCCACATAGTTCTTGTTCATATCAGAATTGATCTCCAGGAACTGTTCACTACTGGTGAACTTGGGCCAGGTAACAGGCACGCTATTCTCTCCAACGTTGGGGTCTCTGTGGACATGAAGCAAAAAACAGATGGATGAAATTTAGGCAGTACTGACTCGATAATAAAACACTGTTAGTTTATTTGATTTCTATGATGCCCTTATGTTGTGTGTCTGCAAAATTATACCCAGTTCTGGCAAAGTTGGTCCAGTAGGACATCATGTAGTTGGAGACCTTACGGTGGCGAGGCCAGTATCCCAGTGGTGTTGTGAAAGGTTTTCCAAACACATACTGCAGGTCATCGGCGTGATCAGCTCCTACCCAGCTTGGGTAAGGTCTGCCAACGCCAGCCATACGGTTGGGCTGAGACAAGACGAATGAGTACGTACGAGCAGTTCTTTGGTGAGACAAAGAAGATACAGGGATGTGACTACACCAGAACACGGGAATAAAAAAAGCACAGTGAAAGCAAAATTCTCCATGTAGAGTTTTGGTTTTTATCAGACTCCGGTTTCATATCAATTGCAGATGTCTAGTATCACAATTTATTTTAAACTATCATACAGTCCAGTGTGTTAGATATAGATTTTATAGACATTCATTGTACACATATATAAGTGTCAGAACTTGTTTTTCACAAACACCAATACCAATAATTATGAAAGAGTTGGCTCAGGGTCAAAAAGACATGACTAAAACAACCGTAATTATATCTTCTTCTTATGCCTACATACAATAGTTTATTAATCACTAGATCTTGTTCTCACCTGGCATTGGAAGCATGCAGATAGAGAGCAGTCTGTGTAGGAACCAGGAAGAGGTAGTCTGTCCCAATCTCCACAATGGTTTTCTTGATGGTCTCCTGACTGGGATTTGATCCCCACGTTGCAGTGTATGTAGAGTAGGCATTGTCAAGTCCAGCCTTGCCCTTTTCCTTAGTGTAAGAAGCCAGGAGCCTCTTCACATCTTCACTATATTCAGGGAGAGAAGTTACTCTATATGTCTAATAAAACACATTTCTTTTGCCAAAGATGTTAACAGCTCCACAATTCTCACAAAAGTGTCATTTGTTGCTTTGATACAGAACCGTCCAGGTGTTACACTGGTCAAATGACCTGAACTCACACTGGGGTGTGCACCAGTGGGGAATTGATTGAAGGAACATCTAAAGCAGTGAAGATGTGTCCGTCCATGTTGTTGACTCCAGCAATGTAGTCGATGTCAGCAGCATTGTGAAACAAGTTATAAGGCTCATCTGGCAGGAAGTCACCGTCAATCACACCAGAAAGGAGCAGATTTTCTACAAGTGGGTCTAATGAAGAAAAATAAAATTAGAAAGTGATTTAAAATATACAGTACTGACTTGTAGCAAACAGTGTTGGAAAAAAAATGCAAACTGTGAGAAGAGCATTCCTTACGATCAGCGGAACTGGACAGACTGAGGGTGCCGGCCAGCGTTAGGGCCACAGGATCAGTCATCTTCAAACAGGCAGCCATAGTGTGATCAGTGGGACAGCCGACCTTTATAGCAACCTAGGGAGAAGGATCAGATCATCTTCAGTTCCTACCCCTGATGTATGTGATTCTTTAAATTCCTTTTAAATATTCCAAAAAACAGTGATTAGAGAAAGTAAAGAAAGGAGGGGAAACTGCTGTGTACCTCCTCAGCAAACTTGCGGGGGTTCCTGTTGACTGCCCATGGGCACATGGCTACCCCACTCTGGGAGATGGCTCTTTTGATTAGTCCTTTGTTGTGAGGAGTGATCGTCTGTGGGAAGATAAAAATCAGGTTTTAGTCCTTTTTAAAATTAATTTAGAGTCAACTGGGAATTTTATTTAATCATAATATTTCTTTCAGTGTTTCATTCAGCCTCTCAGGTCCTACAGCCTTAATCCAAAAAAGCACACAATAACCTCAACATCCAGAAAAATCATCTCACCTGGAAGCTGACACTAGCTCCTCCTGCAGACTCTCCAAACAGAGTGATGTTGTCAGGGTCTCCCCCAAATGAACGTATGTTCCTGTGCACCCAGGCAATGGCGGCCTGCTGATCCCAGAAACCATAGTTTCCTGATAAGCAGAAGGAAGTTATACTAAATTGGCTGGGCCAACATCTATGAGACTCTGGACAATTGTCATTGTTGATAAGTTAATAAACTGTCTACTCTTCTGTAGTACTCTTTAGTAGAGTCTATCAGGTACGCAAAAAGCCCCAAAAAAAATATTGGCAAAAAAAGTTAATTAACTGGTACCTACCAGGCAATTCAGGTTCCCCAGTACTCAGGAAACCTAAGGTTCCAACACGGTATGCCACTGTGACCACAATAACATTTCCTCTGTCTGCAATCTCCTGCCCATCATACAGATAGTTGTCCAGGAAGTTTGCACCCATTGAACCTCCAATTAGTAAAGCTCCTCCAAAGATCCAGACCATGACTGGCAGACCGCTGGACACTAAAGAACAAAGAGAACTGGAGCCAGTTCCAGAGCAGATATAATATGGATGACACTTTGTGGGTTTGTCTCAATCTTCACCTGAGCGTCCGTGAGGAACCCAGATATTAAGGTACAGACAGTCCTCACTGCCTCTGGTGTCAGTCATGATAAGATTCACCTGAAGGCATCTCTTTGCATACTCAGTGGTCTTCAGAACACCTGAAGAAAGACAAGAACAAAGTAAGACTTGAAAATCACCACAATAAATGAGGTACTGTTGTTTTCATAACAATACACAATACATTATACAGTTAGACCATATATTGATACTGAGCTGATGCTATGCGTCTAAAATAGTTACACTATGGTAAAGCCAATCAATCAATCAACCAACCAATCAATCAATCAATTAATTAGTTTATTTCACTATATCAATAATATCTTCTTAAATTAACCAAATTCTTTAGTTTCAAGATTTTTGTGTAAACACTCTTTACTTTGTTTAAAAGTCTCACACTTTTAAGTTGTTCTTTTATATATTTTATGTGAGGTTTCCATTTAAGTTTATGATCCAAAACAACCCCTAAGAATTTAACTTCATATACCCTTTCAACTAAAATACCATCTATGGACATTGTGATTGAATCATGTGTTTTTCTGTTGCCAAAAATCATACATTTTGTTTATTCCCAAAACAAAATATATTTGTATCATCAGCACAACAGAACATAATAAACTGTAATATTTTAGACACTTCACAGATGTCATTAATGTACAGAATAAAAACCATAGGACCCTAAGTTGAACCCTGGGGAACTCCATACTTAATAAATTAAAGATCTGATTTTTCATTTTCTAACTGTACAAATTGTTTTCCATACTGATTCTCACACAGCAAATTATTTTTTTCAATAAAAGTGTCTATTTTTTTCTCAAGCACTTTAGAAAACTGAAAAAGCACTGACACCGGTCTGTAATTGTCAAAACTATCACCATTATCATTAAATTATCACCATTTTTAAATATTGGAATTACTTTTGCAGTTTAAATTTTTTCTCGAAATATGCCACTCTGAACAAACAAATTACAAATATAAGTAAATACTTTAACAATATAATCAATTATTTTTTTCACAATTTCACATTTTCACTTAAATCTCTAAGAAACATAGACTGTAAAAGTCATCTCTGTTACTCCCACCACGCACATTTCCGCCTCCATTAACTGTTGTCTTGATCGAATTGGCCAAACGTGGTCCTATATTTACAAAAGGGAATTCAATTCATTCACCACTTCAATTTTGTCCTTCAAAGTTTTATCTCAATCTCTCTTTTATGTCACGATTGCTCTCCTTTAACCTTAGATTATAATTTTATATATAATTATATTTTTTGCTTATCTTTTTAATGTTGTCAATTTATTTTTATATATCTTGTATTTCATTTCTGTGAATTTAGTTCAGTCTAACAAAATCTCTATATAATTTATTTTTACAAGATTTTAGTAGTCCTTTAGTTAACCAAGGTTTTACATGAACATTTCTCTTTTTGCTAGATGTAGTTCTAATCATATAACGATTTCTATATAGTTTTAAATGTATCATATGCCACATTCACATCCTATTCACATTTCTTAATTTATCTTTTGTTACAATAAACAAACGATAAATGGAGAAAACTTTTTGCATCAAAGGTGCACTATCATTTTAACTGTCTATCTATGTCCAGTAAGCGAGTCAATTAGTATACGAACCATCCCAGCCTGGGTGAGGTTTGGGTTTCTCAAACCTTCCAGGTGGAGCACCAAAGGGGATCCCCCTGAAGATGTCCATGTGACGGCGAAACCCAAGACGAATGTTCTTGCCCTGCACCATTCCTCCCTCTGTATTAACCACCCCAAGCTGTAGAAAAAATAAATAAATCTTAGTGTAGACATTTATATTTGGACCAACTCCTAATGTTTAAAGAAGGCTCTACTAAAAACACCTTATAAATAAATTGTGATATATAGACTTTTTTCCCATAAACAATAAATCTGTTCAAGAGATTTATTGGTCAAAATATATCTAATCATATTTTCTTAATTAGGATCAGTATTTTATCTGCAAGGAGTCTGTAGGTGAAAAACATATGCACATACTGAAAAGATAACTGTAGTGTGATTGTTTCAATACAGTGGTACAAATAGTTTTGTGTGGCACTTACGGTGGTCCCAGAGACCGTCTCCAGAAATAAAGCAACAGCAATCAGAATCTCCAGTTTCGCCATTGTGACTACACTGTGCCACAGGATCATTGTCAACTAGACTTTTATAAAGGAAACCCCTCCCCACAACAGCATCTGATCAGTGTAAAAACCCTGAACTGGCTCTCACTGTTATGTAACGCACACAGTGTGCAGCACCTTCATCAGTACGTACTGTGGTTTATGGTAAAATGCTTTTTAATCTCTTTCCCTTAAACCATATAACATTTTTTACATAATTTGTCAAAATAGGACATTACGGGTTTTCTCTGGACATTGGCGGCTGAAGTCAGCCGTGTCCAAGTGACTAATGGTGACTTCTGTTTGAAGTGAGAGAGGGAGGTCTTATCAGTACTGAGCCATTTTCTACCAAAGACATGTCATGAAGACTGAAACGTCCACTTGCTAAACTGGCTCTGGCTGTCCTCAGACTTTCAACAAAATAGGTTTATGTGAATAATTTAATGATTGGTCACCACACCCATTTTACTTTCAGCTCATTATGTGTAATAAAAAAACAGAGAAAGTAATTTAATCTGAAAATATAGTAGTTAAAGACAATTTCAGAGATAATTTAGCCTTTATACAGTCAGTTTCTGACTTTAGTGTATGAATAATTAGCCTGAAACTTTGTTCGAATACTTGTTGGCATCATGCAAACAGATTAACTGAATGAAGTTCTGTAAGGATAGTTATAGATAGTTTTCTGTGGACGTATACTGTGCCACTGCATAGTTTGGTGGAGTCTTTGATTGATTAAAGGCTGGAGTTTTGTGTTGGTTTTTTTTTTTAGCTTTACAAGAATTCTGAGACATTTAATCAGCTAAATAGGTCAGACAGATATGCCTACACGAAGAATGTCTATTTGACCACCCAGTACAAAGTTATTTTCCCACTTCAATGCCAAGTTGACACAGCTGTCTAACTGGACTCAAAGTCACACTGCTGTAGCCAATTCAAAACTTAATTCTTGCTTTTCTGTAAACGTTTTCTTAACACTGCAAATGTACATCATAAAAACTTTCATCTCAAAACCACATATGAACTTTAGTTTTACTGAAATTGCAGATTAGCATCTCTGCAAAATGTTATCTATATAATTTATTTTTGCCAGTAATTGCACATAGATCTTCCCAGCAACCTGCACATTTAGTTTTTGACAAGAAGAACAAGAAGAAAAACTACTTTGAATATGAATATTTTAATTAAATACAGCTATATTCAATATCGTTTTTAAGTTATACCAATAGGCTGTTGGTAACTTTAAGAACTCCCTCCCCCTCCCTCTTCTCAGAGTTTCATCTCTGCCAGCGTAGTCCCACCCAACAGGACAGCATGTGCATCAGCAGTGACAGCAGTGATTGGCAATGATTTAACACAGCATCCTCACATTGATTTTATTGACACAAGATTTACAAATGTAAATAAGGTGTGTGAAAAAAGAATTTGTACTTGTATCTGAATATTTGTGCAAAAGTCTGTGCATTGTCGGTACAAATCATCCCCCACACATCTTTCTTGCACTGCTTTCTTGTGAATAGGAGTAAAAAAGCAAGCAGTGACATTTAATCTTCGACCATTCAATATAAGCAAATTAAAAAAGCTAAAGTTGTCTCACTGCTTCTAATTGGCTGAGCATACCTGAACCAGGCAATTGGTAGTGATTAGGGCAGGGAAAGTTAGAAAACAAGTAGGACAGTCGCCCTCGAGGACCAGGGTTGGCCACCACTGCACTATATTAACTCTATACATGATAACCCAAATTTTTCTGCTTTGTGGTATCGCAAATATGAAAAAAGCAATTTTTTATAAATAGCCCAGCTTTAATCAGACGTTAACTAATTAAGTTACACAGTTTGGCAAAATTTGCCAATTAGTCACGGCCCTGTCATCTCAGCAACCTTCAGATTTTATTTCATTTTAATTGTCTGAATTGTTATGTAATTTTACAGTCGCCATAGACATCTCGTCAAAGATGAAAGGAAACACAAGTCTTTGTAATCCTTTACTTGCAAACTTAACTCTGTGTAGTTGAGTGTGGTGTTATATAATATACTGTATATAGCAAGTAGCCACACTGCACTCTGGACTTCACCAAAGCACTTACTGAGTCATGAAATCTAATAGCAACACAAGAAACCAATCAGAATACTGCAGATACTCTCTTAAAGGGGCATATACCTAAAATCTCTCATGCCATTCTCAACATATCAACTTCTTTATTTCTTTGCAAGTGCTGATGATGTAACATGAACTGTGGTAATAACTTCAGAAAGCCTTGTCTAGCTGCTTTGTATCTTGTTACATGAAGGCAGTTTATAATGGCAAACTGAATCAGATGGAAAAATATATTACATTTTGTAGATTTTATGTTATGAGAGTAATAATGTTTTATATGTTTAATACACCAAATGACCAGTAAGGATTATACTATTATGACAGTAGGTAATATAAGTTGTAAGTGCAAAATTAATTTATGTAGCACTATGTAATACTGTAGAATTAATGATGCTCAACACAAATGTTATTTGTATTTATGAATTTATTTTTCATGAACCAGTACCAATTCAAGACTTTAAATCTGCAGGTCTGCGTTGCAGGTGCACAGGTGACATGCACATGCTCTTTATTCTGTGATGACTGTGGGGAGACTGGGCAGAACACTGGCCCAGAAATTCACATAACGCATCCTCATCTTCTGTCCCACATAGTTCTTGTTCATATTAGAATTGATCTCCAGGTACTGTTCACCATTGGTGAATGTGGGCCAGGTAACAGGCACGCTATTCTCTCCACTGTTGGGGTCTCTGTGAACATGAAACAAAAGAACAGAGAGATGGAATTGAGGCAGTTCTCAATCGATATTGCAACCAGTGTTATTGATTTAGGCCATTATGTCGTGTGTCTGCAGAATTATACCCAGTTCTGGCAAAGTTGGTCCAGTAGGCCATCGTGTAGCGGGAAACATCACGGTGCCAAGGCCAGTATCCCAGTGGTGTTGTGAAAGGTTTTCCAAACACATACTGCAGGTCATCGGCGTGATCAGCTCCCACCCAGCTGGGGTAAGGTTTGCCAATGCCACCCATACGATTAGGCTCAGAGAAGACGTATGAGTAGGTACGGCCAGTTCTTTGGTGACACAAAGAAGATACAGGATGTGATGTGACTTCACAAAAAGTGGGATAAATAAAGACCCCCCCCTCTAGATCTTGTTCTCACCTGGCATTGGAAGCATGCAGATAGAGAGCAGTCTGTGAAGGAACCAGGAAGAGGTAGTCTGTCCCAATCTCCACAATGGTTTTCTTGATGGTCTCCTGACTGGGATTTGATCCCCAAGTTGCAGTGTATGTAGAGTAGGCATTGTCAAGTCCAGCCTTGCCCTTTTCCTTAGTGTAAGAAGCCAAGAGCCTCTTCACATCTTCACTATATTCAGAAAGAGAAAGTTAAAATACGTTACTGTATAGGTCTGATGAAACACCTTTCTGCCACCAAAGATGTTAACAGCTCCACAGTTTGCACTAATTTGTTGCACTACATGAAGCTGCTGCAGAACTTTCAGCGCCTCCCACTGATCACATAACTTGGCCTCACATTGGGGTGTGCAACAGTGGGGAATTGATTGAAGGTACATCAAAAGAAGTGAAGATGTGTCCGTCCATGTCATTAACTCCGACAATGTAGTCGACATCGGCAGCATTGTGGTACAAGTTATAAGGCTCATCTGTCAGGAAGTCACCATCAATCACAGGAGACAGGAGCAGGTTTTCTATAAGTGGGTCTAAAGGAGAAAAAATAAAATCAGACATGTGATACACAATATACAGTACTAATTGTACTAATTGTAATAATGTTATATAACTCTTATTCTAATATGCAATTCGCTAAACTGGCTGTTGGCTTGTCAAGACCAAACTAGATGACCAGTTTTGCACATGAATTGTTTCTCTTATTAATGCTTCACACACTGTACATACAGTATATGTATAAAACTAAACTTCTAACATGAATAAAGGAAAATCTCGGAATTAATATTACCACTGAAGTATATGTAGGATTTTTTTAACTTAGGTTTTTTGTGTGAAAATTAAAAAAGGGATGGATGGAAAGACATCAAATCAAATAGAGAAACAGAGTATTTAAGGTTAAAGCTGACTTATCTGACTGGACACAGTGTTGGAAAATAAGAATGCAAACTTTGAGGAGTGCCATACTTACGATCGGCTGAGCTGGACATACTGAGGGTGCCGGCCATCGTTAGGGTCACAGGATCAGTCATCTTCAAACAGGCAGCCATAGTGTGATCAGTGGGGCAGTTTACCTTTACAGCAACCTGGGGAAAGGGATCAGATCATCTTAATTTACCAGCTCTAAGGTTCTAGATACTTTACAATAACTTTAAATATTCCAAAATTACTTGTCAAAGTTGTTGCATAGGAAGCTAAAAATGTAAGTGAAACTGCTGTGTACCTCCTCAGCAAACTTGCGGGGGTTCCTGTTGACTGCCCATGGGCACATGGCTACCCCACTCTGGGAGATGGCTCGTTTGATTAGTCCTTTGTTGTGAGGAGTGATCGTCTGTGGTTAGAAAAAAATCTTTAGTATATTTATTTGATTTTATATCTGTTTCAGTGCTTCACTCAGCTGTTTAGGTCTTCCAAAAAAATATATCATCCAGAAAAATCATCTCACCTGGAAGCTGACACTAGCTCCTCCTGCAGACTCTCCAAACAGAGTGATGTTGTCAGGATCTCCCCCAAATGAACGGATGTTCCTGTGCACCCAGGCAATGGCGTACTGCTGGTCCCACAGTCCATAGTTTCCTAATAAGCAGAAGGCAGTTATACTAAATTGGCCGGACCAGCATTTACAAGACTCTGGGCAACTTCGTCATTGTTGTGAAAGTTATTAGACTGGCACCTACCAGGCATACCAGAGTCCCCAGTACTCAGGAAACCTAAGGTTCCAACACGGTAACCCAGCGTCACCACAATAACATTTCCTCTGTCTGCAATCTCCTGCCCATCATACAGATAGTTGTCCAGGAAGTTTGCACCCATTGAGCCTCCAGCCAGGAAACCTCCTCCAAAATGCCAGACCATGACCGGCAGACCACTAGAAACTAAAGAACAAAGAGAACTGGAGCCAGTTAAAGAGTTGATCTAAAATGGATGACACTTTGTGGGTTTGTCTTATTCTTTACCAGAGTTGCCTTGAGGAACCCAGATATTAAGGTACAGACAGTCCTCACTGCCTCTGGTATCAGTCATGATAACATTCACCTGAAGGCATCTGTTTCTGTAGTCAGTTGCCTTCAGAACACCTGATGAAAGACAAGAACAAAGTAAGACATGAAAATTTCCACAGTTAATTAAATACTTCATTCCATAATACACGATACAGTTTAGACCAGACGCTAAGAATCATTCGCTGAGCATAATACAGGTATGTGTGATGAACAAGTAACATACAAATATAAAAACATTTTGATGAATAAAATTAGAAGCAAAACTTTGGCAAAAATGGCTGCTGAATGTTTGTATTTCATTAACTAAATAACTTAAATGTCTTAGCAACAAAACCTCATTAGCATTTAATTACTGGTCTAGAAGAATCAGTCAGTTTACCAACCGTCCCAGCCAGAATGAAGTTTTGGTTTCTCAAATCTTCCGGGGCGAGCAGCATAAGGAATCCCCCTAAAGATGTCCATGTATCGGCCGGACGCAATACGAATGTTCTGTCCCTGCACCTTCCCTCCCTCTGTATTAACCACCCCGAGCTAGAGAAATGAAACAATCATATCTCTGGATCAATCCATAGTGTATCTATAAAAGTAATTTATTGCACATAAATAAGAATAGTGGCTTATTTACAGGTGGTGAAAAACACAGACATAATGAACAAGTAACTCAGTCATGTAGTTTTTTTGGATACATTGGGATAAATAGTTTTGTGTGGAACTTACGGAGCTCCCAGAGACCGTCTCCAGAAACGCAGCAACCGCGATAAAAATCCCCAGTTTTGCCATGATGACAACTGTGATACAGTTTAATTGATGATTAGACTTTTATAAAGGCAACCCCTCCCCAAAACAACTGGTCAGTGTGCACTTCCTCTGTTTGCTTTCTCACAGTTACATAACACAAAACATGAGGCACATTCTCCAGTACTTACTGTGGGTTACTTTAAAAACACATGAATGCATCTTTGGGTTACACTAAACAAATGAAGTCCATTTTTAGAACCTGATAAATCAGCACTGACCAAGTTAAAATGCTGACTGTGGCGCTACATGCATGACAGAGGCAAAGCTTATCAGTTTAGTGCCTTTCGCTGGATGTCACAAATGTCATGACACGTGCAATGTTGGATAAAAACCTCAAAGTTTGTCCTTCGACGTTCACTGGAACCATTTACCCATTCGCTATAATACTCACTTTACCTGCTGCTCCATGTGAAAAAGAAAAGGTGAAATATGCATTGACTGCATCTAAATCTGTATCTGTAATTAAATTTAATTTCACATATAGTTGAGATACCACATAGTTAATACTTAAATCTGAAGTCTGAAATTGGATTTGTTGGGTTGTCTCCATCAAGCAAACTAAATTAATGGTATGGAATGATGACCATAGTGACTTTAACAGTGGGCACTTGAAGAATAGTAATAATAGAAAAAATGCACTTTATAATTTATATGGACATTAACTGTGCTGTCACCGCACAGTCGCTCATTTATTTGACTCTCCTTTGCAAACTAATTTTCCAACTTCAGCGCCAAGTTGACACAGCTGTCCAACTGGCCTCAAAGTGACTCCACTGAAGCCAGTTTAAAAGTTACTCCTTGTTTATCAAGAGCACTTTATCCAAGACTATAAATACCTTTATCATGGCCTTCAGTAAGTAACAAGGTTAGCTTGTTAAACTGGACATTACTGTCTCTACAGAACTATGCTCTGGAAAGTAAGAATACACAAATCTTCCAAGTAAGCTGGATATTTATCATTTGACAACAAAAACATAAAGAAAAACAACTGTTAATATGAATCTCTTTAAATAATCAGCAGTAAAAAGCTGCACAAATGCTCCCTTTCCATGTATACAATGAATGATTGACAATGAGTCTATGCTTCAGCAGAATCATTAATAGTACATGGGTCTCAACGTTAATTTGAGTACATTTACTTCAGCACTGAAAGTAGTCACTGACAATTACCCAACTTCAGCTGTGTTTTGTTTCAGCATTTGTTCGACTCAGTGATTAATAAAAAAGGAACAGAGAGAATAAACAAACCACATTTCCATTAATGTTGGGACTAAAATACAATTAAAACTAAAAAGATTTTGACTACATATTAACACATTTCAGGTTTAATGCCTGCAACAGTCATATCTACCAGTGTATATACCACCTTTCCTTTGTCCGCACCAAGAACACTAACTGTTGCAGTTTTGCATGCGCCCATTGTTGCTGAAAACAAGACTTAAGCCGCCCCACAGTCCATACTCGCTGTCGTCTTACTCTCCTGATGATGCATTTTTAACAGGAGACATATCTGGACTTCAGGCAGGTCCGTAAAGCACTCAAGCATTGTCCTGCTGAAATACCCAGTGACTTAATAGGAAGAGCTTGACAACAGCATACACACGTTACCTTAAAGATATTTATTTATACCTTTGCATCATTTACATGAAGTCAGTTTGGTGGATTTTCTGCTTTGTAGACTTCTGCATTACTGGATGCAGCAGCAGACTGCGTTAAGTGACGCAGCCTAAGCATTTCGGAGCATAAGTCGGTATATTTATCATGTTACAGTTGCTGTTAGATTTGCCAAGAGTCCCTGTATCTTTTCACATTATTATAGATGGTGAACAACCTAAACTAGTTACACTACTGTACTCAAAAATCTTACTTTATAACTCACAATGCTCTAACAAAATGGCCCAAAGTGGGGAGCTACAACCCATATTTGCTCTCCCCAAACTAGAAGAAAGGGAAGCAAGTTAAACAGAGGTTAAGCTGTTCTTGTTGTCGTAATGTTTTATAGTATTCTCTTCGGTAACCAGAACACACACGGCGACTTGACGAATTCTAGTCGTACTGAACTGGACTTATGTTTAGGACCATACGGTTTTTACACAAACCATTAGAAATAAATTTTTATTTTTATTTAACTAAATATATCACATCATATTTTACAGAAACAATTAACACAAAATATTAACAGTTGAGTCTTGACATCAAACTCAAACTTTTGTTACATGTAATCAAGAATTTCTGTCTCCATCTCATTTTCGCTTCCCTCCGACGGCTGAAATTCGTCTTCCTCGTCCTCGTCGTCATCCTCTTCCTCTGCATCTCTCCATGAGGAATTTAAACGGAGGCCTTTGCGTCTGTGTCTCTTGGGGATTTCTGGCATTGCTGACGGAGAGAAGAAACACTGCGTAACAGGACAACAGGCCTACATGTCTAAACATTCTTCATATTAAATCACCTGAGAAGAAACAAGGCTACATGTTCAGTCAGGTTTTATGATATTATGTTCTTTACCTGGTTTCTGGTCTCGGATGACCTTCTTAATCATGCCTGAGATTATGTCTCTCAGCTTGTCGGTGGTGCCAACAACACACCAGCCGTCCCGCTCATCACATTTCTGCTCATCGCCGCTGTTCTGCTCGATCACATGCTGGATACTGGAGACACACAGATGGCTCCAAGTCAGACCAACCACATCAAGAGGGACAAACTGTTTTTATTACAGTATACCACTTACTACTTTATATTTGATTTATTGCTTAATTATCATGATTTTGGAGTAAAACTGACGCCATCTAACTACTTAAAATCTTACGCTGAATGTTCCTTTAGTCCTTTATTTACAAATAATCTAAATTTAAATATATCATTAGCAGTTTTGTCTGAAATTTTCTCCTAAGTTAGAAACATATTCTGTGCTTTCTTTCATGTGAAATCTGTACATGGATGATACAACTCCAGTATAAATCATATTTATCTGTGTTCATATCATCAAATCATATATGATTAAAAACATATACCCTGCACACATCATACATTAGAGGCTGTTGTGTGCTTGTGTGAGTCTATACTCAATAATAATGTTATGAATAATGAAGTTAAATAAAGTAACATTTGAAATAATAAAATAAATGTTAAACATATTATAACTATCAGAGGCAGTTTTGTCTAGGACAACAAAATGTTTAGAAACTAAGACTTTATATTTAATTGTATTCAGGACAATTCACTGAAGGTCTTTTATATATTTTCTTTTTTTGCACCCTGACAACAGCACTGTACCTTTCCACATCCAAATCACACAGCTGGTAAAACATCTGTCTGTGAGGAGGCAGCATGCCCTCTTTGAAAATGTAGGAGGACTCCTGCGGAGGTAAAACAAATGAATAAACATCTCCATGATTTCTTCATAAGACAGTCTGTTGGCTGGTCAATTCACCTTTCTCAGAAAAGATAAGACGACCTTTATCACCCTCTATTTACATATTTTCCTCGATTTCAACATTTAGGATTATAAGGATGTTAAAGGGTTGAAACCTAAATAAATTATACACGGTATGCTTAAACATGACATACATAATAATAAACTTGTTAGGTGGTTTGATTTTCCATTAATGTCACTAAATAGCCTTGAAACCAATTAGCATGTTAGCACCATGCTCTAGTGATGCTTTCACACTCAGTAACATAGCACTGACCTTCAGCTGATGTGTGACTGGCACTGAATCTCGACTGGTGCTTGGACCCTCCTGAGCTGGAAGATCCATCACACTAGCTGGCTGGGGACCTGGAAAAAAAAAACACAGTTTTTCCAACATGTGGTCAGTTTACCTTGGCAACAGCAGCGAGGCGCAGGAGATTAGAGATGACTTGGTAGTTTAAAAGTGATGTTGAGCACATGTTGCTCGTGTTGGTGCTGCTTTATTGGCCAGGTCTCTCTTAAACGAGACAGTTTAAACCTCACCTTGTGTTTCTGAAGTCATTTTGACATGTTAAACTTCTTCAGAAACACTATTTTAATATCACACTGACTCACTGGGATGATTTACTAGGACACTGCAGTTGAACAGAGCCTTTGCTGATGTTTTAGTGGCTGTTAGTTGCTATGATGAGTTCAAATGTCTGCTGTGAAAAAGACTTAATACATCTGAATAAACTCACCCATTTTGTTGACTGTGTTAGGCAGACTGTAGTTAAGGGCACTCCTCTTAGCTTTTACTGGCATGTCAGACAGTGAATACCCTAAAGGTGGGAAAAAGAGATGTCAAGCCGAGTTTTCATCAAGACTTTCAAATATTCTAAAATATCACTCAGTACTATTGTTTCAGGTTCTTACCATGTTTGTCGCTGCAGCGGATCCTGAAATCCAGCATCTGGTATTTCTTGGACTCTGTGCTCTGTCGGGGGTCATAGCCCAGCCTCACCCACAGACTCCTCCACGGTCCTGTCACCTACCACAGTAAGACTGATGTTTAACTTAGATTTGGGCAAAATTAAATGTTTATTTTCCCTTTTAATGAAATAAAATTTCATTATTAAAAGACAAAGCAGCACTCCCACAAAGCACTATATTTTGTAGGGTGCCTGTGTTACATTTCATTATTTTGAGATGCTTGACAGCACTGCAGTACAAAATAATATTCACAAGCTAATAAAATGAGAGATATTCTACTTTATGTCCATTTTAAGACATTTCTGTTCAGTTCAGTTGCTGCAGAGCAACACCTCAACAATCACTGATGAAGTACAGAGAACCTGAAGTCACATCATGTCGTGCTGCATGTTGGGGGACGGTGGCGCCATCTTGTGAGGTACGTGGTCTGTTGTGCCTGCCACGGTGGTTACCACGGGTTACCTTCATACCATTTTTGTTTTTGTTCCGCTATGCTAAAATTTTGTTTTTGCAAAATCTGATGGAGAGCAAAGAGCATCCAGTTTGTTTTCTTCCTAAACCACGATGTGACCTGCTGTGACAGCGGCACTGACCCATGTCAGTGAATAGAAAATAAAAACTCAGCCTCTAATTCAGCATGAAAACACAAAATGTGACATCAACTTAACATTTTCTGTTCCTAATGCATAATGTTTTTTGAGTTTCACTGTTTTCAAAATATATCTGAAAACAACCCAGCAGAGGTTCAAACTCACTCCCTTCACCAGGCGCCTTTTGTGCCCTCAGCTCACCATGTAGTAGGCGAAGACGGGCAGCAGCAGCTTCAGTTTATCAGGGTGGATGTTGATGTTGGCCTTGACTGCGTTCCGTGACCAGATGGGCCGGCTCTCAAACATCTAGCCACAAAAAGTTTGGTGTCAGATAAGATAAAAGCTGATGGTAAGTCATACCTGTGTAAGATTATATAACATTGTTTTCCAACTTCAAGCACATGTCACTTCTCGAGAGAAATTGTTGATTATGATGGTCGTCACTGTGGGACTCACTGCACAATATGATCTAAAATATTCAACAGTCTTGTGTTTCCAGTAAATACTGACCATGACTCCGGCAGCACACATACCTTTTTCAATTGTTCTTCAGCCTCTTTGTCAGAATTCTTCAGGCAGACTCGTGCCCAGTTGAGTTTGGCTGCCTGAAGGCACTCGGTGGGCACGGTGGCTTCATTGAAGCTGACAAAAATGGCATTATGGGGCCGGCGAGCACGAGTCAAACTGATAAAGTTTTTCCTGTTTATGGAACTCTGACTATAAACAGAAAGATATGTTACTGCCATTGATAAACAGGCAAAAAAACATTAATTCAAAGTTTTTAATCCTACTGCTCCAGCATAATCGAGCAAGGGAGTAGCCTTAGATTAGGTTGAAGTAAATTATGCTTTTCTCACCCAGGAGTTCCTGACTTCTGATGGACGTCAGGCCGGTAAAAATAATCCGCAGGACTGTCAACGCGTGAGAAGATGGCCGGGGGAAGAAAGTAAGGCATCGGCTGCTCGAAGAACTCTTGATTTTCTGGTTTGCGCAGGACGATTTTGTCGTATAAAGACGTGTCTTTACCGTTCTCTGAATGCACGGCCAGGCACTGAAAGTCTGCCAGTCCTGCAAAAAACAAACACGGAATCTGAACAGATAACCTCATCTACTTTTTCTATATCAATCAGCTGTTTATATTCTCACGTGGTCTACGGTAATGATCACATATTCATATTCTGTGGGTCTAAAATGTTCAAAAACTACTTTTCATTAACCTTGGAATTTGTATGTTGTTCCTATAACTCCGAGTATATCCATGTGGATCTCAGCATCCATGGGATTAGTCTTTCGCACCCGCCGCCGCACTCTAAGAAGGAGGTTGCTGGAGGAAAAGCGGTTTCCACACAGAGAGTGACAGAAAGGGTCCTGGGGTCGAAAACGCAGCTCGAGACGACGGTTGGGGTGAGCAAAGGTCTGTGGGTGAACAGGTTAAGGCAGTGTAACCACGGCAGTCATGACAAATGTTAGAAAAATGGAGAAAAGACACTGACGCTAGGTTCAGTGTTTGTAATGTCCTGGAATAAAGCAGGAGCCAGCTGTGATGCCATGGATATGACATTAATAATGACTACGATTGTTATCATATCCATATTTCCCCCAAAATCTACAATGAATGAAAACACAAAAACATAGTGACATGGTGCAGCTGGGCCTTTTGAGGGGGTTCCCTCTTAAACTGTCAAGCAATAACTAATAACTAATTGTATTTCATAATAATTGCTACAACATTACATGTACAGCAATAATGTAAATATAAATATATCATGTATGGCATCTAAACGAGACTGTGAACTAATTCTATTTGAAACACACATAATAATAACATAATACTGGATGATACACTGCTGTACTTACTTTGGACACCGTTTGTTCACCCCCGAGAGTCTGCAGCATTTTGTCCGCACTCCGCACCACCGCCGGATACTCCACGCACACCAGTTTTCTGTCCCGCATCTCCACGGTGGACGAGCTGCCGCGCACGTCTCCAGTGGGACACGACAGACTCAGTTCTTTCAGGGTGAAGTCCAGTTTCAGCTCCGCGGAATCCGCCATCTTAGCTCTTTTAGCAGGGTAACGGATACATGGGGTAAATTACATTTAAGAAAACCCGCCCTGAATACTCGGAGTTTTTGTCACAGTACGTGCAGCTGAAGCGGCATAAACGTGTGTCCATCTACAAAATAAGGCCGTGCGGAAGCGCTCGTACACACACGAAGTTCCGGAGGGTGTCGTAAAACGTTTCACTACTGTTTCATTATCACTCGCAACTAACGACGCAAAATAAAACCACAGCACAACAAGCTTCAAACGAGCTTCATTCATTTTATACACTGTATGATAATTATGTTGTTTTCCTTCAATTCTTTCATTTCATCACAATACATAATTAACTAAATAAATACATCTTTTGTCACACTCCATTTCTCTTATACTGTTTGTTAGTTTTCTATTCGTAAATTTAATAAACAAAGTTAAATCAAATGTAGATCTTGAAAAATAATTTGTCCGTTGCTATGCCGATTCTGATCACATGGTGGCGGTGTGTATTGCTGCGAAATAAAGTGCCATAAGGAAATCTCATGGCTGTGGGAATACCATGCCTCCTTTAAAGTAAACTATTTAAAAAAAGTGAAATGAATAACTCAATACTCCTAAAGACACTTTCAAGATGTTTTATATTATTATTTTATATTGGGGACTGGATATTTTATCAACTGGAAAAAGTATTTTTTGTATAGACAACAGGAGACATTGTTGTCACAAGGACCTTAGTAAAGAGGATTTGTGGGCTGTCCCTCCCAGAAACTGTCAACAGACTGTCATCCCCTGAGACAAGAAAGAGGACTCTGAAGAAGCAGTTGCGTCTGTGTATTTACTAAGTTATTTAAGATGCTGTTAAATAGGCAATTACAGTCTTATGTGACACTGTTTGCTTTGATTCTAGTTTGTCTTCTTCTCCTGCGCCTTTAAGGGACAAAGTTAACAACTAGATTTTAACCTGTAGCCATTTTCTTTTTACCTTTGAATCGATTTCTTTTTAGGGGATGTGTAAGGGTTTTTATAGTGGTCATAATGTGGGCGAGAATGGAGCTGAAAGTATAATGTCCTTAATTGGAAGTCGGCCAGTGTTGCTGTTTTGCATCTGACTCTAAAGTGCTGCATGTTTGACATCAAATAATAAATTGTCTACCTGTCGCATCCCTGTGCTTCCAGTAAGTTGACATGCCGTTGACGTGTTCACATCAGCTTAGGAGGAAGTAACTTAAACGCTAACTGTAAACACACACAGATGTATTAATATTAGGCCACAGGTAAATCAAGTGTTTTAGGTGTTTTGATCTGTTTCTTGATCAACCTAAGTGATGTTGCCAGTTTTGACAGTTGTAATGCTGTAGCATGTAACGCTGCAACATAGTGTGACAGCTTTGGAGTTCTTGGAAAGTGTTTTTTTTTTGTGTTTGTTTTTGACAGTGCCATGTCAACGATTTCCATAAGCTTGTAACCATTGCACTATGCTAGGCAAAGCAGTTCCGGGATGAATCTCTGTACTGGATACACAGAGATGAAACTGATTATGACTATCTCATCTGTTTCCAGGTATCACAATAGAGCATTTGGAAAGCGGACATTAGAGAGTAACTTGTCAAAACAACTAAAATGCTACTGTAACTACTAACTCTTAGAGTATTGCTGACAGCCCTATACTGGTAATAAAAATGTTCCCACAGCAAAAGAAACATCAACATGCAATTAAAATAGTTTCAGATGTGAAGATTTTAAGACAATTTGGACTAGTTCATGCCAATTCCACTGATAATGCTCCATAATAAAGTTATCAAAGAATCGCCATAGACTGGAAGTTTGTTTTCTTACATTGCTCACTTTTCACATTCACAGTTGCAAGATAAAGTGCTTAGACTGTTTGCAGTTTCTCGATTTTAAGCACATATTGGTCATTAAATGTGATTTGATTTTCAAAAAAAAATCACAAACATCAATAAACAATATTTCTAAGCTGACAAAACACAGTCATAGTCTTTCATGTCTTTTAACTAAAGGTGGAAAAACTAATGGTGATAGTGTTTTAATATCTGGTTGAACCACCTTTGACAGCAATAACCTTAAGCAAGCGCTTCCTGTGGTTGTGGATTAGACCTGTGAACACTCTGAGGGAACTGTGGACCATTCTTCTTCTGACAGAACTCCTTCATCTTAGGTCCAATCCACAGCACCTCTGTTGAGCTGAGGTCTGGGCATTGACTTAACCACTCCAAAAGGCAGATGTTGTGTGATAATGAGCCATTCAGTAGTACTTTTGTCTTATCCTGTTGATACCTTGATATACTTGTTATTGATTTTCACCTCCACAGTGGCAAGCTGTCCGGGTCCAGAGGCAGCAAAGCAGCCCAGATGAGAAGACGAAAAGTGACAAAGGTCCCCAGCCAGACTCATACCCTTTTTTGATCAGGGACAGGCAGGTTTGGACCGATTATTTTCCCTTTCGTATGATGATCTTAATCATCATCAGTGTGACAAATGTGCAAACAAAACAAACTAAAAAACGAATTAGGAAAGGATACAACACAACATTCACAACACTGTATGCAAAAAAAAAAAGAAAACTGCAATTGCCATGTACTACTGAATATGTGCTCTTGTGAATTACCAGTGTTGTGCCTACTTCCTCTTAAGTTAAATTGAAACAAGTGTTTAAAATAAGTGAATATTATCTGATCTTCAATAAAAACATAAATACTGACTTTCAGCCTGCAGGTCTATCACGGTGTGTTGGGGCTTAGTGTATTGTGGGAAGGATATAAAGAGGTGGGGGTAGGAGGCACGGACTGGCAATCTGTTGTGCGCTGTGGTTAAGTGGAGATTTTGACGATCTGTCTGTCCTTTCTCTCTTTCTCCAGGGGGCCCTCCTACATTGAATATTCATCCAGCACTTGGTGCTATCTCAGTAGAAGGTTTGTCCACTCCTCCCTGCCTCTCTGCTGGCTTGTTCCAGCCGTTGGAGTGTGGGGAGGCCGTGATAAGGTTATCAGGCATCCTCCACCGTCTGGCTTACTGTAGAAGAGCATGCTGCCCTCAGATTTCACCCCCCTGTTCCCACTCACTTCAACATCTCACGTAGTATATCCCCTCTCTGCTGTCATCCAGTCTTTCAGCTTCTGCAGCTCCAATCTTTGAACATGCAGCTGGTTGTTTGTCAGTTGAAAAAGCATTTTTTTTATGCATGGCCATATTTAGATGTGTGATGTAGACATTTAGCCACACCCACACGCCTATCCACTTTCTGTAGGCAAAACAAAAGATTATTATCAGTGGCTGCTTGTGCTGCACTCTGGTAATTTATTGAACAAGTGGTTGTAATGTGAAGAATTGCCCTACAAATCACAAGCTTTGAATTTTCTCATCTCAACAAAAGTTGCAAACCTTTTTAGTTTGTAACGCCTAAAATGAAGCCTCCATTAAACCTTGATGCTGTTTTATAATAAAAAAACAACCACAAGAAAGGTTTTTGATTAAAAAAACATCAAAAACTTTCAGAAGTCCAAAAAAAGTAAGTACCCTAGAAGTTAATTAACTAACAGGACTAAGGCACTACAGCCATAGGGGCCCATGAGGATGAACTTGTTGGTGCTTGCTTTGAGCTAATGCTAATTTGCAGGTGACAATGTGAAACATTTTTATGAGGCTAAATTGTTCCCATATAAGAATTTCAGTTATATAATAATTTACCAGATCAAATACCCAAGGCCTTTGTAGTAAAACCATTAAGTGTAGTAAATTAAACAAGGGCCCGATTATTTGCTTAGCACTTACAGTTTTTCTTCACTTTAAACATATTAGCATGCTAACATTTGCAAATGAGCACAAAAGTACAGCTGAGGCTGAAGGGAATGTCAGTACTTTTAGATACTTTGTGATTTAATATTTTGATATGACAATCTTTCAGCAGCATATTGGAACCACATTTTGAAAAAATTCTGTCCAATTCGTTGTCAAGACAGTTGACTTTAAGCCGAAAATGCCAATCTGCTAACCTGCTAGAGCAAAGGTCAGATGATCACCACAATGAATCAGTTGGATTTATCCTCTAGAGACCATGAGTATTTGTAGAAAATGTGATAATATTTGGCATCAATACATCAAATAGTTGTTGAGATATTTCTAGACTGAAATGGTGACTACCCAACATGCAGATACAGTCATTCTGGAATAAAAGTTGTTTTTAAAAATTAATGACACTGCGGTGGAATTATTTGTCTTTATCTGACAGTTTATGATGGGGAAACATAGAAACAGAGAGAAGGGGATGACATGTGGGACACAACTCAGCATATGGCTAACATCCAAGGCCTCTATGTACCCAGAACACCCCAACCAGTATCAGCCCCTAGCACTACTGTTTACACCACATCCATGGTTTATGCTGTGGCATATTTTATTGGCACACCATATTCTCCCAGTTTGAGACGTGTAGATAAATGAATCAATGGCAGCAAAATAAAAAAGGGGCCATGATTATGAATTTCCATGATGACAGTGCTACAAGCGCTGACCAAGACTTTGTCAGCCATTAAACGAAAGGACAAAACTGAGAAAATATATTTATAGGTCCTAGAAAAAGCAAAACACAGGAAATGTTGACCCTCCCTGCCCCATCTCTCTTGTATGATACTAAGTAGGCGGGTCCTGTTGTACACATCATCACTACACTTATCTATAGTAGGCCAGGAGCACAACACATGGCCACTGGCAATCAAACGGTATCACACCCCAGTGTCACCCTGTGTGACAGCAGAGGATGTGATCATACAGCATCTCACTGTGTCCTGAGGAAATCTGCTGACAGCTTAGTGTTTTGTTTGGTTCACTGTGTCAGTTTAAAAAAAAAGTGATGAGCCTGTGCCGTGTCATTTGTCAATGACTTTACAAAGACAACACTTAAACTTCAAGCAACATAAATTTGTTCTTAAAGGGACGGCATTTATATTCATCAGAAATGATGTTACGCAACGCGATCATTTTATATGAAAGTGTTTTATCTTATCTATAAAATGCAGCCTATAGGGGCTCATCGGTTTCGTTTACTACTTTTTTTAATCGTTAAAAGTTACACTTCTTTACAAATTTGTAGACAAATTTGTTCCTCCTTCAGCTGCTCCCCCCGAAATAATTTCATCATTTCATCATTTCGTTTATAAGAAATATCTGAAGACAAATTTGTAGACAAATTTGTTCCTCCTTCAGCTGCTCCCCCCGAAATAATTTCATCATTTCATCATTTCGTTTATAAGAAATATCTGAATTCTCTTAATTTAAATAGTCTTGCACAGTCTCCAGTGACAACCAGTATGTTACTTTTATGGAGAAATATGTTTCAGAAGTCATCCTAACGTTGAGAGGTGAAGCCTCCTGTGACCCACACTCACTCAACAGCACTGACAGCAGACTGAAGATATTCATTTCTTAAATATATAGTGAGGCTTGCACTTCAACACAATCACAGAGTAACAGGGATTTCTGCTTGATAATACATTTTTGGATCATTCTTATTTATTGTAACTTTCATTATGATGAATCACTGGGCAGAGCATGGTAAAACAGAGCAGGGAGAGGGAGGACTGAGTGGAGCAGAGTGGACTGATTCAGTATCTTGTGCTAGTGTTAGTTTAAGTTGCAAAGACTGTTGTTGCTTAAAGTTGAACCTCATTAACGCATTTTGACCCTTGGTTTTAAATCTGATCATTTGACAGGTTTGAAGAGCTGAAGGCAAAGAATGGTTTCCCTTTGAATGCTTGTGTGAACGTTGTAACATCTTGCCTGATGACAGCTGGGCGAGCACCGAGGAAAAGTGGTTGGGATAATGGATGGACGGATGAATGTTGCAATAAACACTGAGAAACATGAAAGACAAAGCATTTCAGTTCTAAACTGCATATTCAGCCAACATGCAAAACCACAACACAGCTAGTTAGAGACACAACTTGTGAAGGTATGTTAGAGTAAATGATGACTCACACTCCCGTGATATTACAGCGATCTCAGAGGGAGAGAGCAGCCTTTCTCAGGAATCTCCCGCTCTTGTCTTCAGTGAATGTTTCATTATTGCCTCTGGCATGTTCGTCCATCCCTCCATCCTGTAGTGTTTCCACAGTACCGGCTTTGGGGTTCATTTGCATATAACCAATTTGCAAGGCAAATTTTGTTGTGTGTGTGTGTTTATGTGTGTGTGTGTGTGTGTGTGTGTGGCTGAGTCAGAGAAAGACGGAGTTGCACTTGGATGGACGTGTATTTGCTTTACGACACAGTGATGTTTGATTCTTGATTTTTTCATTAGTTGGTTGTAACACTTTTAAAATGTATTCAAACTATTCCCACTTCTCGTTGCTGGATTTCTTCAGTCTTTTTTTTAGTCTGTGTTAAAAAATCGAAATCTGAACAAAGCTTTTCATTTTCCTTAACCTGTTCACCAGTGAAGGAATGTTTCACGTGCATGCAGGCCTGCATGCTTTCTTGTATTTTCTCCCGTTTTCCCCCAGGCTACCCCCACAGCACCGCCCCTCCCCTTTCAGGACCTATGTCCTGTTTGTTTAGTCCCACCCAGGATGATCCTCTACCTGTTTTTTTCTTTTACCTGTGCAGGATTTTGATTTCCTCTGTGTCCTCTCACCAGGATGCAGCAGCACCTCTAACTGTTGCGCAGGATCACAACGGACCCCGTTGCCGTGGTAATGTAAACACATTTTGCATACAGCCCTCAGATTTGTTTGCCAGACAGTAAGGCTTCATGTCTCTTCTCTTCGCCATACAGACACTGATTTCTACAGCACTGCCCCTGACATTACAGAGGTGAATGAACCTTTGCACTTGAAACTGTGATCTGAAGATGACCTGTGTATGTCCATATGAAACTGGTCTTTTAGGATACTACAGCTGTCGCTCAGTAATGTCCAGGCACTATTCTGGTCCTGGCTTAGATGAATTAAGGTGCCTGTTATAGGCATGTCACCATTAAAATTCACTCTAGCTGTATATCCCAGAATCTATTAAGATAAAAACTTCATCATCATAATATTGCATCATCAACATCGTCTAAATTATCATCAGGATATTTTTCACAAATTCTGCTGTTGCTTCACTAAGCCCCTGTCAGATTTTAAAAAGCTGGGGAGATGATCTGATTTCCCTCCGTCGCCTTAATGTCCTAACAGGTTTGGTGTTTGAGGAAGGTGGTGAGTCTTCGTTAGAGCTGACATTTGTTTGTTGAAGTAAATCCAACAGGCTGACTGGGTGTGGTGACAGTTGACTAAGCAATCAATCCCTTTTTCACAGCCTCTTATTAATCCCTGTATCTCATTAGACTATAAAGGCCAAGAAGCTACACTTGATGTATTCAAAGGTGTGTGGCCAAGATTGGTCTACCAGTCAGCTTGTGCGATCCTGATTTTTTACACTGATATTAAAAAGCTGTTTTGCCACTACAGCAATAACAAGGAAGCTGCTAAGCTTCCAACAGAAAGTTTATCCCTTCATCCGCTTTCTAGTTGTTTCTCGGGAATGAATAGCTCTCTGGATTTGCATGGTGTTCCAGGTGTGGTGTTTGAATGCAGGATCACTCCATTACACCCTATCTCTGGTCCTGCTAGAGATTTCCACCCGAGGCCACGGTGGTGTAGTTACCCTATATCCTGCTCTGACTGGAAAGTCGCTCAGGAACCCACACGGAAAGATGCGAACAGGGTGAAAAAGTGTGTTTGCAGTGCTCATCATGTCATCTTAGGCAAACACTGCGAGTGTATTTTACCTTTTAGCTATGTGTGATTGCGTATTGTATTTCACTTTGCATGTCTTCACTCTAACAGCACCACCAGAGACTGTCCTCATCAGTTTACACTTTATTTTTACAAGATAAGCACTTAACTCACATACACACTAACGGCTATTTTACACTGCCCATGTCCATGAAAGCAAACGTGACATCCTTTTTGTGCTATCAAAAGTCAAACACATGCTCGGAATATGAATGACATCTCCCATTCAACCACATAAACACATTTGATAACTTCGAATATATTAACTACATAACATTTTAAGCAACATTTTCTTCTTCATATATTACATCCTGATTATATTACAACCTTCAAATTGAATTCACAGTTTCCTCATTTACTTTTTACCCGCAAAGACCATTCAAAATATACTAGATATTTAGATCAAATCAATATGAGCTTATAGTTTGAATCGACTGTACATGTACAAACACTTGTAGGTGTCATTATCGTCAGGTTTTGTCTTCACTTCATGCCGTGCTGGCTCTCGTGGTGCCTGCGGAGATCTACCTTTCGTTGGAAGCCCTTGGAACAAATGTCACATCCAAACGGTTTGAAGCCGGTGTGTTTTCTGCTGTGGGTGATCAGGTTGGAGCTCTGGCTGAACGCTTTACCACACACTTGGCATTTGTGGGGCTTTTCGCCTACAAAATAAAACACACATGCACAGATGAAACACAATCAAATCTTGGATCATTTTCAAATAATTTCTGTAATGGAGGTGCCCAAAGAGTTGCAAAGGTGCCAAATGTTTTTTTTATCAGATAGATAACGTTTGCATTAATATACACAAGTGAAGAACCATGCCATTGTTCAGATTTGTCAAACATTTATTGGCAACAAATGTGGACTGCATAGTGTTCCTTTCACAGAGCTTTGCATGAAGCAGGAAAACCAGATATGCAAATCAACAGCACATTTGTTTAAGTTTCTTTTTCTGATTTATCAGCAGTTATATTACTCCTGGAAACAATTCCTGCACGCTGCACCTGGGAAGAAGATGATTACAGCAACACGAGCCACAGATGGTTTTAGTTTTATACTAGTCCCATAAAAATATGGTCACCTAGCATAAAACCATCAGACTTATTTACCTGTGTGAATGTATGTGTGTTTCTTCATGTCAGACTTCTGGTGGAACCTCTTGCCGCAGTACTGGCAGGGGTAGGGCCTCGTGTCTGAGTGGATGAGCAGGTGTGTGGAGAGAGTGGAGGAGCGCTTGAATGACTTGCCGCACATCTTGCACTCAAAGCTTTTCTCCTGCTCAAAGAAAAAAGCAGGAACGGTCTTACACAGCCATCACCAACTTAGCAGAAGCCCAAAAACGTTTCAAAATGTATTATTGGCCTTAAAAACAGATGGTTAGATGTGACCTGATCTTCAGTAGCAAAAGCAAGTTACACAGTAGTTCAAGTTTCCACTTTAACGCTTAACAAATAAATCAGAATCTTGTGGCTCAAACTTTAAATAATGGGTATTTATTAGACAAATTCAAAAGCTTTAATGAAGAGTTGCATTATGGGAAGGGAATTTAACGTATACTACACATATGCTCTGAGTAACACCATTATTGTTTAACTGTCTCCTGCTAAACATCGTCAGTGTGTATTTCTAAATCACTGGAGTGTCCATTTACAATGACAAATACCTGAGAGTGGACGTTCATGTGCTGCTCCAAACTGACCGCGTGACCGAAGGTTTTCCTACAGATGCTGCAGCCAAAGGGCCTCGTTCCACTGTGTGACCTCCTGACGTGAACCTCCAGTCCGTGGGGCGTTGAGAACACCTGGAATAGAGTTTGACGATCAAACAAAAGCTGCTAACAGTGCAAGTCCCATCTAATTTACAAAAAACAGATGTTGCATAACAAACATTAAAATTATTGATTTCATAGAAAATGACAGATATTTTATTCTGTGTGCAGGTGTTTGGTCAAACATGTGGTGCACACCTTGTCACAGGTGATACAGTGGTAGGTGTTGGAAGTCGGGGAGTAGTGCGTGCTGCAGTCCAGAGGCTGCTGAGGCTGTGGGCTGCGGCTGATGTGCCTGCCGTACAGACTGGTGGCATGCTGCAGCACCGTGGGGCTGAAACCCATCTGGCGCAGCTCGTAGGAGGAAGGCGCTGGCTCCCAGGCGTATGCCGGCTTGTAGAAAGGAGGAAATTCTGCCATGTGAGGCTCTAAGGGTGCACACAGATACAAAAACATGTTTACATCTGTGATTAAAAATGATTCTTTTAACCTAGCAAAAAAGAAAAGCTGGTAGTTTACCACTTATGTAGTATGGCTGTGTGGGAGCCACAGAAGGTCTGGTTGGCTCTGGGTGAACAGGTAAGGGACATTCAAGCTCTGCCTTGTCCTTTTCAAACGAGCAGTGGTCAGGAGGGAGAGAATGACGCTCTGACTGTGACTTGTCTGAGGAGTCTCCTTCTCGAACCTGCGGTGGGATTTCTGCAAATCCACAACAAATAAAAATGTGATTGATTCAAGCAAAAGAAGCGCTCTGTGTGATTAGACAGAAAGTAAATAGCTTATAAAAACACAGCGCTGCAATTATTCATAGAGAACATTTTGTGTAAATAGGAAACACACCTTATGTTCAGAGGTAGTGCTTTAAATTCACAACTGACTGATCTGCCAGTTAATTTAAAATATATGTCTATATTAAAATTAACATAAACATGTTTATAACACATAAATAAGGCTTTAAAAGTAAACAGGAGTAGTTTAATCGTCCTAACCATTATTCTACTGGTATATGTATATATATATACATATAAATATATATATAATTTTCCCGAGTCTTACCTGTACATATAGAGGCCTTCGGCTCGTCTTCATTTGATCGAGGAACTTTGTAGTACGTGCACCGTTTGTTTTTCACCAGAAATGACCGCGGCATGTTGATCCTGTGGCCCACACAAGAAAAATTCAGTCAGCGACAAGACAACGCTCAAAGCGCACTTTGGAATAAAATGTGGATGTCAAAATAAAAGCTGTCTGCGCACTGTTTTGTATGGACGGTTAAGTCTTAAGCGCGTAAAGCGGAATGATTATGCGTAATTTTAGTGTTTATGATTGACATGTTTTCAAAGTCTTTAACTTCAGGTGCGTTACTCTGTTATAGTTACTATATCAAAATCTAAAATGTAGGCCCAAACAGTAGCTTAAACCAATCGCAATTAGGCATGTAATAAAATTTGAATCCGTTTACATTACAAATAAAAAGTTTAAAAGTTTAATTTGGCATTATTTATATTTTTCTTTTACAGTTTGTGTTATGTAGCAGCTAAAACTCTGGAATATTTCTAGCTTGATATATGCTCTCCTTTTCTAGATACTCACCGTTAAGTGCGCGGCCTACTTTCCAAATTAAAAAGTGATGTTAAAATAATTTGTATCCTTCTTCTGTGAAAGTGAATCGGTTCTGCGGACAAAAAAATAACGTGTCTCCAAATCCTTTCGTAAAAGTCAGAAAAGCAAAGCAGTGTAAAACCATCACACTTGTTGCTCTTTCTTCTCTCCCCTCCCTGATTTTCAATCAGATAATTTGGCAAGGGGAATCTGACTGTGGTTTCAGCCAATGAAAAGGCCAACCTGCAGATGGAAATTTGCGTAAAAAAACACAGGGCCTTGCTGTCCCTGGAACAGTTATACAAAACACCCAGTGCTCTTAAAGATATTAGGTTTAAAGTCTAAAAAGGTGATGTTAACAGGCACACGCTTCCAGTTACTGAAACTTAATGAACCGATATTTGCGCCGATCATAGAAAGAAGTGTAATTTAAAAACAAACAGGCTATTAAAAAAATTATAATAATAATTTAAAAAGCACAAAGATAAAAAAAAATTTCAACAACAAAAAAATCCGACCAAATATTTCCACCTCACTGTGTTTGACTTACATGATTTACTCGAAGTAATGCAGGTTGGTGTGTAAGATTTAAATGGCCAAACGATGATATAAGACTGTAGGACTTCCAAAGATACACACACCAAACCAGTCCGGGAGATTAGTGCTGTTGACTCTGTCTGTATTCTTTAAAGTGTGGATATTTTGTTGTGACAGATCTTTACACGGTGTTTTAGTGACACAAATATCGAACCATACCAAACAGCGAGGCACAGCCCCGCAGCTATTTGACATAAATGCTGTCAAATATGACAATACACATATAGACATATACAATAAAATAACTGCTAAATAAAAAAAGCAAAAATTGTTTAGGCCTGGTTATGTCAACTTGTCACATCACTGAGAAGAGAACAAGTGCATGTCCTGGTGCATGTTGTAAACTTGCGACACCCTGTGGAGAAAAAGTGTATCACAACTTTTAAAAATCTGCAATTTGAAGTACATTTGAGCAGAGCTTTTGTTATTTTATCTGTTTAAAAATATATTGTTCACATAAAGATGGGCTGTTAACATTCTCTTATTCAAATTTAAGATCAGATATAGCTGATTGTCAGACGGGCAAGTTTATAATTAATGAAACTTTGGCTCCATTATTCTCATCGTGATTACCTGCACGTGACTGGCCTATTATCATCCACAAGATGTTTTGCACTTCTACATCATAAAACATTTTAGGCTATATTATACATATAGCTAGCATATAGCAGCTGTAACCTAACCTATAAATCTAACCTAAACTAACCTATAAACCTAAACTAAACTAAACTAACAAGACTCATAAAAACTGTGTTGAAATTCAGTGTTCTGTGCACTTTCTGATAATAGCCTTTTCAATAGCTCTTAATAAATAATAAATAATACAATACTAATAATGAAATACAGGTGTCAACAGAGAATTGTGTGTGGTAACATTTTAAAAACACGGTGCTCTCAGCTTTATTGACTTGTCTGTTTTGGGGAGGGTCTAAATTGTTACTTGTGCTGCCCATAGGTGGAGCATGACATACTCCTTCTGGACTTGAGCTGCAGGTACATGACTAGGGGTTGTAAAACAACAGATATTGATAAATGATTCTGGTTACATTGGTGGTTGCACATCACTGGTTCAGTGACGTTTAAGTTTATTCTAATCTAAAACATTTAGTTTGTAGACATATGCTGTCTATTTTATTGTGACATCACTCACTTAACCAAAAAGATAAAGGCCAATTTTAAATAAATAAAAATGTTTTACACGATGAGTAAAATATTCTGAGATAATGAGTAAAAATGTCCAACATATCTCAATTTTAAGTTAAGCTATATGCAACTAAAACAAAAATCAATACAATCATACAACATAAACAACATTCAAATGCATTTGTCATAATTTACTATTTATTTATGCTTCATTAGCTAAAATTGTGAGAAAGTGTTTCAGTCAAAATAAATTCCATTATCTCACAAGAGAATAAAAAAATACTTAGTGTCTCAAAGTGTTTTGATTAGTTAGAAATTATCTTGATTTGACAAGTACAAATTTTGAGTTAAATAGCCTGAATGAAAATGTTGGTTTTGTATCTCGTGTTTTTGACTTCTGATCATTTATTTTCACTGTTTGTAACTTTCAGTTTGTTTGTAAACGTTGTTGTCTCTATTTTCTCATCATCAATCTCTCAACTATCTTGTAATAAACCTTATTTGCGCGTGCGCTGTTCACATGTGGGTCACGCGAAACCGCATTACACACACTTCATCCTTCCACCAATGAGAAGACGGGGAAAACAATCTTAGCTTTGTATTAGAGCGAGGAATGCGGTGGGGTACAGGTTGAAGTGCTATGTCTGCCTTATCAGGAGTGATTTAGTGAGGTGTTGTTCCGGTACATTGCTTGCAAACGTTGCGGTTGCAAGTTGCGGGGAGCTAAGTTGTGGGATTAGTTTGCATGCAGCCTGTCAGCGGAGGCTCACTGTGGTGGGATGGGCTGTGAGGTGTTCAAGATGGCGGCGCCCTGTGGAGTGCAGCTACTCTAACAGGTAAACAGGCTCGATTATTTACACCAAATGTGTTTTTCTTACAGCGAATCTCAACGCATACGACTTAGTTTACAAAACGCGAGCTGTCGGGCTCGGTTCTCCGCTGATTGAACGAGGCTGACAGGCGAGATGAATCCCGGACCGAGTCTCAGTCGCTGCTCCCAGCTAACGTTAGCTCACGGCGGTGGGACTGACTTGTTTTTGGAAAGACCCAGGGATGGATTTAGTGGATGTCGATACTTAAAACACGTCATCGTAATATTATCTGCCTTTTCTTTGAACTTTGAATGACGTGCTCGGACTGCCAGATGAATGATCCCAGGATATTTTGTATAATCGGATAAAGTAGGTTCAGCGAACCCTGCCCATTGTTCTCTGCGAGTTGTTTACGACAGACAGCAGACAGTGGTCAGTCCCCATACAACAGCAGCTCTGCTGCTCTCCAGCCTCACACCTCAGTCTGTCCCTACTGTGCACTGCTTCCAGTATACATGGTAGTAAACCACACTGCCTCTGTGGGGTTTTGTGGGTTTTATGTGTTTACCTGATGTTTTATTGTGCATCTCAGTAAAAGATGCAGCTTTCTGCATTATGCTACCTTGCTTGTATCTGTTAGCTTCAATCAAACTTGAAATCAGCATTCACATTTTTTTAGCTACCTACATTAATCATTAATTTCCCGTTGTCAGCATGTGTTCATTTAGCCTGTCACCTCTCAGGCTCTGCTGCCACCATGGAGACAAAATGGATCACTAGTTTCACAGCTTGACCTCCTCGGTCACATTGTACTGGACTCGGCTCCCTCACTGTCACCAGGTCTGTTTGTTACAACATTGTCTAATCTATAAAAATGCTAACTTCTGCACAGCAGGGCTGTAGTCAGGGTTTTACAGATACCTCCCTAGCACACTGTGTGACCAGATACTGAGAAGTGTATGCAGGTGTTGTTTGCAATAGTCATATTTTATTTATTCAACTATGCAAAGCAGAGTTTAAAGGCCCGTGCACACAGGCAGGAATAAAAGTATGGAAATAAAGAATCTTTTTATTAGCTGTCTTGAATTTGTCAGATTTAAATATTCTCTGGACTAAAAACTTTATAATCAGCATAAAATATCCACTATTTGTCTCGTTAGTGCCTGATGTTCTGCTGATGATTTGTATCATTTTGACACCAATGTTAGGATGATACCAAAGTCTGTTTTTCACTGCCCCACCCATACATTCATTTAATTTAACATAAGATGTCAAGTGTCTTAGTACATCAGTATTTTATGTGGCCTTTTGACTTTTGCCAAAATAAAAAGCAGCTGGGTGTCTTCTGGTCTAAGTTAAGGGTCCTGAGGCGGTAACACAGCTCCAGTCAGTTGTTGGGGTGAAGGAAGGTCAGTGGGGTTTCCAGGGAAGTGACAGTTGTCTGACTGATGCTGTTGTTTTGTTTTTCAGCACTGAGAAATTGAAAGAAATTCACTGCCTTGCACAAACTTTAAAGTTAAACTTCCTACTGTCACGGCGGCCTCTTGAGATAAACCTATTTCTATCATATAAAGATGCCCAGTGTTGTATTAAAACTGGTATTACTTAAATGCAGATCTTTCACCTTGTTATTTCTATGTAATAATTTTTGTTAAGTAGGTTTGAGATTGGTCATCGAGTGTGCATTAATTTTTCCATACAAGTTCTAGGATGCTTTGAAGCCTAAAATATGTGTGTAGGGCCATAATGTGTTACAGCTAAAATGATTAGATCAGTGGTTTGATTGACAGAAATGTTACGCTAATGGTGTGTGATTTGTTTTCAAATTGCATAGTTGTTTTTCACATGTGAAGGTGAACTGCTGTCCTTTTTTTTAGCTCTATGTAAGTTGAATAGGTTTGAGTTTTGGAATTATTGTTGGCAAAAACTAGTTTTAGTCAGCCCCAAACCACAATAAGCCGCATCAACATCCCTTTCTCCACTTGGACCAGGTAGATGCATTAATGACAATCATTTCTTGAAATGAGCTGAGCGGACTGTTCTCTTGTTGTGAAACTGCTTTAAAATATTCTCCTATGAGAAAAGGAGGCTTCTGGTAAAAGCTTGTAAACAACCAAATGTAATTTCCGCTCTGTACATTCTGTGCTCAGGCTGCATAAAGCGTCTTTGTGTCCTCCTGAACATTCCCAGTCCGCCTGAGATCACACTGAGTGTATCGCATGTTTGTGCCTGACCTGTCTACACAAGAAGAGGGTCAAAAACAGTCTCACTTGAATCGACTGTCCACATCCCAACAACCCCGTGATTGACCAGTTAATTGATAACAGGGAGACAATCGTGCTGTGAATTCGTATATGATTTATCATCTTGTTTTGATAGGTTATGGAAGCTCGGGGAGACTGATTCATCTGACATATGATTTAAGTGGGAATCGGATAATATATGCTGGTTTTGAATACATTTTTTTTGTCTCCTGTTATGTTGGTGGGACTCCAAATATTGAAATATTCTTCACCAATGATACAGTTTAGCCGGTATACTTGAAAAACAAAAACCAGGTAAACGTATTCGATCCTAAACATCTTCTAGTGTGTTGAGTGTTGAGATCTTAAGAGCTGATGAGATTTCTGCCTCTGATTCATTACTCCTGTTAGCAAATAAGCTGCTGGGTGCCGACATCCTTATGATAACAACCTGCCCGTCAGGATTATTTATGCCTGTTTTTCAGATGGAGATTTGCACTGCTCCATCCTTCTTTTTTTTTTTTTAAATAACTGACTCAGCATCCCTCCTAAATGTGTCATACACAACATAAATAGACTAATAACCTGAAGTGGTAAACACATTAGCAACAGGGATTTTAATAGGCAGCCTTATGTATTTGCTGAGTGTTTCTGAACTTTCCTGATTTGTGCCCGACTTCATAAATGTGGTAGTTGAGTCTGTTTTGGTTTATAAGCCTGTGTATAGCCAAGTTAAAATGATCTCAACTTGTGAACTAAGCTGTAGTTTAGATATAACAGATAAATGATGTGATTTATAACCCATGTGGTGACGTCATAGCGTTTGTCAGGCACCATAAAACATCGTGGCTTTGTAGAGTTGTTTTCACGCTGAAGATATAGTCGTGATTTCCATTCAGAAGGCAACAAGGACTTAGTTCATTTAATTTCTCACATGTGAGCTCCAGACGCAATACTGACATAATATCATCTTATAAAACATGTTTGCGATCAATGGATTTTTTTACACATTAAGCAGATCAAACGCAACATAATCGTTCCTCTGCCGCTCTTTTTAGGTCTGTTTTAGGTCTTTCTTGGCTCTTGAGGCTGCTGAATGCTTCACTATGTTCATTAGCTAGTTGCTAACTCTGTTTGTTGCGGGGGTTGTGCTTGCTCACAGTGATAAATCATTTAGGTATGTCGTTTCAATTAGCAAGCCAGTGATGACAGTTTGCAGTTGCTCTTTGCTGCTTGTGTCAGTTAACCTCGTGATGCCAAACATACAGCTCGCAGTTGGCTCTGAGCAGTGTTTTTAACCTCTACTTATCCAGCAAAGTTCAGTCAACTCTCCATTCACACATCCAACCACAAATCTGAAAGCTGCCACAATCCTACCTGAGCAGATTCACTGAAGCAGTTGTTAAGGGCTTTGTACAAGGGCACCTCAGTGGTGGTAATGAGAAGAAGTAAAAAAAAACCATAAAAAAGCTGTAATATTGTTAATTCATGGAAACAGTCCTAGGCTTGTTGGTGATTAGGGTTCTGCCATCATCACCAGTAACTGTCCTTCAGACAGAACAGTGTATAAACTAAACATGCAGAGCAAATATAATAGAAATCATAAATGAAGTTAAAGTTATATTGGGCTTAGTATGAAGCTTTTTGGCCTGCAGAACACTATATAATAGGTTATTTGTCTGTGATAGTACAAATAGTTTTCTAATGAAATTATCTCATGGGAACTAAAGCAACTTTTCTCTGAATGAATGACATGTCAGAGCCACTAAATCACCCGCAAATGTAGTTCAGTTTGTTCTTGAGAGGTGTTATTATTTGAGTTACCTCATAAAGCGGAATATTTCTTTTTATATGAACTTTAAAGAATTCCTTTTGCAAACCCTGCTCACCAGCACAGAGTTGAGATTGCCATGTGACCACTAATCCTAGATCAGATCTCTGACTAATTCCGGGAAATGTTTATAATTTGGTCTTGGTGTGAACCTAGAGGTGCCTGGAGACTGTATTGGTGGGTGGCCCCAGGAGTCCTCCAGGCAGCCAGGGACAGACACAGTGAGAGCGACTCTGCCTCCCCCTCCAGCACTGCCACCACCATGGCCAGGGAGCAGCCCAACATGGGGGACCTCCTCCCGCACCTCGAGACCTCCGACCTCCAGCAGCTTGAAGAGATCAGAGGCCTTATCAATGAGCAGCTCAGCACTGGTAGGACTGCTTATTTTCTGTAACGTCAGTATGGTTTTATCATTTTTCTTACCACCTGTTCTTATGATCTTATGAAACTGTCCTCATTTGACATAGCTCTATTTGTGGGATTTTCCCTGTTTTAATAAGATTTCACCTCTTTCATTCAAGAAACAAATATATTCAAACTGTTCTTCCTGTTTTCCCTGAAGAGCGAGGATCCATGCTGCTCAATGGACTGGTGGACTACTTTTTGGAAACAAACTCTGCCCAGGCCATGCATATCCTGTCCTCAGTCAGAGAGCCACACGATAAGGTAAGAAAAGCCCCTGAACAATGCCGGTCAAACTTTACAGCAGCAGTGCTGATCTCTGGATGGACGGAGAGCTAGAAGGTCCAAAACAGAGGACACTATCATAGCTTATTTGCTGTGTTGCAAAATGTACTTTTTAGAGTTAGAGATAAAACATCTTTAAATCAAAGAAGCTGGTGTCTAGTTGCAGTAAACCTGCCTTGAATGGGCCGTGTAAAAGGAGCCTAGGTCACTGAGCTTCCTGCCCCACCTAGTTCATGTGGACAAGCACGTCACTGGTGGTGTGTGACCACAGCTTTACTCTCTACATTTTAAATGGTGGCTTATTTACTGTTCACCACATTTTAAGGCGTTTGAACTGTTTTGTCTCATTATTGTTCACAAATTGTGTAAATCTGCACTGATTTTATGGGTTAGTGGGAACGTCTATGTATTAAACTGTAAGAACACGGACGTCATTTACCCTGATGGACATGAGCTCATATAAATGTCAACATCAGTTGTGTTTTTGTGTGATTCCATGTTGTCATGTTAGACTAAAGCACGTTGATTATTGTGATGTGGCCATTTTAAGGCCCTCGAGATTATTTCTGGTCTTCTATGTTTCTGATTTGCATGTAATTGAAATGCCCGTGCCATCCTGATATTAGGACATCCTGTGCAGCACAACAGTCTCGTTTTAAAGTAATCTCCTGTCTCTCCCTCCCTCACAGCACCTTCTGGACAAGATGAATGAGTGTATGACCAAACAGGCCTGCCGGCTGCCCACCCTCACCCTGCTTGGCCATGTAGTCCGCAAGCAGCCGTCCTGGATCCACAAGATCGCTCGATACCCTCTGCTGCTCTCGCTGCTCAAATGCCTAAAGGTAACAGCCACGTTAAGACTCAGTGAACACAGAAATCTTGTCAAAACGCTGACAGGTGTGTGGATGGATGAGGATTAGAGGATTTCATGCCGCTGAATTTGGATTTTTTTGTGACTCTTGCTCAAAGATCGTATGTTGTTGCCATCCTGCAAGGTTTCGGCAGCACATTAAGCAGTAAGCGCATCACTTAACAGATACTTAAGTGAATATTTGTTTGGATTTATATAATCTGTGCTGATCCTCGGAGCTCTCTTTCAAGCCTCTCTGTAAAGCTGTGGTAGATATGGTGTTTACAGACTAAAGATTTAATACTGCTAAAAGTGTGTTGTCGACCTGAAACAAGGAATTTCTTACAGGTTTGATGCAGTATGTTATTGATTAGCCTTGTCAGTCAGTGCCTCTCAGAGAAACACTGTTTGTCTGCTCGAATCCAGACAGAGGGGAACTTTACAATGTTCTGAAACGGCTCAATTATTCGGTGATGAAATCCTTGATTTGATTAAGTTTTCAGTGGCTTAAAACTTAATCAAGTTTCGCCATTGCTGCTCTGTTGGTTCACTGGCTTTCCCAAACTGAAACCACTGAATGGAGTTTCATGGACAAACATTTATATGTCCCTCAGCTTGATGAATGGTGATTCCCTGACTTCACAGCCATCATCAAGCCTGATTTAAATGTGCCCAAAACTTTGTTTTTGACCACAAACCTGCAGAACTTAAATTCCCATTAAGCCTAGTGTTTTATATTAAAGGCTACTAAGCAAAGGTTAGTACGCTAATAACATTTAATAAGATGGTGATGAAGATAAACATTAGCACGTTAGCACTGTTGTGAGTATGTTGTCATGATGAGTTTTTAGATGAATGCACAGCTAACTGTGGCTCAGTACAACCTGACACACCGTAGCTGCTAGCAAGGATTGAGACTTTCTCAATCAAGTGCAACACTGTTTGTTTATTTTATTTCTCAAACTCACTTTGCAAATGAAAAAGACACCACAACCACACAATGTCATATATATAAAAGCCAGAGAGATTCTCCCACAGAGAGAGAGAGAGAAAACAAAGGACAAATATTGGAAACTTTAGGGGCCATGAATGAAACTTGGAGGATAAAATTATATGTATATAAGCATAATGTAGAAATATGAGTGTGTACAATATAATCTAAATTGAATTAAGCTCAGAGTTTATCTATCTATTTATTTATCAATAATTTAAAAAAATATATTATTTAGAAACATTAAAAACGTGAGGTAAATGTGTCTTCAAGATAAATTTGGAAATTTTTTCATTGAACTTTGTATCTCATAAACCTGAATACTTTTGTCTTCATGCGCTGGCAGACGGATACAGACGTGGTGGTGCTGATAACTGGAGTGCTGGTGCTGATCACCCTGCTACCCATGATCCCTCAAGCTGGGAAACAACACCTTTGGGAGTATTTTGACATTTTTGGCCGTTTGGCATCGTGGAACCTTAAGAATCCCGGTAGGAACTCTCTGTCACGTCTGAAAACTGTGTCAGTTCAACACGTGTGTACATCTACATGTAAAAATGAAGGCTTTCTATATTTATTTTGATTGGGTCAGTTCACTGACATAGACTTAAAGTGATGAGAGTGACAGACACAGTCTGTAGAAAACATGGTCACTGCATCTGATTTCATGTGTAGTTAAACTTTAGGCAGCATTGGCAATGTAATATTGTATTTGCTGTATAGTATTTTAATTAAAGAGTCACTATACATAGTCTTCTGGTAGGACTTTACAAACATACTGTAAAAAGTTTGATCACAGGAAAGTAGGAAGTGGGTCAGAATTATCTTGCTGTATAGGTTAAATATTGTTAAACTGGAATTCATGTTTGCATTTCTTTCATATCTTTTACACCTTCAGGGCATGTGTCAGAGGTTTACCTTATCCACCTGCACGCCAGCGTCTATTCACTCTTTCACCGTCTCTACGGCATGTACCCGTGCAACTTTGTGTCCTACCTGCGATCCCACTACAGCATGAAGGAGAACATGGAAACCTTTGAGGAGGTGGTGAAGGTGAGGATACTGTTAAATAAAGCTGCTCTGCGTTAGTTTTTTTTAGCAAAGTAGTTACTAATATCAATTTTGGCTCCAACCTTCAGCCGATGCTTGAACATGTGCGTATACACCCGGAGCTGGTGACGGGGACAAAGGACCATGAACTTGACCCCACTAGGTAAGCATTGCACTATTCTGCCCAGCAAAGAAACACTTTAGTCGTCTTTTCCATCTCTACTGCATCACTTGACTCACAGTGCTATATTTTGCTGTAGGTGGAAAAAATATGAAATCCACGATATCGTGATCGAATGTGCCAAAGTGTCTCTAGACCCCAAGGAGGCCTCTTGTGAGGAGGGCTACGCCACCATGCCTGAGAACTTTTACCCCCAAATCCACCTACGACCACAAGACTGCACTTCCAGCCCCTACACAGACCTCCACAGCAGCTATGGTCAGCAAACATCTTAAACATATGAAACTTAATAACGTAAATAAAACCTTTTAGCACAATCCTAAAGTTTGAGATAAAACCCGCTACACAGTCACAGTTTGTTAACTACCCTAAACAAGTCTTTGGTGCACACCAGTACAGTGTACTGAGATAAAACCTTACTGCCCAATGCAAGTGAACCAAATCATTGTATGTGGCTAGAAATAAGATGTTGCTGGTTTATATTTTTATCAGTTTATTCCGAAACATGATAAAAAAGATGCAACAGGATATGACAGCGATTACACATTTACTGCTGTGACAGGAAGTTGCAGAAGTTTGCAGTCATGATAATTAAACAGGATAAGTTTTGGCATATGTTGTACATATGTTATGTTATCTTATATTTCAATATTGATATATACGTATATAATATGTTGAACATTTTCTAGAAAATATATTTCAGAAACTATTGTATAAAAAGTATCATATTAACAAAAGTCATTTAATGATGATTTATATCAGATATTATTCTGGTTTGGACATCATTCGATTATGGGAACTTTTAAAGGGCTTTTTCCACTATTTTCTGACATTTTTAGATTAACCTTTATTCTATTAATGGAAAACATCCATCAGCAATAAAACTATTTCTCATATTAAACGTAGTACTCTCTAACTGGTTCAGAGGAGAAACACCAAACAGTGGTGTTGAAAGGAGTAGAGAAAGACCACATGTTAGGTGCGTCTGTGTGAAGATTGATCATACTGTTTGTCTTTATGACAACAGGAAGCTCTTCTTCGACCCCATTCTCAACTCCACGGCAGCCGCTACCCCCGCCTCTGTCCTTGCCCCCCTTCTCAGGGACACAGTCCTCTTACCGCAGCCCACAGACCTCCAGACGTCAGGTAGGATCATCCATAATGCGGTCAAAAGCTGTCAGAATCTTGGTTTTAATACACAATAACTGATGATCAGAGGGTAATGCCAGAGCACTGTGTCGTTAAGCTTCAGTTTGCTGCTACCTGTTGTTCTCAGGGTCATGTTTACATGCCATACATCACCTGTCAGACGTAGTGTGTTGATATTATTTTTCCAGAGCCCCCTCAATGCCCTTAGTCCGAGGAACGACTGCCTGCTATGTTTTTTGAGAAGTGGAGTGGATGAACAGTCAGTGAAACTTCAGGAATTACATCACTTCTCCATCTTCATCCTGTAACTTATGTCAGTGCTGGATGGCTTGGAGATGCTGTCTCTCTCTTTCAATTACTGGGTGGACAACACGAGGGAGGGGTTTGGGGTGTTTTTCTGCCCCCTGGGGTCTGTCTGAGCATTTGTGTCTGTTACACACAATGTCGCCCCCCCCTCGTCCCAGACAGATGGAAAAATTTGGTAAACACGGGAGACCTGCCATTTTAGAAGTGGAAAAACACATTTTAATTGGCTCAAGTTTGTGTTGTTGACTTGTTTCTGATGCAGTAAAGACAAAAACTCATTCGGCTGTTCTCCCGGCCGAGCAGAGGAAGCGCGCAAAAGAAAATGCTTCCACCGACTCCTCTGTCATTAAGTAAATGAATACTGAATCACATGTGTATCAGTAAAGTTATAATGTGCAAATAAACAGAGAACCAGAGGCTGAAAAACAACATTGGGTGCATCAAAGTGAGGTTAGAGATCAGGTACAGTAACATATTGCTGGAATTCAAATAGATGGATGGTGGATCTGTGGTTGAATGGGAGACTCTCTGGGAAGAGTTTAGCTTAAACATGATGAGTGACATGATGTGGTCTAAACATTAATTAATGTTTTATATATGTTCTCATTTTTATTGTATTTAGCAGAGGTGGATTTGGGTTTTCTATGGCAAAATCAAATAATGCGTTTAAAATATGTGCAGTATTCCCTGAACTGTATCTTAAACAACAGTTCACCAAAGTTATGACTAGAAATGTTGCTTCTCAGACGCTCTGGTAGATTATCCTCAGTGTAGTCATAGTCATTTTGGATAACACAAAACAGATTTGTAATTTGCTATCTTGCCCCTTTTTCTTTGCAGAACTCCACCTGTGAACTCAACTCTTCCTGCGGGGGGAAGGACCCTCTGTGGAGCCCCTCCTCTTTGTGTGGGATGGCCACGCCCCCTTCCTCTAGAGGCATGTCACCCAACTTGGAGCTCTCCCACAGTGCCTCACACCTTCCCAGCCGCTTCCCCTGCACATCAGGTCAGCATTTACATCTTCCACTCGAGTGCAGGAGTGTTTGCTACTTTCTACCTGACTGTGAAATTTTCTTCTCTGCTGACTCTTTTGATCTGAGCAGGAGGGAAAGGAACGCCTGCCTCCAGCACTCCAGCCACCTCTTCCCCACCTCCCACCCTATCGGACGACTTCCCCATAATCTCCTTACCAGCCAGCACAGTCCAGTCCAGTCCACCAAGAAAAGTATGACTCTTCTTTCTGTGAAATGTGTCCTCCGAGCTTATGACGGTCATGTATCCATTTGTAGATGTAGGCCATTTTTATACCATATTTTTTCAGCATAACAGCATTTAAAATTGCCAGTGGATGGATTGTGATTGCTCATCACTAGTATGCTGTTTTTCTGAATGCCACGATAGCTTAACTGTTCAGGATCCTGTTCCTGCTGAGTTGCTTAATTAGACAGTTCAAACCACCAGGTTAGGATTTGTTTTGATTAAGAGCCTATAATCCTGATCATGACTTTAAATTTAGAAAGAAAAACCTGACTTGTTATCTGTAAAGAATTAATACAGCTGGATCCAAATTAAACTATTACTCTGTGACTTTTCAGGAACGTCGACAAGGAGAGAGCTGTAAACCTGCACTGGTGAGACAGGAGCCAGTGAAGGATACAGATAAGAGTGCAGAAGTAACAACAAACAGAGGTTAGTCACGATGAGGGCACTTCACAGAACTGATGATGTGTTCACCTCGGGTCACCTGGGTGATTTAGATGTATTCAGTGCATTTCCAAGCAACCGGGTTACATTCGGCTTTCTCGAGTAAGCTGGTTTATTAACTGTCATCCAAACAGGGAAACCTGGTTATTGCACTCGGGGAAGGGGATTATAGAAAATTGATTTCCTCAAGTCATCATGTATTTCTTTAATTCAGACAGTTTGCTCTGTGTCAGTGCTGTGACTGTCCTTCTCACAGTGCTGTCAGTCACCTCACCTGACACGAGTATCAAAAAATAAAAAGAAAGGTCAGGAAGTGGTCTTTTCTGTCACCATATAGTTCAAATAAGCCAAAGGAAGAGTAGAGAGGTGCAGCATTACAAAGGGATCTCACCAGCCAGGGTTTGGTCTTTTTTAGTAACAAGTGAAGACCTCTATTTGTAAAACCAGATGATGAATTATTGGTTCATTAATCTTAATGCCCCTGACTTTCCAAAAAAAATACAGAGATGTATATTTGTGCTTATCATGTTTTTGGTCTTAAAGACATGGTATAATTACCACATCAGTGATGCACATGTTTCCTCATCAGATGCAGGAGCTGCCGAGAACACGTCCATGACTTTGACAGAATTGTCCGTCTTCATGAAGAAACAGGAGCTGGAGCTTCAGCTGAGAACAGAGAAAGAGCGGGAAGAGGGTGAGTGTGGACTTTGTTAGATCGTAGAACCAGATCCAGTTGGGATGTGGAAACCAAATCTTGCTGCACGAGACAATCACAGAAAGACAAATGGTCTTCAATGATATTTTGATTTCTGTTTTAGCAGGCTGGGAGTCAGAGAAAATCAAGAGTGGAGATGCTGTGACATGATAAGAAATCAGTTGGCTAACAATTTTAGTAAATGCTTGTTTGCTTTTTGTACATATAAATCTATCCTTAAGTCTTTCTGTGTGTTCTCTCTGAGCCTGTAAGTGATTGAATAAGTGCAGTGTTTTGTTTTGACTGAACAAAAAGTTTTGAATCAGAATTTGTTCTCCTGTAAAATGAGCCTGAGCTCTTGGACTTTGACTAAATGTCTAGGATGCTAACACATCCTTGTTTATAGCCCTGTGTATTATCTAACTCTGCATCGATATTGGTTTAAATCCCACATGAGCCATTTGTACTATAAATAAATACACCTACAGTGCTGTGAGCCACTTTGGATGAAAGCTGCCAAATGGTACAAGCTCTGTGTCTAAAACTAGCTGCTTAGACATAAATGCTTTCCTTCTGTGTGGGGGAAAAGCACAAGCCCAGAAAACTTTGTGCGTGTTTTTTTTTCTGTGTGAGACACCAGGTACTTGGTATTTATGCTGACTACAGACATATTTAAGCACAAACACTGACATTCAGAACATACAGACAGGTTTAACGCCATCACAATCCTCCATATGTTGTTTCCGCTGCAGCTGCCATCACAGAGGAGCTGCTGAAGATCACTGAAGATAAGCAGGAGCTGTCTGCTGTGAGGGGCTTCGACTCCCCTTTTTATCGCACCACCGAGACTCTGACTGGCAGCCGAGCACAAGACAAGGCCGTCTCCAGCATGCAGCCTGGAGGCCCCCTCCGGGACACGCATGATGTTGTGTCAACACCAGACAAAGCTGAGATCACTGCGAGTACCAGTGGTGTCGACGGTGAAAGAGGAGCGGGTGGAGCGGGAGGAGACAGCAGGAGTTCAGCCCACAGCCTTGAGCATTCCTGGTCCTTCCAGTCAGGTTTCACCCCCATCGATCACCACCTGCACCGGAGCCCCTCCGCCCCGGACGACGAAATGGGAAAGTTTGGGATGTTCTCTCCGAGCCCGTGCAGCAAGACCCCGGCCCCGGTGCCATATGAGTTATTTTTCGACCTGGCTCTGCCCAGGGCGGCCTCGCTCTTTGTGGGGCAGAAGACATTGGAAGCGGTGAGCAAGGCAGCGATGGAGAGGCTGTCTCAGCGGGAGGAGGGCTTGGAGGACGGAGAGGAAGAAGGGGTAGTGGCTGCTTCACCACTGGAGGTGCTGGATCGCCTTGTTCAGCAGGGGAGCGATGCCCACGATAAAGTTCTCAAGAGGTGAGGGGTCTGACTTTGATTTAGCTCCAAATTAATGTTTGATTTTTTTTTTTTACAACCTTGACCATTACATTTATTTCCTGTCCTACAAGCAGTTCAGTGTGTTTCTTGCAGCATGTGCAGCACCAAAGTATAAAAACAACTGGCTGTGGTTTTCTGTGGAGTAATCAGTAAGTTTTAGAGTTGGTGGGCAGGTTTAGTTTGCTGTTTGTATCTTCTTCTTTCTTTCCTCCCCTTTAGTGTATTTCCTAAAATGTTATATTGCCGTGACAGATTTTGGAATGCAGTTTAACTTCTAACATCTAGAAGTCTATGTTTATGTCACTATCTATAGTTTGTTTGTAATTTATAAATAGCTTGTTTGTTTCATTCTGTCTTTTTTACAGATTACCTTTGCCAAGTAAGTCAGCTGACTGGACACACTTTGGAGGTAAAGCACTGAGAAAAGACTACTGCATTGTTTAGGCATGACGAGTGATTCATCACAAGCTCTGAGACATGGAATTCAGTCAGCTGAGGTGTATCAGAATATACAAAGTACAGTCAGTCATTCATTCATTCAAAAGATTCTTTTATTTATCTCGTTTTATGTATCAGAATCTAATTTTCTCCAGCAAAATAGAAACACTGCTCTGCCTGCTTGTAATTGTAAACTGTGGCACTGAAACAACTTATTCTATAAGAAAAAGAATTTTGATTACATCTAATCAACATCTTACATTTTGTGGCTAACTGTTATCTAGCAGCATTTTGCATGCAGTACTTCAGTAATAACTTAATCTCATATCTAGTAATGTGTACTGTAAATGTGTGATATGTCTGCCCGTGTTAATTACACTATTATTACCATGGCCTCCGCAGGCTCTGCTCCGCTGGACGAACTTCACACGCTGCGCAGCCAGCTGCTCCTGCTGCATAACCAGCTGCTGTACGAGCGCTACAAGAGGGAGCAGCACGCCGTCCGCAACAGACGCCTCCTCCGACGCATCATCAATGCCACTGCGCTGGAGGAGCAGAACAACGCTATGGTAAGGTCGCATGTTAACGTTATAATTTTATGATTTCTCCAGAGGTATGTGTTGAGTATTGAGTATTTTAAAACGTTTTAACTTTGCTCTGAACTCTGAACTTTTATCTGCTGCACTAAACAGAAGTGACGACGACTCCGATTGGTTTCCAACAAATGATGGTTGCACATTATCGCAGGAATTACTTAATTTTCTGATTACGTACTTTGGAGAAAAGTGTGTGTGTGTGTGTGTGTGTGTGTGTCTGTCTGTCTGAGAGAAAAGGGCCATAAATATCTACACATTTATAATCTTCTGTTCATTTTTTCTTGTGCGCCTGCATGTGTTTATTCAGAAAGACCAGCTGAACCTGCAGAGTGTGGACATCTTGTCTCTGAGGGAGAGTCTGCAGGTGGAGCAGCAGCGGTACAGGCAGCTGTGGGATGACCGGGAGACAGTGGTGACCAGGCTGCACAGTCAGATCAGACAACTGCAGCAGAGCCGAGATGACTACTACACCAAGAACCAGGAGCTCCAGGTACACACTCGCATTTGCAGACGTCTTTGTATACGTGTTTACAGTACCTTTTCAGTCACAATGCAGTGGTAGTAATAAACTACTATATAACTGATAAAACCCTAAATGTGTTTTGCGTCTCCAGATTAAATTGCAGGAGTGTCAGAAAAGGATGGATGAACTAGAGGCAGAGCTTCAGAGGGCCAACAACAAAGTCTGCCACACTGGTCACTTACTTAACCAGATGACCATCAAGGTAAATAATACTCTATACTTACATTAATACTTTACTATATCAATATTAAGCACTGACAGGTGAAGTGAATAACATTCATTATCTCTTCATTATGGAACCTGTTAGTGGGAGATATATTAGGGAGCAAGTGAACATTTTGTTGAGTGGTCCGCAAAAGGAACAGTTGTGAACCAGCGACAGGGTCATGGATGCTCATTGATGCACATGTGGAGTAAGGGCTGGCCTCTATCATGAACCATATTATTGTAAAATGCCTTGTTTCTCTTCCTCTGAACAGTAACAACTGTCAGTCATGACTTGCAGGTGATAGGACCAGGGTCTGACTATACAATTAAATCAGTTGAGGGGGAAATAAAAGACAATTTTTATTTTTCTTTCCTTAATGCCTGGGCAGCCCGAGATAAATAGATAAATGCGTCTCCTAACAAACTCACACAGGTGCTGTTCACACAGCATTTTTCTACAAATGACTTATTCCTTTATGTTAAATCACAAGTTGCTTGCTCGTTGCACCTGACGCCCAGCTTGTGTCAAATTTAAACCGAAGTGTGACTGAGCAGGACAGTGAGCAGGCTGGCATGCAGCCGTAGGGTCAGACTCGGGGAGTTCAAACAGCTCATGGCTCCGTCCTCATCCTCTCCGCCTCTTTGTAGACAACAGGCTGTCCCAGGGCTCAGTTGTCGTGGAGATATTGTCTCCCACTCTTTATTTTTGGGTCAGCGACACAGGGGGTCTGGGTGTTTTTCTGCCTCCCGGGGTTTGTCTGAACCAAAATCCTGACAAACAAAACCACTAATCTACACAGTGCACCAAATATCCTTATTCATGACAGTCAGATAAAAAGAATACACTGCGTTATGTGATCTTGTGAAGTTGTGACCTGGATATTGATTTCTTAAGATTATCTTCACATGGAATATTTGCATGACAGTTTTCTAAGTCTTTGTTGAATCCTGTGAGATCATTAGTGACTTCTTTGATCCTGCAGCGCTTATTGTTCTTGTATCACCAGATATTTCTGGACAGGCTTAGTTTGTAGCATAATCGCTTTTTTTCTTTTGCCCTCTGTCATCATTGTTTGTCTCTTGTGTCCTTCAGCTGAGCAACAGCGAAGGCACCCAGCAGCAGATGAGCTTCCTGAACAAGCAGCTGTTGCTCCTCGGGGAGGCACATAAGCTGTCCATGCAGGAGCTGCACCATGCAGGAGCTGATAATACAAAGGTACAGTAGAAGGAAGTGTGTGTGTGAGACAGATGCAGAAAACTCCAGAGACGACATACTGAGGTGAAAAAAGGGACACTAATTGGGTTTGTTGGGCGTCAACTGTCCCACTGAAGCTTTTTCACTGCGACGTCAGTGCTGGAAGAAAAATTCATTGGCAGCTAGTTTTATCTAAAGTGTGAGGACAGACTTCAGTGTAGTCAGAAAATAGTTTTAATTGGTGAAAAATAATCATCAGTATTTGTAAAGGCTGTAATAAAATAGATTTTCACCTTTGCTTTCACTGAACTGTGCGTGTGTGTTTAACCCCTCAGTAAGGTCTGGCAGGTACAAATATATATTCATATTTAGAAATGACATGGCATTGTTGTGATATGGCTTTGGGAAGTTCTGGTGATTTTATGCCATTTTTTTTTTTACTTTTTATTGAACAAAATGAAAAGTTAATTGAAAAAATAATTACATATCAATTAACAATGAAAACACTGGTTCATTTCAGCTCTACGCATATAAGACATTTGATAAAGTTCAGAAATGAGCCAAAACTGTCAGTGTTGAATGATTCTCCTGCCATGTGTTGTTGTCGCTTGATCAGCTTTTTTTTTTCATGTTTTATGCATTTTCCAAGTACACCAGTATCTGAAAACTTTGCGGCTGCTTATTTAACAGAAGATTTGTCAAACCTGAGCCGACGTCTTGTACAATCATCTGTCTTTTACGCTCTTCGTCCAACATTTTTCTTGTTTCTTTTCTGTTCTTTACGCTACTGTGTTCAACAACCCAGGAGGCCCAGATGCTGCAGGTGTCTTATAGGAAAGAGGTGGAGACGCTGAGGCAGAGCCTACTGGTTCAGGGTCAGAAGCTGGAAGCAGCGCAACAAAGAGTCACAGAGCTGGAGACGCACCTCTCCAAGAAGGAGCACCTCATTGCCGAGCAGAAGAAGTTCCTTGAGGATGTAAAATGTCAGGCAAAGTGAGTGTTTTAACCTCTAAGCCCTTAACCCTCCTGTTGTCTTCGTTTTCACTATACACTCCTTGTCCTCCGGGTCAAAAATGACCCGCCTTCACTAAAAATCTAAAATAAAGCAATTGCATGTTATTTTAAACCACAAATCTATTATGTATGAAGGAACAACTTGTCATTCATCAGAAACTGTATGAATGTCAGAGTTTTT
>JAUYWH010000014.1:16619318-16659953 GCA_034779795.1 Ctenopoma multispine | reverse complement strand
TCCTGCCCTGGTTGTCCAATGGTGAGGAGTACCATGTTAGCTTGCCATTCTTTTTGAGATATCTTCCAAATCAGATGTTTGTTGGAGATCAGCTGTACGGCCTGTTCAGTGGTGAAATGTGCACTCATAGCTTCAGTACAGAGAGAAGTGAGAATACTGATGCAGAATCACCTGCTGCTCAATTAGAAACTCTAAATGTAGAAGTATTAGCAAACATGTCTTGATAGGTCTTGATGGTTGTGTCTGAAATTGTTGAACTTTGATCTCCGAAAGTTGTGTATGGGGTCAAGGATAGATGATGGTACACCTGCACAGGAAAGGTTTAGTTCAAATCAGCTGTGTGTGTCTGTGTGTGTGTGTGTGTGTGTCTGTGTGTGTGTGTCTGTGTGTATCTGTGTGTGTGTGTGTGTGTGTGTGTGTGTTTGTGTGTGTGTATCTGTGTATCTGTGTTTGTGTTTTATAGTCTTTAACCAAATCTCTGATTGTGATTTTAATTGCCGGGTCAAGAATGACCCGAAGTCAAAATTTCCATTTTTCTAAAGTTGGGGTCAGTTTAGGAAAAGTCATAAAATTTCAGGCTGGAAAAACAACATTTAAGGGGTTTTCTCTGCTGTCAAACACAGTTACGGGTCAAAAATGACCCGAAGACAACAGGAGGGTTAAAAAAAGAGACACTTAGTGTAATTGTCTGTTGGAATTTAAGATAATGAACCCATAAGTACTTTATTGTCTGTGTGTGACAGATGTTTTTGCATCTCAGCATCAGAACAACGGCATTAAATCAGTAGAACACACTCGTTGTCTAAGTAAATCAGACATCACATATTTAGTTTGTACTGAGCAGCAGGTAAAACCTTTCAGAAGTGAGTCACCTCTATCTGTGCCAGTGTGTCTGTTTTTATTATTGTGTCATTGTGTCATCTCTCTTTGTCTTTTTCCTTGTTGCTGTCTTGTCTCGGCTGTTTAGGGCGGAGCTGCAGGCGTCAGACAGCAGGTATCAGGCTCAGAGGAGAATCACTCAGCTGCTGCAGACTGAGCTCCTGCAGCTCTACAGCAGGGTGGAGATGGAGGCTCCAGCCAGCACCGCTGCCAGCTCACCACCAGGTGGCAGAGCTGACCCACACACTTCTGCTGACTCCAGGTCAGGTTTTGAGCACACCCAGTAATTTAATGTTATCTTAGTTTGTTACCTTTTTCCTTTCCGTCATGTTTGCATGGTGTTGTTTCAGTCACAATTACCACATTAATCTCAGAATTTTAAGCAGTTACAGCTAATAGATCGGTGATAATTTTACTACTTCATACAGGCCTCAACAAAGCTTGCAAAGAAGTGTGGCATGAATAGTTTTTCCTTATCACTTTCAAGAGATATATCTTGCAGTGGGGGCTAATTGGGAACCACTGGATTTGAATCTTTGTCTTGTTGGCACTTTATAAATACTTTTTAATTTTTGCATTGTACTATGATAACGATGGCAGTACTTTTTCAATGTACTTTTTGAACTTTGACCTTTCAAATGTCTTCTGTTTGTTGCAAAGATGATAGATATGCAAGATGCTCTACAGAAATGTAATTAAAGCAGCATGCTCTCATGTGTATTTTGTGTATATTTTCATGCAGATATATTGAAAAAGGTACTTGAAACAAATACTTACCATCTTATCAATTAATACATGTCGTCATATTTCCATCTAGTGTTTTTACATGTGATTATTTTGTCCACCACAGTGTCATGGTACCAGATGGACCAAGTAAAGCTCACACCAACGAGGAGATGGGCAGCGGACCACCCCACGACTCTCCTCGGGGCAACGGCAGCACTTTATCGCCAGGGCAAACAAAAGCAAGCAACTCTTCCAAGTCAACAGCCAACTCCATCAATGGCAGCCAGGACCTGACCCCACCCCTGCTGGTGGAGCCCTCCCTGTCGTGTTCCTATGCCAATCCGCTCGCACCCCTGCCCCCCTCTGATGCGCCGCTCACTGTGGGCTCCTACCCCAGTGCCAAGAGCTTCCTGGGCATGAGGGCACGTGAGCTGTTCCGCAACAAGAGCGAGAGCCAGTGCGACGAGGAGCAGCCTCTGCCGCACCTGGCCGGCCTTGCCCACGAACTGAAGACTGAGCTTTGTGTGGAGCCACCTTGCACAGGTTATATGGGCCCCGTTGACCCCGCACCTTCCCTCATCCCAACTCGCTCCCCTGCCCCAGCGGCCACCCCTGCTTCTCTCACTGTGCGCACCAAGGAGCCCCCATCTGAACCCAAGCAGCGGGCCTCCAGCCAGGAAAGCCCCCGCAGGAAGGCAGGTGTGGGGTCGGGTGCAGGGCGGGGCCAGACGGGGACAGGCCGCCCCCGGCAGCAGCAGCTAAAGATCATGGACTATAATGAAACACATCATGAGCACAGCTAGAGACACAGAACTGAGCCGGGACGCAGGGCGAGTGAGGAGAGACTGAAGTTTAACAATAGAGAAGAGCTACAAATCAGCAAAAGAGTAACTGTCAGCAACTCTTTGGAATTCAGTGTTATTTGTTCCATTCCTCCGAGTGGACAACAGGATTTCCCCACAGGATTTTTTCTCTTTCTTTCATACTAACTTATTCCCCTAAAGAATTCTGACAAGGTGACAGTGACGCAGAGTCATGAGTTAAAGATGCTCAGCTTATAAATTGACTCACAAAATATATGTCACAGCGACAACATGCGATAAGTTACAGGCTATAAGTTACGTGTGACACCATTAGTCTGAGGTTTAAAAGATCAGAAGGATGTTCACAACAAAAAGCGTGGTTTAGCCAAAGTAATGGCAAACTGTGAAACATATTATTAAACTCTGCCAGCACTACAAATACAATTAAATGCACCTCTGTTTTATAGGTGTGGAGGCAGACACCTCAGAGACATTATCTGCTGGTATCATGAGGCATATGTGAACTGACTTTTTAAAATTTCAAATCCACCTCCTGCAATCAAATGAAGTCATAAGGAGAATGAAATCATGATCATCTTTTGGCATTGATCACAGACCTAAATATTTATTTGATTCTTATTTGAGGAAAGTTTGAGCTGTAGTTATATCAGAGAAATGGAAGTGATCAGAGATGTTTGGGTTTTTCTGGGAGAAACTTGGAGGGGGGCGTTACTCGACTCCACACTCGACTTCCCTGTGTTTTTGTCCAAAATAAGCCAGCAGAAGAATTTCTGTTTTGTTTCAGCAAAGATGCAATAATGAAAGTGTATGAAATTTAGAACATGATACAGAAAATGTTATGCATTTTCACATTCACATGCATTGTCACATCTTTATTTTTATTTAATTTATTCCGATATGAGGGTTACTCACAACTACATATCCTAAATTAGAATCACACAAGCCCAGCATATAAAAAAATCTGAACTTTTTTTTGGTCAATGTCTACCAGCGGATTGTTTTGGAAGTGCCATTAAAACATGTGTTCTGGCTTAAATCCAACACCTCCAAGTAGAAGTGTTGTTTCTCGAGTTGCATTCAGCTGTGGTGTACAGTGTGGAAAACCAAAAATGTGTTGTCTGATAGGTTTTCCTTCGCCAAGTCTGATAAGCACTTCTTAGTATTAGAAGTAAACTCCGTTTTTGAAAGTCGCCTAAAATCCTGTTGTCCACTGGGAACCCCTGCTGTCATTTCCTTCTGCCTCGCTATCTAAAGCATGTTCAACAATCCACTTTAAATGCCAACCGTAGTAACTACAGCAAACCAAGACAGAAGGTACAATCAGCACAAACTGAAGAGACCAGGACTCTGACCGGAGCTGGATAATCTGGGACAAAAAGGCAAAAATGAAGTTCTTAAAGCAGTGGCTTGTGTTTAACTGTGAACAATAAAGATCGTCTTCAATGTTTTGCACTACAATTTGTGAGTTTCGCTTCCTTTTTGTAATTCCCTCCATACAGTTGGCACTTGCACGTGCAGACGTGCAACATGTTTTGTCATTAAGATCAGTGAAGGCTGAGTCTGGTTTTCTGGGATTGAAAATTTTCAGGTGATTGGTACAAGATTGTCCCTGTGATACGAGACCAACATGGACAGATTAGTTGATTATAATCAAAATAATTATTTTCTGATAGTTATGTCTCATATCTTTGGGTTTTGCACTGCTGACTTGACAAAACAAGACATCTGAATATATCCAGCTGTGTTTTCTGGGAATCAGAAGAAAAAAAATGACACGAAGCATGTTTATACCGACATGTAAAATGTGTTAATGTTTTATGAGCTAACGTGGAAGCAGTTGTTAAAGGAACAGTTCAACATTTTGTCACCAAGAGTTAGGTTGGCAGCACTGTCCGGTGTACACATAATGAAGCTGGAGGACGGCCTGTGGCTTTAGTGGTTATGCATCAGGTGCGGTGGCTTCCTTTTAGTTTTGTTCTGGTAGGAGAATCCAGCTTTTTACTTTGTTGCATATATAGCAAGGCTAACTCCCAGTTTTAGGCCAAAATAAGATAAGTTAACTGTATCCTATCATATGTGGTTTCATGTTTAGCTAGATATCTGAATTATTTGTAACGTTAATGCAAACATTAATGTTAAAAAACTGTATTTACTGGTAGCTAGCATTATTGAACCACTTTGCAGAACAAGAGCAGTTGTGTTTGTACTGTTTTATTCTAATATGTAACCTTTTAACCTAAAGTGTCCATGTTGTATCTATTTGCAGCTCCTCTTTTCTGCTGACTTCGCTGATCTTTTTTAACATATAAAGTTATTGTAACTGTCCCTTTAAGTGTGTTTTTAGGTGTATTCTTCTTTGTTGTCCTGTTTCCACCAGAGGACACTGTTGCCCCAAAAACTAACACCAGACTCCGCAGCCATGCTGGGATCAACAGGTAAGGCAGGCTGACAAATACAGTGTTACTCTGTTGTTAACTCAGATCCTTAGGATGTTACAAGTGCTGTTAATATCAGTATAAGACAGGAGTAATTATTATACCATCAAGGAGATTTATGTGTTCATTGAATCAGTCTGTGTATTTTATTTATTGAATAATTCACTTGATGTTACCCTTTAGGGACATATAGTGACTGTTAAAAAACCATTAACACCTTCTGCAAAGACTGTAAAATAATAAAGAATATTTATGCTTCATAGTCTCATCATCACTGATTTATACAATTAACCCCGTCTTATAATTTCATTTGTTTATTTGAATAATTCCAGCAAACATATGGACATAATAGAGGATGAACTTTGTAAGATTTTGAAACTTTACCCTACTATTTTTTCATCTTCTTGTCTGTGTAATATGTGTGTGTGTGTTCATTTGTATGGTTTGTGTATATTCATACTGTATGTGTTTGTTTTAGTAGTTACTAATTCCCTGGGCTTCGCTGCTAACTCTCATCTTGCTACCGGGACTGATTTTTTTTGTGAGTATAACCGACCAAGTATGATTAGTTTATCAAACGCTTGCATATGTATTTCATGAGAGAGGGTCCAAAAAAAAAGTAGTATGATTAATTTACCAGCATTCCGTAGGGTCAAGGAAATTGATGCAGGATAATTGGGCACATAGGGAATCCTTGGCAATTTGTGCTTTCAGAATGTACTTGAGAAATTAGATGTCAGTGCAAATGTGAAATTGCTCCTCAATGTTCTCAAAGATTCCATGAAAATTTAAATATAAATCGTAAGTATTTCCAGCAAAGGGATTCTTCTCTTTTTTTGTGTGCCAACTTGAAATGAAGCCCTGTGAAAATGATCTGAATGAAGTGAAAGTGTATGATGAGGAGGGCAAAAAAAAAAAAAAAGAAGAGACATCCGAGCTTATGTAAAGTTCGGGGCTGCACTCCGAGGAGGATGTCGGGGCTCTTGCTCTTGGTAAAATCCTCATGCAACATTCGATTCTTTTTGACAGGAAGTAAAGTTTGAATTCATCTGAAGATGTGTATGTATGTGTAATTATAATATTCAAGATATGTACACCTATAATGCAAAAATATAGCTCAGATGGTGTGTAGCCTACTTTTCTTTTTACTCATGTTGTTAGTGAAGACGTTAGGTGGTAAAACCGTACAACATGTGTGTTCATAGAAATGAGAATAAATTAAGTTCACAGGGACATTGATTGATAAAGTTTCTGTGTGTCTGAAAGAAGTCAAAGAATTACTACTCTGAAAATCATTTCTGTTTTTAAGCAATCGTCAGTTAGAATATATATATATAACAGTTTGCTTTCAGCTACATGGATTACTGAAAATTAATAAATCATCATCATCACAGAGTCAGATCAAAACTTGTGGTAAATTTGATATTAATGCGAGATCAAGATAAACTGATCGCTTAAAAGTCTCGCTCTAAAATCCTAGTTATATTTAAATGTTAGTGTTTATTCCTCATGGACACAGTGCAAAAGAAAATGCTAAACAAGAATATTTTTGGTAAGCATACTACATACTGACACTCTGGAAAACGGCTTCATTTGTCCTCATTAAAAGCTTAAAAGTCCATGAATAAATAATCATTAAAGGGGATACTTTCCCCCCTTTTTTTTATCTTCGGACTTATGCAAAATACACTCACTGACTAAATAAATATGCTCCGTAAAGGCTGTTTAGAAATGTGCCCTCCCCCCTCGACTTCCGCATTTAGATGGCTGACATGCACCTAAAGATGAGATCCTACATTGGCTGTTGGTTTTGGAGGAAAAAAAAAAATTGGACCTCCGAGAGTCAACTTAATGCAATTAAGTGAGGATGATGAGTTGTTCTGTCTCCCCGTGCTGCTGGATTCAGTAAGCAAGGCAGACTCCAAACTTAAAGGCGAGAAGAAAAGAAAAGAGTGGGAGATGAGTGTGCACAGACCAGTCCCAGCGGTTTAATTATTTTAATTATCTCTCCTCTTTCAGCTTTCCAAAAAAAGAGGCCATTAAAGGATGCCCGTTTGGGTTAATCTGATTAAAAAAACAAGATGGAGGGAAAGATGAAAGGCTGCAGATGTCAGTGCTAATCAGGGGAGTTAAAACTGCTATTTGTGAACTGGGACGGTTGTTAAAGTGGGTAGAAAGTGCACGCAGTGTGAGTGTTTTTTTAAATACATTTTTCCTCACTTCAAAACACTTCCACTCCTGAAGCCTCTGTTGATAAACTCCCTCTCATGCATCTCCTCAAACTAAAGCCATGTTTGATTCTCTGCCGTGCTCTGTAACTGAGCTGGCAGCGGGTCAGGCAAACGCAGCACGACTGGAGGGAAACAGTTAAAGTTTAAGTTCAGTCCCCAGTGATGTGGTTTCTTTTTTCATAAAAAGCAGACGCCATTTGAGTAAGTGATGAAAGTAACATTAGCAATTAGCAACGCCAGAGTGGATCTTTGTAGAAATTCAGCCACTGAAGCACGTGATTATCAGTTTAACAGAAAATGCATTTTTAATTCTAAGGAAAAATATGATTGTGTTGTTATTCTTGAATAACAACATGAGGGAAATCTGTCAGCTTCCAATGCAGATGAACTTGTCTCATGCATTTTCTAAAACCACATTTCATTTCTCCTGGCTCTCGTGGGACAAACTGTCTTATTCCTTCTTGTTTCGAGATGCATGAAGGTAGAAGGGTAAAAAGGAGAGGTGGGATTGTTATAGCTGCAGCCAAAGTTCAGCAAGCACAGAATGTGAAATCAGTCAGCCAGTCAGAGCGGCTTTTTGCTTGACTATACACACATCTTGCTTGTGCATTCTTCATGTTCCATGATACAGACAGTAATTTATAGGTTTCTTCGTAATGGAAATATAAATACTTGTATTTGACTTGATATTATTTTTTCAGTGTATTAATTGATAATATAAGCTAAGATAACGAGGAGCCTAATATAAGCACCAGCTCTACATCAGTAAGCAGGCCAAATGCAACTTTCCATAATGCAGGTAGTTGTGTAAGTTCCTGTGACTGCAGAGCTTGACATTTGTTCAGGCAAGAATGAGCACAAACCAGCACAGGTGTTGAGCCACAGCATGGCGAGAGAGGAGGGGGAAAAAACACACAACAAAGATCTACTTTCAAACTAAATCAAGCAGAAGGAATGTCCTGAGTGTGTACAGAGATGGACGGGAGCCCATGCAATATTAAAGCACCATGTCTGGCAATGCCAACCATGCCACTCCTTTCTGCGGCTCCCGCCCTCCCGGCTTCTCGGCCATCGGCTCTTCCCTCAAGGTGACACTTCAAAGCGGGCACACAGACGTAGCAGGCCTGGCTGTCGGCATGGAGCCAGTCTCCCCCTCCCTCCCCCCCCCCACACCTCTTCCTCCTCTTTCTCTCCCGCCCACCACCCATTCTACCCCACTACCCCCACCACCACCTCAAAGACACAGCTCCTACCCCTGCTGGGCCAGGTCAGCGCCAAGATCCACACCGCTCGCCGCCTCGGGAGCCGCTGTCAAAAAACTCATCCCCACAAGCTTAATTAATAACGGGCCATTCCTAATGCAAACCCTCTGAATCTGCAGCCTGTTTCCCCCCCCCCCCCGATCCTATTGGTGAGTTCTGAGGCCTCGACAGAAGGCAGACAAGGAGAGAGGAGGACTGGTTGGGGATGCATCCAAATCATTTGAATTTCGATGATTGGGATTCACATGCATTATTCTCTGCGTTTTATAACCTATTTTCTGTGTTGTACAGCGCGCCTGCCCGCCTGCCTGTCTGTCTCGGTGTGTTTTTTTTTTAAAGACGTCTCTCTTCTGCAGATGATTGGAGACACTCAAACCAGAGAATTTAGGGCTGCTCCCCTCAGCCTGTCTGACAGGTAGGGTAGGTGCGCGCACATGCGTGCACCGCGTCTGCATCCGCTGCGTCCAGAGGCCCTGTAATCACCTCACACACCTGCAGGGAGAATTTTACCAAGTGCACCCCGAGATCGATATTTGCCGATCTGTCTGCCCGTATCAACCTCAAATAAAAGCAGAGAACAGGAGACAAGGCGGCGCAGGCGGGTCGTGGGGAGGTCTGCGCTGCTCCTGTTTGATGTCTGTGAAAGCGCTCATCAGTGTGGAGGAGCGTCCTCGTCTCTGCGCGCAGGGTCACCGCAGCCTCACCCCGAGCAGCGCGCACCTGATTGTCTCGCTGTTGGGGGCGAGGGGGGGTTGTTGTTTTCCTAAGGTGAGAGGACGAATCTTTTCCAGCAAACTGGGGTTCCTTCTTCTTCTTCTTCTTCTTTTATTTTATTTAATAGGACCCCAGCTCCGGCACCTTGCAGGCCTGCTCAGGCCGACACGCCGATGATGAGGAGGCAAACGCGTCCAAATTCACTCCTCCTCCTCTTCTTGCCACTCCTGAGCTCATGTTGCTGTTGTGTTTTTATTCACCGCATGTGCTCGTTTCCGCTTCATCCGCTGTATTCTTGATGGGATGAGCGGGAAAGACGTGCAGGCCAAACAACCCTGCGTGCCTGGAGAAGCCATGGTTAAATGGTACACGGCTCGGAAACATAAGGTCTGCGAGTGGAAGCTGCAGCCACAGGAGCATTGCTGCATTTAGGGCAAGGAGCTGGTTCTGTTAGCTGACACGCTGATATAATTAGGTCGTAATAAATAAGAGAGGCAGCGGGGAGTCAGGGTGTGTCTCAACAGTGGCGATTAGAGAAATCACATAGGTTGCTTTTTAAGAACAAAAGGCACCTGTTTACCTGGAAACACACGCACTTTCTGCTCTCACACGCACTTACTCAATGTCCTACTTGCAGAGTCCTTAGTGTCGGAGTGTTGAGCCCTGGCCCTTTAAGTGAGCTAACCAGGGTGGTTGTAGACTCAAACCAACCTTAATTAGTACACTTACTGCACAGCGAGGGCGCGCACGAAAGGTGCTCCTCTGCACCGCGGTTTCCCTCTGATTAAGCCTCTTTTAGACGAGGCTGTAACCTCCCACAATGACACGGTAATTAACTTCATTAGCTTTCCATTCTCTTTTAGTTTTGGCAAAGTGGGTGAGGCTTAGTTTTGGCCTCCGTTGAGATAATAGTCGCAGAAATCAGTTAATCTCGCCTGTGTGTGTCTCATCTCCACCAATGTTGCCGTATTTTCATGCATGCTACCTGCTGTTCATCTTGGCGACATGCATGTGCATGAGCGGGTTGTAATGAGACAGGCATCGGGTTTTAATAAGCAGAGCTTTACCCACAGATCCTTCTGTGATTTGCATCCATGTCGGACACGAGGCGTAAAGCGCGCTGATTGACTCATGGCTCGTCCCATATTGGAGCGAGAGAGAGAGAGGGAGAGAGAGAGAGAGAGAGAGAGAGAGAGAGAGAGAGAGAGGAAGGCCGTAGATTTATTATCAAGCTCAGCGACAAAGGGAGGAAGAGAGTGTGCATATGTTAATCCTCTGGCTGAACGATGATCAAAGACTGGAACAAGCTGAGCCCTGCTGATCGCCTCGGGGCAAACGATGCTCTCCAAACAGCTGGGAAAGTGAGCAGACGAGGAGTAAACAGATAGTTAGAAAAATCAATAGCCGAGGCTCGGGCCGCAGCTTGTTGTGAAGGTCAGAAGAGGCTGGTGCCCACAGTGCATGGAGGGAAGTCTGGAAACCAGGGGTGCTTTTAGGCCAATTTACGAGAAGTCATGTATTTAGAGCTGAGTTGTGTCCAGGCGTGAATGCAGTTCAAGCAGAGGTTGTGGCTGCTCTGGTCAGCCTGCTGAAATATATTTAAAAAAAAACCCCAAAAACAACAACATCCATCTCTGATTTAAACTCAAACATCTGAGGGTTGGATTCATGGGCAGTGGCATGGGTGTGTGTTTGGACCGAGAACCTTGCGTCAACTCATTTGGGTTTCAAAGGATGCAGGATTTTCTTTTTAGTGTCAAAACACCCTGCGTGGGTTTTGTTTGTTCGTCATCTGGTATCCCACCTTCTTCTCCTTCCCAAAGTATTCCCACCAGGCTTCTACCCCAGGTACTTGAGCTTTGGGAATGTGTGCCATTCCTGTGATCCCATCCTCAAAGCTTATTTGTGGTTTGAATTTTATGATATCCATCGTCAAAAACATTAAAATTCTGTAGACATTATAGATAGATGAGCAAGTTCTCCTTCATCGTGGTTGTAGGATCGTTTTGGAAAAAAAAAATCTGTCATTAAAAATGAGTAATTATAAATTTATATCTTTGTTTGTATATAGCTGAATAATTAAGACGACTTAACTTTTTACCCCCAAGCTTTGCCGCCTTTTGACTTCCTCCACTTCTGAAGCGCATTGTTTTTGTGATTAGTCACTTTGTTTAATCTAGTAATGACGGCATCCCCTCAGGCTAAATGCCTGATTTGTGCTTACCAGTTTATTTATTCATTTTGTACTTTTGACGTGTTAATCTGCATAAACGGCACAGAGCTCCACCAGGACCCCCAAACGTTTTCCTGCACCTGTCAATTACAACAAATCTGAAACACCAGGAAGCAGCCACCCTGGTCTCTGCACCTTAATCGGGGTAGAAGTCTTCGTGTCAATCAGCTCGATCCATCATGTCTTGTCACGGAGTTATTGATATTCAGCCCTTCGTCTCTACCTCAGGTCTGCAGCATTAATTGAGCAGAACTGCTGCTAATTAAGATTGATGAGAGAATGTGCAGTAGCACATTCAAACAGCATGACCTGCATATGTTACATGACATATATAATTTTGCGGGATTGCTCGAAATGGATGCATGTGTCATCTAAACTGTGTCGCGCTTACACAAAGCACTGATGAGCGACAGCAGCAGCACAAATGATTTTTGATATTGTCATATCTGTGAAACATTGTGGTTCATCTTGTCCTCGGTTGTCTGAACCACAGCTTCCACTGTCTGTGAGTGTTTTAGGGAAAGACGCAGAAGAAAGTCATTTTACTAGTTGCAGTGAATCAGACATCCCATCACATTTTTCCCGAAAGGAACCGGCTGACCTCTCGTATTGCAGCCTGGCCATAAGCAAATTCAGCGATTTGTTGTTGGACAGTCTGAGACCTATAATTTGCTGCAGTATGGACCGGTTAGCCCTACAGCAGGCTTCTGGTTATCTGATGCAAATGTTCCCAAATGAAACGAATGGGAAATATCAACAAGCTCTGAGTAATTGCGGCTGATAAAAAATGCATGGGGGCTGTGGTGCCAGACCGGCTTCCCGCAGACATGAGGAAGTTATCTCTCATTACCCAGACTGTCATAAAGTGCACCGACTTTGCCGTCAAACTAAAGCAATGCATTCGCCTCCATCTAAAAAAAGGCTTCTGCCTACCACGCACTTGCTCATAAATCCATTTGCAGCAGTTTGTTATGGAGGAGAAATATTGTTAGTGGCTGAAACGATTAATTTTCTCTCTCTGTGCTTTGACACTTGTCTCTGTAGTTAAAAATGCTCGCACATGAAGTCTAGATGTTTTATTCATTGTAAAACTTATGATATGGATGTACGCTGTTTGTGGATTTCACACTAACAACTTCCACAGTACATTTAAAGTAAAGTCACTTGGTATTCTTCATTGGTTTACTAGCAATTACAATGCGAGTGAAGTTTTCAGTGGCAGCTTGTTTTGCTTTTCTTCCTGTAACATATTTCCAAAACCTTAGTCCTTCAGTCTGTAACCTGAGTATCAGGATGAAGGTCTGTCATGCAGAACAGCTTTTTGGCTAATAAAGACGATGATATGGTGGCTGTTCACTTTGAGCACAACAGGGGATCCAATCTCCACTAACCAGACACACAAGATTTAATTATCAGGAATGGATGAGGGCAAAGATCAGCAGTTGTTTCTGTGCTGCTGGGAAACCTTTAGTCTTTGGAGATTTGAAACATTCCTCAAGATCAGTTGAAAGATGGAGCTAATGTTCAGCGTTTTAGCACATTTGCTACTTTACATGAAGTTACTTCTGTTTCTATGTTCTTTTTTCCTTACAACTTTAATGTTTCTTCAACCTTCCAAGTAGCGATTGGTCTCCTTTCAGTTTGGTTTGGTGTTAAAATCATGGCATGGACTGGTCTCTGTAAGGTAGTGTAGCTGTCAGGTCCATGTTGCATCTTCAGTGTTCAAAATTAAATTAGATTTCACAATTAAAGTCTTTAGAGTCTCTGTGGCTCAAAACTCAGCCAAACCAATTCAGCATCAAAGTCTAAAGCATTAAGCGCACATCTCGGTGCGACAGCGTGAACAGGTTTGAAAACAAAGTTTTACCCAGGATGGAACATATACATTTGAGGTGTTCTCTGTATAGACTCCCGTTTCCAAGTGGAAAAAATGAAACTGCGGTAATATAATATAAAGTAAAAATATAAGAAAAGGCTGACGTATACACAAAATGAGTTATTAATATTCATATTCATTGTTGAATATTGAATATTAATATTCATTGTTCTGTCTAGACCATATAGATGAACAGATAATCAGCAATCCAGATAAAAAACAACCTTCACTTATCAACTAGGGTTAATGCTTGTGGCAGTGCACTGACGTCAACAGCTGTTCTCAAACAAGAGCTTTGGTGACTCATTGACAAACGCAAGCTCCCGATTGCCACTTTCACTAACTGGGGAAATGTCAACGTCTGTGCTCGACAGAGGCTGATCACAGTCCCTCCACAGCTCCCGCCTGCCAGAACGAGGCAGTGATAGAACGGCTCCGGTGTTAATGGATGTGAGAGCAATCTTGACCTTCTCCAAAGAGCAGGCTCTCTGTCTCCATTAAAAGGGGCCTTTGCTTTGGTCTGATCGGAGCTTTGGCTCTCTCTCTGTGCCACAGGGAGTAGCCAGACAAAGGTAATTGTACGCCCCCTCTGCCCCTCCACCTTTACGTCAGTACTCGGGGGAGCGCCTGTGGAGGACACAGATTTTGAAGTAGAGAGAAAACACACACAGACAAGTAATGATTAGGTTATTAGTGCCGAGGTGACTAATTATCTAATTGTACTGTCAAAAGGGGGGGCAGGAGGGGAAGCCAGGCTGCAAGGTGAGGAGAAGGGAACGGAGCAGAGGTGGAGTGTTCGGAGAGACTCAGGTTATTCTCCTCTCTCCTCCCTCCCCAGGCTGGGCTGCAGGGGTGGGTCCCTCGCTACATCTCTTTCCCCGCGGCATCCCCCCAGCCTGCTGTTCGGGTCCCGTTGACATCTGCTCGTAGCACGCCGTGTCCTCCCTCCACCCCTCCGAGGCCGAAGCAGACCCCCACCCCCATCCCTCCTCCAACATGCGCATACACGCGGCTGCAAGCCTCCCTGTGCAGATGTTGCAGTCCCTGGGTCCTGCCTGCATGGAGAGCGTCAGGCCTGTTTGATGTGTGATGAAACGGAATCGAGCGAGCCACTCGGGGGCTCAGGGAGCAAAGGGGGAAGAGGAGGTGAGGAAGGGTACGAGGATAGCTGGGAGTGCGGGAGGACAAGAGGAGGGGAACAGTACAGGGAGGAAGGGATGTTGGGATAAGTCTCATTACAATATCAATCAGAGGCTGGGCACAGAGCACAGGGTTGGGATGTCCCTGCACTGAAGGTCAGAAACCTCAGGAGGAGGATGATGGGAAGAAGGCTGGAAAGGAGACAAGACAAGGGGAGAAAAGGGGTGAAAACAAGATGAGAAGAAAGAAAACAGTGGAAATGAAGGGAGATGGGGATAGATAGGGTGAGAAAAGAGAATAGAAAGAGTAAACTAGGTGAAAGGAGGAGAAGAAGGACGAGGCAGAAAAACGAATAAAGGTAATAGAAGGAGAAGAAACAAGAAATTAGATAAAAGTTAAGAGAAAAGCAGATATGGGTGAAGTGAGGAGCAAGGAAGCAAAAGTAGAGGAAAGGAAATTAGAGCAGAGGAGAGGAAGATAGACCTGGAATAAAACGATGCGGAGAAGAACGCAAAGTAGAGAACATCGATGAGAGGAAAGGAAGAGCAGAAATAAAACAAAAGGGGGAAAAAGGAACAAAGTGGATGAGAAAAAAGGAAAGGAAACCAAAACACAGGAGGAAATGACAGAGAAGAAGAAATAAGGAGAGAAGTTTATGAGGAAAAACAAGATGAAATGAGAAGAGGCAAGAAGACATAACAAATTAAAAAGAGGAAAAGAAATATAGATGAGAATTTACGATAACACAGAGGAAGGAAATAAGAGAAGACAGCAACGGAAAGAATGCGTTGAGTAAACCAAAGGGGACAACAAGAAATAAGAGAAGAGGAAATAAAATTATAGCAGAGAAAAGAGGAAACAAGAAGGAAACACATAGTAAATAAATAAGAAGAAGCAAGCAGGAGGAAAAGAAATTAGATGAAAAGACGGGAAATAAAAGGAGAATGAAGGAAACTAAATCAGAGAGATGATGACAAGAGGAGAGGAAGCAAGAGTGGAGGAGCTGGTCGCAACTTTCTCTCATGTCTCCTTTCTCTCTTTCTTCCTCCAGCAAGGCTTCCTTCCCTCGTCTCTCTGCTCTGCGTTCCTCTGTATTCCCTCATTTGCTCCTGCATCTCTCCGCCTAATCTTGCTCCCTGCGCAGTATGTTAATTATTGTTGTGAAAGAAACAGAAAGTTAATGACGATGTCGAGGAGGAGGAGGAGGATGATGATGATGATGATGATGCAATTATGATTACCACTTGGTGCGGGCAGTGCTGTGCCACGCAGGAAAAAGTTTAAGGAGAGGAAATGGGTAAGGAAGCACCAACGGGGGATCAGGTGAAGCGATGGATAGGTTAGCAGTTAAAGATCAAAGTGAAAACAAAGGCGGATTTCAAACGGGCCCAGAGAGCTTGGCAACAGACCCGCGGCTCCTCTGATAATACTTAGATCTATAAATGTTTCTTTTTTATTTATTTATTTTCTTATTTATTTTTAAAATTATTCATCGCCATAATAATTTGGGCCTAACAAGCACTTGAGGGAGACGGCTTCCTTTTGCATCTCTCTCCCCCATTTCTTTAGTTCCCCGCTCCGTGGTGCTGGGAGCTCAGGGATTTGGGGGCACTATTAGAGAGAATTTCTTTTATTTGCTGCTAATGAATGATATGCATGATACTATTTTCTTTTTTCTTGTGTACTTTGTGGGGGTAACTGCGAGGATTGGGGCAGGAGCTGGAGGATTGGAATCCTTTTCAAGGCTTTGTTCATTTAACCCTGTTTTCGCCTTTCGAGCGAGTGCACGAGGTTGTTATCATCACTTTGCTGGATTTCCAATTCAAATATGCTATCATACTTCACTTGACACCAGTGATATGGCATAGTTTGACTTTGTTTTGCTATTTTCAGTCACGTTGTATGTTTTGAAATATGGGTTAACTGGTCTGTAGATACAAGAGAAGCACAGCAGGTCTGTAAACATCCCTGCTGCCGAGAGGAATAACTGCACATTTATTGTTCTTTATTGCTCTTGATTGCCAAAATGATTCCAACAGTTTTTTCAAGCCTACGTTCTGCAAAAGGAGAGCGCTCTAATCAATGATGGACAGACACTGTGCCGTCGTCTGTGCTGAGTTAACTCACAATACTCTCCCACCGCCAAAGCAAAGTCACACTGTGACAGACTGATCGACTAAACAAGACTGGATGCTCACACTGAACAGAAACACTGAACCTGATTTTCAGTCTCACAACTTGAAGTCACTCTCCTGGATCCGTAGTTGTTGAGTGCGAGGGCATTTTTCTCAGTTATGGGCCTGTTGGGTGCCACCTCAATCTTACATTCAGGACCACTCGTATTTTCAACATTCTGACATTATCGCCTGTTTCTACACTGTAAAAGTGTTGCTCTAAGTAAGAACTTAGGTACAAGTGTAATGACTGACACTTATTGAACACAGACACATTATAATGTCTGTGTAATGTAATGTATATGTCATATAATGGAATCGTTTTCCCTTTATGATAGGGCTGTTTATCACCTGGTGAGTGTGGCAGTGCATTTTAAATAAATACACACTGCAGGAATACACTTCTTCATTTCTCCTATATTTCATTCTAAATGTCTTAAAATGCTAATTGTGGAACAATTTGATCTATACTGGAGCCAGTAAAACTGATTGCAGCTTTTTTTATTTTACTTTTTTTTTTTTTTAAAGAACTTAATATTATAAATATTTTAGCATGCCCATAACAAATGACTTGTTGAATCTGATATGTTTGCAGTGTATTCTCCCAGTGTCGTATTGTATTGTAAGTATTTATTTAGCTGTTTGTGTAAAGTTGTTGAAATTCTCCGGGGAAGCTCTGACCTTCACCTCTCTATTCAGGAAATAATGCAAATACCTTTTAAAGTGGTGTCTCAATGGGCGTTTGGAACAACTGCACGCACACAAACACAGGAACATAAACTATTTTGCCTGCAGTGATGGCTGCAGTGCTATATTCCAAATGTTAAAACAGCAGCACTCAGTGTGCTCTGTGCTGGCGTAAACATGGCCTGATAATGACCTCCCTCCTGACTTTAGAGAGCTGCTCCTCCTCGACTGTCCCTCCTCTTCTCTCCTCTTCTCTCCTCTCCTTTTCTTCTTCCTTGGTCTGATGTTTGTGTCCACCCAGGGCCCCAGAACTTTGAAGTTGCCACTCTGCCACCTTTTGCCTAAATCGGCAGCTTCAGAGGGGAGTTGATGGAGGCACTATTGTCTCCCTTTGGAGCGTGCTGCAGGAGAGGCTGTGTGATGAATGTTTGAGCAGCGGTGCGAAAGCTGCACTTTCCCCATGCTGAGAGTCATGCTAGAGGCTTCACATGCCTCGCCAGTCAGGAGGGGAGAGTCCTGGCTGGGCCGCCCTGATCTTTACCTCCTACAGTGGGCGATATGGATGGGGCTTCTGGGAGCTCTGGGGCTAAAGGTCGACTCTATAAATCCAGAGAACAAGTCCACAACACACCCAAGAGAAAAGACTTTCTTCTCTGTAAGACACACGGCAAAAAAAAAACTAACTTTGTACTGAAATGTGTACTGAACACTCATATTGATGTTTAATTGAAGCCTGTAAATGACCATTAATTAATAAAACTCATACTCCAGGCTTCTCCATGTTGCATGAGCGAACGTTTAACTTTTAATCTGGCAGTAGAAATGTCGACACATGTTCAAACTTGAATTAAAAAAACTACCACAGACTCATTTAGAGCAGCTTGGAGATTTTAAATCCTCGTCTTTGTTTGTTTCTGCACAGCTTGTTGCTCCCCAAACCTCAAACATCTGTGCAGAGGGAGGGGACAGAAGAGTGTGTGTGTTGGGGGGGGTTGATGGCAGGCCACAAGGGGAGGGCCTCCTCTCCCTCAGTCTGTCAGCCCACCTGACTGCTACTGTGGCAGACCTGCCCAAGGCAAGACCACAGGCTAGGGCCTCTTGTGGGCCTCCAGCAGGGCTCGCCAGCCTCCCTGAGCCCATTAGAGCACCCCTCCTTCTACCTCCGCCTGGGTGGCCCCCACCCAGCCCTGCAGCCCTCTGCCTCAAGATGCCATCGCTCTCCATTCTGCTCTGCTCTGCTCTGAAATAACTCTATTGTTTTCCACTGTTTGCCATGTTGTGTCTGTAATAGGAACAGTTTGGAGGCAAGTTTCTTCTCTGCCTTTTCCTGCCTTGTCCTCAGGCTGCAAGGTTTCAAATCATGCTCATGAGAGGTTCTGGCTTCCACTGGTGTCAGTATTTTTGGGAGACAAATCCCAGAAAGGCCTTTTTACAGTTACTGCACTAATGTGGTCTGACTGTCAAAGGTTTCACTGGTGTCCACCTGTCCCCTGAACAGTCCGACATGGATGACTGTTGAAGCACTTAACCTGGATTCACTATTTTATAGCAAAGGTAACAGCAGGGGATATTTCTGTTGTGTATTTCTGTCCTTTGTTCTTACATCTGTGATTTAATGAGATCGTCTCAAGAGCGGCTTAGATTCTCAGAGCCGGGGGTGGGAGGTGGGGGTGTTCAGATATTCTGGATATCCTGTGATTCTCTTTCTATTGAGTCTTTTTGATCTAAATGAAACTACAGGGTGCAGAACGGACCCTGCATGTGAATCAGACCCGGCGACTTTGCATACAAGCTGTAGAAATATCAGGAGAGCAAATTCATGTTCAACCTCAGTTCTGGATGTAATGTTTGGATGTGAGCTTCTCAAGTGCAGTGTAATGGTTCAATTTATAATTAATAATATCTGATTTGCCAGATTGCCATAAACTTGGGGAATAAAAATTTGGGAGTGTTGGGTTTTCAGATTTTTAAGCATTAAGTATTTATGATCCTTGATGGTTATATAAACTGTGGTAAATCCATTGCCTTGAATATTGATTATATCCAATTAAAAATGCAGTTTGATATGAACTCTAGCAGCTTTCTGTGGTCAGCTTCCCCTCGTTTTACAACTTTCATGTTATTTCTTAATTTCTTGACCTCCTTGTGCTGTTTACCTGCCTGCATTTCAGTTTGCCAATTAGACGTGGAGCTCTTTAACAACCAAGTCATTAGATGTAATTAGGGTCTTGTTAAATGTGATGCATTAAAAGGAAACCCGTCATGTTGAAGGATGGCAGTTTCACTGCTTAGCATGACTGGAAACAGCTGTTGACTTTCCTCAGAGGGTCACGACATACACAAATACTCCCCGGAGCACAGCACAGGGATTGTTATACAAGTGTTCAGTTGAAAAGAAATGAAACTCGTTAGCTCTGTATTTAATTTTTGGACATGTATTATGAAGATGCTTAAAATACTGCTACCTGGATTACATTTATTTCAACATCATAAAATATTACATAAAATGTAAATAAAATATATATGTAATCACAAAACGTGTATACTAATACTGTGTATCTGCAAAATGATCACTACTATTTTTTTTAGCTTTGATTAGCTTTTCCTTATGACTTCTTTTCGACCATTCACAACTAATTTGTTTTCTATGGTTATGTTGAGGTGTCTCTAGAGGTGTGCGAGCCACCAACTACTAGTTACCACTAGTTACACCTGTACAATCTTATTCCAATCAGTTTATTTACATAGCACCAAATCCCAACAAAAGTCATCTCAAGGCATCTTACAGTGTAAGATTTAAGACCTTACAGAACATAACTATATAAATAATTTTGTAGAAAACCCAACAGTCACACTTGAGTAAGCACTAGGAGACAGTGGAGAGGAAAAACTCCCTTTAACAGAAGAAACCTCCAGCAGAACCAGGCTCAGGGTGGGCGACCATCTGCCTCAACCGGTTGGTGTGAGTGGAAAGAGGAGAGAGAAAAGAACATCTAGATATTTACGTCTTTTAAACATGCTTGAATATGACTAATTGATTTGTTTCATCTGGTTTTATAGCTGGGTATAATATTGCCTGAGAGAAACCTGTATAAAGTGAAAACAATTGGTTCAAGCACAGAACCCTGTGGAACTCCATGAATACAGTAACTTTTGTGTGCATGGAGGATTTATCATTAACGTGAACAAATTGGAACCTAGATAAGATTTAAACCATACATTTTTTCCTTTAATGACAAACAATGACATGTTCCACTCTGTGTAATAAAATGTTAACTTTGGCTAAAACCGCTGAGTCTTGAGTCTTTGAATGTCTTTTAAAAACATTTTTCTTACCTGAATAAAACTGAGAGCCTTTAGTTAAACTTTACTGGCTAAACACATGGTGAAATCAGAATTTGTATCATGTAAGATTTTAGAGAAACCACAGCATTTCGTATTATAGTGTTGTACCCTGCGTAGGGTGGTTCACATGTCTGTCAATGTAATAAACCAATAGGAAGCTGGTTGATAGGTCCTCCTTTCCTATTCGTGGAGAATACTGATAGACACTACATCAAACCAACCTACTCTGCTCTACAGGCACAGAAAACTATACTTTTCCTTAAAACTGTACATGATTCAACAAAACGGTTGTCATTTTTGTGATCAGCAGGTCGAATAACACAAGTTGCCCAGGCAGCAAATATTATCTTGACCATTTTAATTTGTTTGCACATGTACTGAACACTTGTAGTGAACAAGGCTTTGTGGTGAATTTACTAAAATGACCACATGAACTAATAGCTTCTACTATTATCAGTTTTGTCATAAAGCCTGTAACCTGTAATATGTGTGGGTTATAACACAGTAATATCTGAATGTACTGTGTTGAGCAAATTGTGTTTTATTACTTTTTAAGGGGAAGGGTCTGTTTTAAACAATTGTCTATTTATGTTTGCATCACAACTGAACAGCCTTTCGCCTTTTTTATTTTGTGAGTAAGCAGTTAAAGCAGCATTTTACTGAAATACGGTCTGATGGGCTCTCTGTGCCAATGCAGAAGGATGTTGTCTGGAGAACAATCCACTGAAGTACTTTTATGAAAATTGTCCCTTTTAACACCAGAACATGTTAAACTGTCGAACCCCCCCCAAAAAAACCTTTTGGTGCTGTGAAGCTATCTTAGGCACTTACATGTCACAAAGCCTTTTTAGGTGAAGCTGTTTGGTACATATGAGGGATCTGAATCTCATTACCTGAAGTCAGAATAGTTGGCAGACAGCTGTTTTTGCTAATGTGTGCGCGGGGATGAAGGAGGAGGAGGAAAGTGGCAGGGCGGCGAGGTGTAGCTGCGGATGTGCAGGTGCGCAGCGAATGTGACAGAAAGGTACACAGACAGGGAAGAAAACGACAAAAAGTGAAATGAAACACGTGGAGGAAAGATAAAGAGGAAGAAGGAAATCATTGAGCGCAACTCGTAATGTGGGAGTTGTGGGGCTCGGCATAAATCGTCGTAGATTACGGAGCCTGTGGAGATCTTTCGACTTGCGTTCCTCCTTTTCCTGCCTTCTGTTTTGACATGAGAGTGAATGAGGTAATCCACAGTGCTCAGGGGTACACAGGCTCTGCTCCCATCTGGGCTTTGAACCTTTTGCTCACCTCACGCTCGGTCTCTGGTGTGTCTTGGTACAGTGGAGCATGTCACACAAAGAAATTAAAGATGGCAGTTTACAGGGAAACGCTCGGCTCTTGTGGTAACGCAGCTCCAAGAAGAACCTGACAAATTGATTTAAAAGGATGAAGTACACCCCCCAACCCACAAACGTTTTCCTCTCACCTTTTAAAACATATTTACCTCCCTCTCTGTTCCCGTTTCGTCACTTTGGGAGCATGTGCATACTTTGTGCACGTTTTATGTGTTTGCATGGTTGCATTTATGTACTCATTCATTTTTCATGCTCGTAATAGCACTTCTTTGCAGCTATTGCTATCAGTCAGTTCTTTCTGTTTGCACGTGAGATTCTACGTAAGTGCATACAAAAAAGTGTGTATTTTGAAACTGCTCTGGTTGCAAGTGTGTTTTCAAAAGCAGGACTGTGACTGTTCCTTTGTTGCTCACAGCTGTCCCACATTAGGGATCAGCCACTATTCCCCAGGCAGAAAAGGGTTTTCAGAGGCCTTGCTAATTGGCTGTAATCTCCTTTTTAAACTTGAAAGCCAGCAACCATCCAGCTTCACAGTTTACAAGCAATTAATGCAAGGAACACCGATACTGCTGGTCGCATCTAGTGTATATCTGCTCCCTCTTCCTGTGGTTCCCTCTTATCTGATCTCACGCTCGTCACAGAGGCGGATTGACTCCTCCTGTGTCATGGGCCCTGGTGTAAACAGCTACTGAGTAGTGGGGCCTTCTGAGGAAGAAGTGCAGCAGGGGGATTTGGTCTGAATCTTGAAGTGTCCGTGGGGATGATGGTAGGTTTTGGGGATCGGAGGGGTTTCCTTCATAGGCGCTGATGAAATAATAATAATGCACAGAGTTGGTGAGGCTGAAATTTGCACATGAAAATCCTCTCCCTTCGCGCTTCTTGCGTCTAATGTGCCGCCGATGACAATCCCTGCCTCTCACAGTTTATATGCAAATGAGTTCTCTCAGCTTCCACCTCCTCAGAGAGTCGCCCAGCTGAGCTAGACAGAGCGAGATAGACGGAGACACATAAAGAGAAGGAGACAGAGTGGGGCTTTTTTGTTGTGTTTTGTTTGTGTTTGTCTTGTTTATTTTTAAAAGGATTTTTAAAAGATGATAATATATTTTAATTTTTCCCTTTGTTTTTTTTTTCCTGAAAGGCAGTATGCAGATTCTCTGAAGAGTTTGAAATGCCAGACTTTTCTTTTGTGTTTAATTGGAACATAATGCCAGTAGTCTAAATAAAGTGTTTGTGTGAAGTGAGAAATGGTTGTATAATGACTAATTTTTTTTGTTTCTTCTCCAACAAACAACACTCATCTTCCCCACAGGAGTCTCCTCTACCTCGTCTGTCTGAATATTCTCTTTAGGTATAAATACTGTTTCCTTTCCATGACCCCTACTCTGTCTGGCAACCTCTCTTTGTTCGCAGGGCAGGCAGTTTTCTGTTCGCACATCCTGTTGGGTTTAGAAAAGAGGAACTGGACGTTAGCATCACGTCACACAGTCCTGTTTAGAAAAAGTGGATCTAAAATAGGAAGTCGGGGATAATGATGAGTAGCCCTTACACAGCCAGCAGAAATCTCATGAGCTCAGCTTTTTGTTTTTAGTCTGAAAAACATTCACTGAAGAAGCAAAAACAATAAGAAAAACACACAGAGTAGTTTAGATGATGATTTAATTCCCAAACCAAATGAACAACTATTGAAACTAGACTTTGTTATTATAAAATACAGCATGATTCAGCAATAGCATGACCCACTTTACAGCTCACATGTATCAAAAACTGGTTATCGCAGACATTTGCTCGACACATCACTTACGCCGTTTTTACACTCTACCTTTGTTAGACTGTAATGCACAGTTAGTTATTATGCCCCAGTTTCAGGTTGACTAATTGATGCTTTTAAATTGATCAGCTAAAGTGCAGCTCATTGTCAAAACAAGAAATGGCTAGAGGTTTCACTATCTTCTTCCCGATTTCCTGTATCCTCAATTCAAAGCAAACGTGGCCCATTTAGACAGAGGAGGGGTGAGTTGGAGAGGAGAGGGGCTTCATGTCAGCCAGCTCTCCTCAGTCACGGCCAGTTAGTTAAAGCAAACGCAGGCGGACCCTGGAGAGAACGCAGGGCGGCGGAGAGTGCCAATCACGGCCGAGCCCAGGGCTTTCCACGGTACAGCTCGCCTTGAGCAACTTTTTATTAATTTAATAAACATCCCACAGAGACTGAGCGATGTGGACTTACGTACCCTAGCAGACAACAGCACCGCTCAGGCCTAATGAGATGTGCTACTCAAACACACATATTCACTCAGGCACAAAATGTGCACACACCGTTTCTGCAAACACACACAAGCATACAGCCCACAGGCTCATTCGCCTATTGTAAAGTTATACAGTAGAAAGTTGTCAGACTTCATTTTGATTCTTACAGTATTAAAAATTATGAAAACATTGAAAGTTTCTGGGAAAGAAACTACCTTGCACCACTTTGATACTTTTAAATGCAAACACATTTCAGGTTAAGTATTCAGCCTAATTCAATCTGTCTTGATAACTACCTGAGCTTGTGAGACTTTTCAGAACCAAATAGTCCATCCAAAAACTGTTCTGTACACAGCTTCTTAATTTCGTATGTATTGAAGACCAAAAATTTAATTGTATTGGACGTAAAATGTGGTCAAGTGAAACCTAACATATCTGTATTATTAGTTTCCACTATAAGTTAAATGAGAAAATATAGTAGTTTGTTCTTTGTAATTTGGGTGAACTGACCCTTTAAACTGGCACACTGCCTTTTGAAATAAACTTCTCCTCTTCGGCCCCCAAAACACTCCTCAGACTGGAGTTCATAACAATTCTGCGAGCTTCGCAGCAATGCGCCAAGGGTCCGACTGAGAGCACAAAACATTATGAAAATAATAATGATCTCACTTTCACGCTTGCTTCTTCCTGCCCCGGCTGGTTATGGCGGGCGTCGGTGTCGATGGGAGTCATTAGAAGGGTCGGGCTCTCCTCTCAACTGATAAGGAGCGGCTGCAGCAGGAGAGACCAGGGGAGGAGGAAGAGGACAGACTCCGGCACACTAACAACCACCACCATCCTCATCATCACCACCATCACCACACATACCTGCTGCTCCTGGGAGACGCTGCCTCCTGTCAAACAGCAGAAGGACCCCGGTTCGCCTGCAATGCGAAGTTGTGCGTGTGTGTAAATGTATGTGACTTGTGTACACGTGTGTGTGTGTGCGCGCATCATGCTGTCTACATAATTCCCTCCCGGTCTGAGCTCAGTCTTTGACTATTCACTCCTTTTTCTCTTCCTTCACCTCACCCCTCTGTCTTCCCCCCCTCCTGCATTTCTCACTGTATCACTCCATATATTCATGAATTTCCTGTTTATCATGAAAACTTATGCATGAAAATAGAGGGTGGGAAAGGGGGAAAAAACAAAAACAACAACAAAAAAACCAAACAGGGTGAATGTCGATGGGGGTTTTGTCTCGTCTGGGTGCAGCGCTGCACAGGCAGCCCGGTACTCGGGGGACATATGCAAGAAGACCCTGCTTCCATCTCTCTTTTCATTTCCTTTCTTTTCTGTCTTTCCTTCTATCCACCCACCTACCGCCTTCCTTCTCTCCTTCCTAACATTCACCCACCGTTGCTTATTCCCCCCCCCCCCACCTACCCACTGCTTTTCTCTTCTCTTCTTCGTCTCTCCTTCACAGTGTCAAAGCCAGTTACAGGCAGAGAAGCTCTCCTTCTTAAATAATTCACAAGTTGATTAATAGACTCACAAGGGTATAATTAGGCAGGGGAGAGACAGTGGCTAGTGTAACCAGTACAGTGCTTAGGGGAATTAGAGAGCAGGGTTATTGAGGAAATGGAGAGTACCACTAAGAAAAAATAAAATAAAAAATGTGGCGTCTGCAGTGGTGGACTCATGGAGGGGATGAAGAGGCAGGGGGAGGATGAAGGGTAAGGTGAAGGGGGGGGGCACCTTTTTCTGAGGCTATGTGTTGGATATGAGGCAGCCTCTCCAGGAGCATGCAGCCCAGAGTTTGTTTGATGTGGAAATTGGACAGTTTGAATCCGTCTCCTTTAATTTTTCACAACTTACAGGCCCCCCTGGGTGCCTCACATTCCTCTTATAGGATATAAATTAGTTTTTTTTGTCCTCTCACTTCTTCAGTTTTTAAAATCCCTTTTTTCTCTTTCCCTCTTACACATTACTCAGGTACCCTGTTTTTTTTTTGTTTTTTTTTCAGCACCTTCTTCCTCACCGAATGGAGTTGCAGTTTCACCCCCGATGTTTGTCAAACAGTCAGTCATCAGCATAAAACTTCACTTATGTTGCCTCTAAGGCATCTTTTGTATTCTGAAAAGGATGTGCTTTCTGCTGCCAGACTGGTCTTCAAAACAAACAAACAGAACAATGGAACAACAGATCTCTCTTCTCAGTTCAGACATCATATTTCTGTTGTGGTGATCTCTGTCTGCTTCACTTTTGCTGTTAAAATAAAATGAAAAGAACCAACGGAAATACACCCAGACAGGTACAACAATCTACCTTTCCAGCTTGTACGTTTTTTCATTTCTCTCCTCCTTCCCGGGAAGTTCTCTGCGAGTTAAAGCAGTCACATTGGGTACACACTGATGTTTCTTTGGTTTGTTCCTCTGTATTTATATCATTGTCGATATCTCAGATTGCTTCTTGCCGTCCTGCTCAGCTGTGTTTTTTGACTCGCTCAGGATTTGCCGATATCCAAACAGACTGATGTGTCCATCTCGACTGCGCAGGGCTGGCTCTGATGTGCAGCATGTCTGCCTGCATGTCGACGTGTCAACTCTAATTCAAACTCCTCTGTTCTCCTCTCATCTGTCTGCTCCAGTTATTGCACAGGGTGTCAAAATGGATCTTTGCCTCCCCCCCCTCCCCCCAAAAGAAAAGGTGGAAAGCAATACATTTTTCTGTTTGTAGAAACTGATGGATATACTTTGAAATTCAATTCAGTCATGCAGGAGGAGATGAGCCAAATGCAGAGTGTGTAAGCCTTGATGCTGCTGCTGATTTCATTTCTTGCTTGTTATCCACACTGAATCATCTGATGCGTCTGCCAGGAGAACAAATGCAGCTCTTATTGGTTAATTTACTTCTTTGCTTGTCTGTATTTGACAGTAGTGCATTAATTATCCTTTCTGCACTGTGTAATTGGCCTTTCTTTGTTGTCCCCAGCAGACAACTAATGACTTCTTGATTTTTTTCTTGGCTGTGCAGATACCCTGCCACCAGGAGGCGCTGAAAAGAGCAGGACCCCTGTGTGTTGATTTATTTATCTGTGTCTTGATTAAAGCCTGTATACCTGATAAAGGGGATGTCGGAGGAGCTCTGACAGCCACAGAGGCGGCACAGTGTGTGCGATTTGGTCGCTGTGCTGGCAGAAACAAGGAGTGTCGATGGCATCTTTGAAGTCTTGACAGACGAGAGCCTCTGAACATCCCCTTAATCTTGCCTTCCCCTCAGAAAGGCATGCAAGCAGGCAGGTACCGAGCACGCTCGGCTCCCTGTTTGCCTTATTCTCCTAATGACACAAACCATTCAGCGACCACGCGTGATAGCATTTCATCTGGCATAATGTGTGGTGGCTGCTTACTTCAAACGATTTAGTACGTCTCTGCATTAAACCAGCTAGAGAGACAAGAGCTGGGACATGAACACATGAGGCTTTTCCTATTGGCTTGATGGGATGCCTGTGTGTGGTGTATGCTGTTTGATTGTGCTGATTGTTTTTGTGAGCCCACCTAAGGCAAATACAGAGGATGTGCCGTGTATGATTGTCTGGAAATCAGATCAATGGAGAGAGGTATGTGTTGCACCTGAACACTCCTTCTGTCTGAAGTGATTCACAATGCTTATAATGACCGTTGAACCTTGAACTGTTCCCATTACTGTTTCTTCACACAGCACATATGATATTGCTTCCTCACATAAAGATGCGTCACTACAAAGTGTCAGGGAGGTGCAGCAGTAGGCTGTGAAGGATTGCATTGCTTCACTCTGCACTCAATCTTGAACTTATTTCCTATCAGCGCTGATTTGATCATGTTTTTCTATCAACTGCCATCATCTTCTCAATCATATCCACCACAATGACAGAGCAGCAGTGCAGCGCAGTGTAATACGGGATTTTTTTTTTTCATGGAGGCCGAGAGTTGCTGGGCAAGAAAAGGGCGCTGAGGTTAATTACTCCATTACTGTGTGGCTCAGCCAGGAGCTGTTTAAACAGACCTCACTCAGCAGGGGATTAGTCCTCATTACTCCAGCTAGAGTTAACGCCCACGACCCTTCTCCACTGCCGCTTACTGTGGGTTTGTCAAGCATTCTGGGGAATATCCATATAGTGGGAGGAGAGCGAACGTATAGGAAGAAAAAGGGATTAAGACTAAGCAGAGTGGGAAGGACAGGTAAGAGGAAGAAGAGCCTAGTACGATGTGGCTTAACTCCAGTGGATTGCCTGCATCACCTGAGCTCAGCCAGGGCTACAATTATCCTCCAAATGCCCAAGCGTAGCAAGATTAACATCTAAGGCTCAGGTTACCCTCTCTCCCACCGAACCGAACCCCCGGCCATCCTCGGCCACTGCCTCTCCATCATCCTCCTCCTCCAGGTGTCTGATGGCACTCTGTGATAATGACGGTGCTCTCGTTTGCAGGAAGGATGGGCTGCTTGAAATTAGGTCGATGTCTGTGCACCGTGAGCAGAACACGATGGGTCAGTTTACCAGGTCTATAGGGCATGAAATACTTTGGTTATCAACTGTCTGTCATCATCCAGTGAAGATGTATCTTTATGAAATGGATTAAATGATGTATTCTGTATGTAATATATGAATATTTCTGCTCATTGCAAAGATACTGTATTTGTAGGGGGTTATCAATGTTGTTTTTAGATGTACTAATAAGGGAAATTTGCACTAAAAATTGTAAAAAATTAGATAGAAAAGTATCAATTTATGACCTTAAAAACACCACTTGTTAATAATGGGACTGGTAACGTAAAGATAACACTTAAATTTAACCACCTGTTCTGAAGTTACATAAAAATTTATGTGGTGTAAAATTAGCAGCTCCTCTGTGGTTTTCGCCCATTTTTCTCTTCAACTGATATTACTTACAAATCTTCACCTTCAGATCTTTCCAGTCTTTTATAGCAGAGGTCGGTCACCTTATGATAAAAAGAAACCCAAAGAATCTACAGCCATGGTAGCATCTCTGATACCATCTCTGATACCAGGTAAATGCTAATGTTAGACTGCTAACAAGCTCTCAGTGATGATGCTAACGTGCTTTGCGTAAGCATGTAGACATCTGTGCAGGATTTCTTCCCTGGTGATGCTCTGCCAGGCTTTCACTGAAGGTGTCTTCAGTTCCTGCTTGTTTTGAGGACATTTTCCTTTTGACATTTTAGTTTGGCCTCTGCTGAATTTCACCAGCACCCAACAAATTGTTGATTTTATCGCGACCTAATGTGCAATGAAAGAGCTGAACTGATTGAAGTAGGCGTGTATCTCTTGTGTCACCATCATGTGAGATGAATAAAAAGAAATTGTACCCTAGAATTTTCTGTGCGTCTAGCCTTAACCAGTCCAGATGAACTGGAAGATAAATTATCTCCTTTAGTTAGTAGATCATTTCATTTTTTAAAAGAGTTTATGTTCCTGGACTCTAAATGACTCTTAGGCTGAGCTGAATCAAATGTTTGCCATGAAACAGGTTAAGTGTTCAGTTGTGTTTTCACTCACGATGATGTGGATATACCTGGCAGGATAAAGAATTTAGGGAACTCAACAAAGTTGCCAATAGATCAAATAGCTAAAAAAAAGTGGATGTCCTCCAATTAGAAGAGTCAACTGTGTACTGGGAGAACTAATCCAAGGGCTTTTCAAAACAGATTTGTGGGAGCTTGAGATGTGGCCTGCTGAACTGCACACTCAAAAGTTTTGTGTCAGTGCCCCTTTGTCTTTAGTCCAATCACCTGGAACACATAAAAAAAACCTACAGACATACACTACCACATCACACATTCACACAATAGTCACGCAAATCTCTCCAGAGGGGCTGCCAAACGCAGTCGATAAAAATCCTATTTCATATGAACCAAAGTGCTTTCTTGCTTTATGGGACATGCTTGCTTGCCAAACTGTGATTTAAGATCAAATCCAGAACAGAGCTTCTATTATATAATTGAGGACAAAAAAAAAAATCAATAGAGGCAGCTGGATGTGGCCACGGCAAGCACGACTTGTCTCCATGTTGAGAGTGTGCGCTCTTCGATCTGTGTCTGGGTCTCAGCTTCACTAGCCTAATCACACACGGAGCAGGTCGATTGGAGGACTTAGCCAGTGGCGCTCTCCAATGGCATATGTTAACATGATTCCCCCTCTTGCTCACGTTTTAAAATAACTGCACCTGAGATCCTTGGCCATTCAGAGCTAAAAAAAAACAGGGATTATTTTAAACATAGCCTGAGGTGAGAGCAAGATTCTCCGGTCCAGTAACCTGAGCAAACTGGAGGTGGGCGGTTGAGGACAAGAGGGACAAACAGGATATTTATCCTATTGATTTTCTAAAGTTGAAACAAGAAGATTTAGGGGGGCTTGACTCTTAAAATTCCCAAGCAGTCACTCACTCTTCAGCTGTGTGGCCGTGCACAGACACACACACACACACACACACACACACACACACACAAAGCATCTTGCTAGTGAGAGGTGTGAGTGAGGTTTAGGAGCCTTGAGCTGCAAATCTGTGCTGTGCTGTGGAATGATGTGCCCCAATGTGTGTCAGAGGAATCATTATAGCTAGTGCTGGAGCTGAAGCCCACCTATGGTGTATGTATGTGTGTGAGTCATGTAGCAAAGTGGAGGTGTGAGCAGACAACAGATGGGAAGGGTCTCAGTATTGCAGAGATGTGGCTTTTGTCTCACCTGCTGAAGGCAGCAAACAAACGCACTGTGAAGGAAATCGTGTGGGAATGTGACTCAGCACATGGAGCGTCTCCTGGAAGTTCACAGATTTAGGTGGCAGGTTTACAGTGTAAAGAATGTGAAACTTTGCTGTTGCTATATTCAGAATATTACATTTAGTCATAAATTGTAGCTTAGAATAATGATGTATAACTTAAAGTAGTTTTGAGCTGAACTAAATCAGCGCAAATGTTCTTTTCATCTTAACACTGTTCTTCTCTTTAGCACACGTCACACTGGATGAATACCGTTTTGTTGTGTTTTTTTTGTTTGTTTGCATTTACACTTTTTCATGTACTTGAAGCGTCATACGTCATACCAAAAACCATCAACACATTATTTGCCTTATGTTTCTGTGTAACCAGGAACTCCTCCAACTTCGCAGCTCCATAACTTCACATCATAGGATATCTGTTCATTACAGGTTCTTAAAGCGTTAGTGTTCGCCAGAAAACTGCTGGTATAGGAGGGAATGTGTTACTATGGCTGTGTTGCACTGGCCAACATTTGTTGCTTTTGGCGATAAAGAGACGATAAGTCAAGCTTCTTCCCAATCACAAGAGATACTGCTCAGTTACTCACTCACTCGCCTTATCGTGTCAACTCTGTCCTAAAAGAAACTTTACTGGCTCGACAATTCAGCAATTCAGACTAAACTTTCTCATCACATCAAAAACCTCCAGGCCTCCTCCTGCTTCACTGACCTTCAGCATGGCCACACTGTTCTGCCAGCACCAACCTCCTCTCCCCGCCCCCCCAGGACCAACATCAAACTGCTGCCACCCCCTCCTCCTGTTTTAAAAGCACTGATTTTATAGCCAGCTTCTCAGTAGCCTGCCTATCCAAGCAAGGACTGATTTTCAGGTCAAAAAGCAGCAACATGTCTGGAGGAAAATTGGCTAAATATGTATCTATCTGTGGTAAATGGCGCCTCTGAAGTTTAACAGTATTAACACCAAAGGAAAAACTTACTGTGCATATTTAAATCATGGTGTAGCTATGTGACATTTGCATAGTTTACATTTCAGTGTTACAACTCACACAGTCTGTCATGCCTTAAAATTGATGCAGTATTAAACAGCATGATTAAGACCCAGATTTTATTAGACATTTGAACACAATGTGACATGCAGCAATGTGTAGGTTCACTACAGCAAGAGAGCAGCCTGAGACTTTAGTGCTAAGGCACAGTACAAAGACAGACGGTACGTCATCAAACAGATGAAACTGCTCTTTGTCACCTACTAATAAAACACTATCAATAAAACCCTATCATCTATCAAAACACAAAAGGATGACTTGATGATAATTACAGTCCATCAGACCTGGCCTGCAGTCTTGGCTGCAGTCTGTCTGTCTGCGCTCTCCAGCTGCTCCTGTTGAACCTCCCGGGTCAATCTGCAGCCACGACTTGTCACCCGACGGTCACGACTGTTGACTTCTAAGTCATGCTTGCAGATGATTGCTGATCTCATAGGTGGGGAGGAGGCGCCGCAGTAATTGTTCTTTGGAGTGCCCCAATTATGCCATTAACGGCCCCTCAGTGATGAGGCTAATGGCGAGAGACCTCGTTTGCATAGCATTATCTTAATTGAGCCTGAGGCCTGGCATGAAAACAAGCTTGAGATTATGTTACTGATGGATGGTGGCGATGGTCCGGCGGCAACCATTTACCCGACAGCTATATTAATTAACAGCTATCCAGTTACATGGGCTTTAACAGGGATGAATAAGTTAACATAGTGACTGTGACGGTGGTGATGATAGGGCTCCTGTGCTCATGTGTAGGCTTCCAATAGAGGAGACACACTAATATGTGGTGTGTGTGTGTGTGTGTGTGTGTGTGTGTGTGTGTGTGTGTGTGTGTGTGTGTGTGTGTGTGTGTGTGTGTGTGGAGAGCTAAGGAAGGCCTGGCATCAGATCTTATTACCCATTTCCTAAAGGAGGAAACCGAGCCAGCGTTACTACCAGCCTTTAAATAAATCACCACACAAAGCCTGTACTAATACTTTTAATCGTGAATTAATTACACAGTCATTGCAGGGAGAAGACCCATAAATGTTCCAATATGCTCAGGCCTGAAATCTTTATCACACAATATTTCAGGAAAATTCCACAATGTGTTGCCGTGCCTAATGTGAAGCATGGACCTATTGTGGATCACTCTCAGACCAGAACCTGGACTCATACATACAGAGTGTCTGTGGATCAGCGCGGAGTTTTAAATGAAGCGGACCATCCAGGTAGCTCTTTTGTTATGTAAAGATCTGCCATGTGATCTAGCAGGATAAAAGAGGAGAGAAAAAGAAACCGTTCAGATAAGCTTCCCCTCATCAGATAATTAAGGATGCCTTTGCTCCAGTTTCCTCTTCTTAGCATAAGCATCTGATCAACTTTCAAAAAGCTCATCAGTCAGAGTTGCTCCGCCCCAGGGACTTCAGCAGGTTTCTCCAGGTTCTGTCTGCCCGAGTCGAGCTCTGCACCGAGGGGGTCTTGGCTTGTGGGTTGCCCTGAAGGACCCCCCCAAAAAATTTGAAGAAAATCAATTATTGCGCTACACACAGGCAACAGTGAACGGACAGTTGAAGGATCAATAATAGGTATTGTTTTGTAATGTATTTGAGGCAAGGAAATTATTTTATGAATAACATTTGTAGAACTACAAGTAATATTTGTATCAGTTTATCAGTTTATCATTCATTCATTTTAAGTGATTATTCTGATGTTGATGTCTATCACGAGGTAACACTTTTGATCAGTCTTAACAAACCTAGATGGATCAGAAAACAGCGGCAGACGTCTTTAACACTCTCTACACATTCTATTTTTAATGACAGCAAATCTTTCCCTTCAGGAAAATACAACCATTTGTCTCTTTTAATTAATCAACGTTTTAATGAATTGACTGATTGAGCTACCTAACGTGTTGGTCGGCTTTTTGTTCTTAGCTGCAGTTCTCGAGCTGGTATCACTGCAACCGTTTCACGAGAAAGTTTTTTTCTCCCGTGTTTTCTCTTTGGATGTCACTATTTTGCCGTGCTGTGGTGCAAATAAGCCATGCAAATGAGAAAATAGAATTATGCTTCTTAACAATGTTCAGAAGAGGTCAGCGAGCCGCGTTTGGCTACAGGTTTGAAATTAATTACTGTTTGTGCTGCCATCTAATTGCAGCATCTCAGTGAACAGCTTTTTTTTCAGTTACATTTTCCCACCTCAACATGCCTTTGCTCCTTGTCAAAACTCTTCCTCCACCTGTGACAGTGTGTGAGTTTTGTGCATGGCCACCCCCCCCCTGCTTCCTCTTCCCCCTTTCTGTTGCCCCCTCCCTGCCTCCCCTGCTGCCAGTTTTTAACTACACTCCACTCTGGCCTCTGCTCTACTTGTTACAGCCCCAACACGAGTGCAAACAATCAAAGTCTTTGGGAACGCTAAAATATGCATGGCTATCCGTGACAGACAGATAAAGCAGGGCAATTAGCCACGTAATCCTAGAGCATCGTACGGAATAGTTCGCCTCAGCTGTCCTCCCTCCCCTCCTTCCCTTTACTCTCTTGGTCTCCATTAGTTAAATGTACTCTGTGTGTCGGCTCCCCATCAAATCAAGTAACACTTCCCCTAATTGGCTTATAAATAATACAGCAGGGCCTACATTATAATTTCATCAGTGGTAAACATTGCGGGGGCAGTTGGTAAAGAACCTATCCCTCATTAATTTCTTAATTTGGGTAGATGGAACGAAGGGGAAGTGAGGGAATGAAAGGTGGAGAAAGAGAGAGAGAGAATTGTGGAGATCGGATGAACGGAGGGACTCACATCACCTCAGGCAGAGAGAGAGAGGGAGAGATGCTTGAGAAAGAAAGAAAAACCAAGATGCTTCTGCTGGTGCTTCTGTGAAGAGATGTCAGATATTCAGTCCAAGGGTTTAGTCGGTACTCCTGTGCAATAGGTGACGACAGCCCCACCGCCCCTATTTTATACACAAATACACAGAGTAAACACACTCTCACACTCCCTCCCCAGTCTCATTCTTGTTCTTTTTTTATACCTGCTTAATGAATATTCCATAACAGGCAACATAAATATTCATTCTAATGGTTTTGCACATAGTTATTACCGGTATTTTCTTTTTTTTTTATCTTTTACAAAAATACTCATTACAAATTCTGCATAACCAGGCCCTGAAATCATTTCTCTCACTCTCTTGCAGACACTCAGAAGACTGCACAAGATTATCTAGATCAACTGCTCAAGCAGTATTTTAACCCAAAAAAAGGCACAAAACTATTGAAAATCGTCCCCAAAATCTCGTGTTTGCTTTATGTCAGCTTTAAGGTGTAACTATTTGCATGTGCCAAAAGCATATTTGTTTAAGGGAGAGGCGTAAAGTTCAATTCTAATTTCAGTCATCGGCTGCAATCGCAAGACAAACCAGAGATATTCACAAAGACTCCTTAAGTGATGAAATCCTTTTTGTAAAAGGCAATAGGTCTGTAAGCAGCCTTTCCCCCTTTGGCAGATAAATGTCATCTGAACCTGCTATTATATTGCATAATGCACTTTTAAGGGAATTTTACATGGCCTGTGATAGATGCTGAAATATGAGGTGTGAGAATATGACACCCTCTGATCTTTGAAAGACAGATATTAAAGCAAACTCTCAAATGAGCCACCCCTCCACCCCCCCAGTCTCTCCCCACTTTCTCTTCCTGCTGCAATCTGGAATATAAAAGACACTGAGAGCCCTTCAGCCTTCAAAAGGACAGTTAAGTGCTCCACATTCCTGGTGAGATTTTTAAAATGGAGCCACCTGAAGGCAATCTGTCTCCACTGGAACCTAACTTGTCACTGTTACAGAGAGCTGTCACTTCACGGTGCGAGCGCTGATGGAGACAGACATCCATCACCTGCCGCATTTACGAAACGCTGCCTGATGTCTTGCAGGCTGCCGAATGGTGTGTTTCACCTAAGATCTGCCAAAACGTGCTCAAACAGAGCCACAAGTGCGTTCACTGATTCCTGTTTAAATAAAGAAGAAAAATACCTGAAGTAATAAAGACATAACTGTCCCTCAATCAACCATCAATCAACCTCTACTTTAGATGTAATTAAACTGAGAGTAAAATTCACTCAGGTATCAAAAGGATTCAATCCTTTCTCCAATTAAGGAACCTTTTTTCCTTGTGACTAAATTAATGCCAACTTAAGACCTCACTCTTTTAGATAGATTCTCTAGGCCCTTGTAGGGGTCTCTACCCCCAGGTTGGTTGAAATGTCACTGTGTAATTCTAAAAAATAAATTGTAAAAATGATGCCACATTACGTTGATGACAATAAACATATTTTGATTAATAATCATATGTATGTGCTAGAGCTGTTAAAAAACACATGAACATGATTAAGGTTAATCACAGTCAGCGGCTGTGATTGCCCTCATCTCACACAGCCAGGTATCCATCAGTGATTACAGCAGGAAGTCAGGGTCAAACTATTAGTTTGTGGTAAAAAACAAATAGTAATGTATTTAAATTTCTAGATGAATTGCTTGTATTTTCAGGTTAACGTTGACATAGAACTATCGCTGTTATGGCTCAGTCTGGGATTTACACCAGGTGAAGGTCAATACAGTAAATGGACTGTCTTGGTCACATTAGTAATAGATTCAGGTTGAAATTTTGTAGTTGGGGCTGAATTAAGCCCTTAGAGGGCCTGAGAGCATTAAACATCTTTTCATAAAAAAACAGAGAATTTTAACAAAACATTTTAGCTACATTTGCCCAAGTGCAAATCCTTGTCATTCATTGATTCATCATCATTTACTAATACCAAATCATCTCAGTCAGCTCTGCCACTCAAATTTGAAGAGTTCCACATTTGTCACATTTTCTATAATTGTGAAATACATTTTTGAATGTTGGCTGGTGAGAAAATGAATTTCAAATAATCAATAGTTGTTCATTAGAGTACATCTGCCTAAAATGTTGTGTCACAAAAGCAGAACATCCTCAAAATGTAAATAATAAAAACAGCTTATATGTAGTGTATGTGAATGTACTCAGTCATTTCCCACATCTGAGAGTGAGGATGTTGTCCTAAATGTCAGAAAAGCTTTAACCAGCCTCACACACAATGCAGCCCCCTCTACGTAATTACAGCAGGGCAAGAGGAGACATGGAGCATGTTGAGACTGAGCTTAATTAATGTAGCAGTAAAAAGTGGCCCTCCCTCTCTATGTCCATTCTGCTGTTCAGTATTAGTTCCACTTCGGTGCTCTCAAAGCCAGGAACAAATAGTGACTCTAATGATGGACATACTACCCCCCCTCCCTCCTCCTCCTCATACAGCGCCTCGGCTGGTCTTGGGTCACTGCCCTCCCTCAGCTCTTTCTCCTCCCTCAGCTCCCTGGGGACGGCAGAGCGGGGGAGTCAACCAGTTAGACAAGTAGACATGTTCACCCCATCAGTTCAGACAGAGCAGAAGACAACCTTGCATACTGACTTCATTAGCACTGACAAGTTTCAGAGGGGCGTGGGGGTGGATCACTTTAGAAGATTTTAGAAACACAAGCATGAACGCTCATGGGGGCTCGAAGGGAGTCAGCAGCTGGAGAAATGATGCAACTTTGGATCACTGCTGAACCAAAGCGTTTACTGTGGCTTAATACTGGATCCTAACCTTATAGACATGGTAACAACGGCTCCTGCTCCATATGAAAAGGTGAGAAATATGAAAACCTGACAAAACAACTATGGCTGGTCAATAAAACAACCAACTAAACAGACAGCAGTGAGGAAAAGAGTAAAGATTTTAGTCATGTTGCCCAGCCCTGCAACCAACATCACACTTAATTACTGGTACAATATCTATACAATATATATTCTAGATTATAGAGAAATTAATTCATATTTGAAATCAGCCTAAAAAAGACAAAATCTTGAAAGAGTTGTGGAAAAAGGCAAATCTCAAATGGGGAAATTCTCTGGTATCATCATATTCTGACATCAAGACTACATGAAAACACAAAGATAATCTTGCCAGTGAAAAAATATTTCTATAACTATATTGCAATGTCTTGATAGAAACTAGTATTTTATGTAGAAACTCAATTGAGAAATTCCTCAGAAATCAAAGTAAAAGAAAATCATATAAAAATTCACTATTGCCTTAAAGCAGTTTTGTTCACTGATTTCCCAAAATGACATAATACAATATATGATATTAAAGAGAAAGCTGCTACTGTATGTGACACAACAAAATCAGCTGCACTGTCTGATGTGTACACTGAGCAGCATTGAAATTCACAACCCTATTATAAGCTGCTCCCGAACTCTTTTTCAGAAATGTGACAAAATGTAAAAAGAATCAACAGGAGACTCATAAAAGTACAGACTCTCAAAAACAATGTTGTGATTCCACCAGGTGAGAGGCAGCCGCTGCGTTTTACAGTGTAAATTGGAATATTCTGAAGCAGCAAAATGAATCAATACTCTTGAGAGAATACAGTGGGACAGATCATGTTCAAAACCCAGTCTAAACAAAACAAAAAGGAATATCACATGAAATTAAGGTGTGAAAAGGTGCCATGAATGTTTTATGCCATCCAGCCACTGACATAAAGGATATAAATATTGTATGCAAAGAGAAAATTCCCCTGTTTGAAGTCTAGAGAGTAAAGACAGTGAGAGAGAAAAGGAGGGGAAGCAGGTAATTACTAGTAGAGATGCTCTTTGACAAAGATATATTATTATATTAAAGCAGGAGAAGGATCAACCAAACACGTCTAACCTTTGTTAAAGTGCTGGTCTCCACCTATCAGTGACAGGAACATTAGAACCAGAGAAGCCACTTCCACTTGACAAACATACACACCCAGGCTGAAACAAGGAGAAACCTGAAGGCACCAAACACTGCAAACATACCACAGACCAAAACTGACAAAAAACTCCTTACAACGCTTTTGGTTAATGTTACTTATACGTTTTGGAGCAGTGTCTAAATCTGTAATTACATTTAAGCTGTTTAAATGAAGTGCAGAACTCAGCTCTTTAGAGGAGGATTCGTGTTTCCTTTTGAACTTGACTTATTTTGCTTGAAAAAATATGTGTGAAAAATGTTCTTTTAAAGAACAAATGACAGTGCAGCCTTATGTTTTGGTTCATCTGTGGAGAGATTGTGTCCACTTATCTACCTGAACAAATAATGAGGTGAGAAGAACCATGTGGTTGAAAGTGCCTGGAAAAGCTACTATGGAGACATTGAATTAAGATTTCAGCTTTTGTTAAATACTGTTTAAAAAGTCAAAAGAGAACGTTCAGTTTTTTCCTGGTCGCTATGCTTAAGACTCATAGACCATCTGAGGAGAAACCTCACCAATGCTTCCCATCCGGATCTGTCAGGAAGCTTGGGATAAACTGCCTACATCAAGCAGAGAAATACTTGAAGAGACTTATTCAAAAATAGAAATTTGAATTTGAATACATTTTTCAAAAACTTTTTCAAAATCTGTTTTCACTTTCTTACTGTGGATTTTTGTTCATTAATCGCTTAGAAAAACATTTATAATGCAGTGTACAAAAGGTGAAGGCATCTGACTACTTTAATAGCGACTGTATGTAGTGACATCTATAGATTTAATGTGAAATCAGACCTAACTTCAAAACAATAAACTGAGTTTATTTTTCAAATTTTATATTTGGAATGTTTTATTTTTGTCTTTTTTAGATTTAGGTATTTAAGGTATTTAGGTAAATGTAGTTACAGATTTAGGTATTTTCATACCTTAATGTTGTTGTTTTTTTTTTTTTTGGATCACTTTCATTGGGAACAGCTGCTCATTTTAATTTTTTTTTTGTTTGACCTTGCTGGTATTGTCGTATTATTATCATTTAGACATTTTTAACATGTTAATGCGGCTCCACTAAAATTAACAAAATGAGTGCTACATACTCATTTCGACACTAGTCCAAAACATTTGAGAATGTCTTGCAGCCATAGCAGGATAAATGACTAACTTTCCAGTAAAATGGGAGATCCTCACTTGTTCCCTAGATGGACTGAATCTTCACTGAGTCTTGGGCCATAAATGCCACCACTGAGCTGAGAAATGTGGGCTTTAGGAGGAAGGATAAAAAAAACTAAAAAAAAACTCTTTTCATGGGATCCTGAGGGTTTGGAGTTGAGCTGCCTCCTCTCTCCTTGCCCCGGGGTACGCTATCATCTCCAGTGACACCAGAGAGAGGGCAGACCCCACCCTACTCCACCTCTGCAGGACTGGAGGATATAAGGGATGAGAACAGTGTTGGTAGAGGAGGTCTGCTACTGTCTGGCCCAGTCTCTCAGGTCCAGCTTCCTCTTTGATCACCAGCCGCCGACCTCCATGTCTCCAAAACAAGGAGTCAGGGGACAAAGAACACACCACTGAGCCTGTATCTCCTCCCTGCAGCCCTTGTTCCCTCCAAATCTGAAAAAAGGGTTAATTGTATTTAACAATATGCTCTCTAACCGACACCCCCTCCATCAGCACCACCCTCCCCTCCTTGATTAGAATTAGAATCACATCTGGCGCCATGTTCTGTCCCTCATTACTGCTGAATCTCATTACAACGGGCTCCCGTGGGAGGGACTGTGTCGGGTTTTTAAACACACTTTTCGCTTTCTTCTGCCTCTTGCTCATCTCATCTGCCTCACCGCTCTTTCTCTTCTGCGTTTACATTAGCGGAAGTTCTCATCTGAGAGAATGACTGAGCACCACCACCACCCTCC
>JAUYWH010000014.1:16581818-16614318 GCA_034779795.1 Ctenopoma multispine | reverse complement strand
GATGCATTTGTTTTTCAAAATGTGCCATCTCACGAGATCGAGCAGGTCGGCCATCCTGTATAAGTTCTGTGTGGGGGACTTGAGCAGCAGTGCCGCTGCTGTTTCTGGTGATTTCAGGGTCACGAAGTCCACCTGGTAAGTCCTGTTAATGGGATGGTAGCTGTCCACCATACCCTGCGTGCTGACCATTGCAATATAAGCTCCGTTGCAGCTCACTGCAATTCCATGTATCCGTCTATCTGTTAGGTTTTCAGGTCGCAACATATCCTCTTGCTTGAAAATCAAACTGTTTTCTGTAAACGTCGGCGTCAGCTTTTTTATCCACCCATCTATGGAACAAGTGTACACTGCAACGCCGTGTTGACTGACCGTTAGCGAGACCACAGGAAGCGAGTGCAGCCCCGCCACGTGAGAATTGTGCACGTTTAGTCCTGCTGGCGAAATCATGAGCAGACACCAAAAGACGTAGCAGCCGCGTGAGGCGACGATGAGGCTGCAGCTGGATCTGTGTATCGGGTGGATCATCGTGACACATTTGATGTTTTCCACAGCAATCTCGTCGCACTCCTTCCAGAGAATGACAGGGTGTCGGAGGGTGAAGTAGCCCTTAACTCCTGACAAGCTGACTGGCATGATTTTGACGGGTCCCACCTCACTGCCGACAATCAGGCCGCTCATCCGGCGATCTGCGTTTCCGTACTCCCACCATGCCAAGTCACTAGGCCTGGTCACGCCTGACTCGATTATGTCATAAAACAAAACATCTGTCCCGTTTACAAAAGGCAACACAAACTTCCACAAAACAAGGTCACCATTTTCCATTAAAACAGCCAGGAGGACCATCTCCACATCTTTGCATGTGTTGTCCGGCTGAACCTGTTTGATTGTGTAAACGCTCGACCACTCCATTCTCAGAGGAGTCTGCATACGGAAACGCCGCTGCAGCTCCTCGAAGTCCAGCAGGTTTGCCTGTGGCGGCTTGCTGTCCTTTTTGGCGTAGCCGTGCTCCTTTAGCCTCTCACCGTACTTTTTGGTGAGATCGACTAGCATGCTCCACTCCAGACGTTTGTGGCTGTTATGAATAGAAAGTCTATGGCCGAGTGTTAGGCAGGCAAGCAGACAGCGCCCACTTATGTCACAACCTAACGGAGACCAGCTAGCATATTTTATTCCTTTGTGTCCATCTAAAGTTGGATTCATCACTCTGTCTGCTTGAAAAACCTGTTTCACAGTGGGGTCTGGATGTGTAGAGAACTTCTCTATTGCTTGAGCTAGTTGATCTGCTGGTCCCACCTTAAGAAGTAAAAAGAGAAATGATTGAAATAATCAGGTTAAAGATCAGTTGCACTTAAAGGAAATCTGTAAGTGTTTCTAACGTACATACAAACTACAACAATATCTGCAGCTGGACTGTTGTGCAGTAATAAAGTCAGTGGTGACAAACTCTTACTAAATTTTAAAAATCATTTCACATTTCACAGCTTGAGATGCAAAACTGTACTAATTTATAGAATATCTGCGCTGAATTTCAAAATGTGACACATGCGATTCCATGTACGTCAGACAACTTCAACAAAAAACATCCATGGGGGCGACATGGTGATATGTTGATCTGTCAGAAGTAAGAGAGTGCAAGGATCTGAGCAACTTTGATGAGGGTCAAATTGTGATGGCAAGATGATGAAGTCAGAGTATCTCAAAAAAGATGGCACCACAATGCACTATGGGAGTCTGACTGATGGTGATCCCACCTCACAAGACAGAGGAGTCCTTAAAGGACACACTGCTGACATCTTGGTGCCAGATACCAGAGGACGCTTTCAGAGGAGTTCATGCCTGAATAGATCAGAGCTACTTTGGTGGGACAATATAAGGCAGGTGATTTTAAAGTTGTTTTGGCCTGAGTGTAGTAACCTAGCAGTTGCAAAAGTGAGTGTAAAAGCTACTTAGATAAAAGGTATTGTGACAGGGCTGACGCAGCAATAACAGCAGACAGATCGGACTCAGTGGCGCATCTAAAAGTCAAGTTGTGCTTTGAGTGCCATTTTCTGCTGCTCCCAGCTCAGTGGCTCTTCTATTTACAGTCAGTTAATCAGATCTATAAATGACAGCAAAATAACAACTTTACCCCTCTGTCACTGTGCCTAGTGGATTATAAAATTCAGCTCCAGCCAATATTTTATCTGCCAAGTGGATTTTTGGAGCAGAGACGAACCTATAAACAACATGTTTACACACCAGAGCAGCTGCGCGGAGACAGATTTACCGCAGCAAAATTGTTTTTTCCACTTTCTCCTTTCACCAGTGTTTGTATTTCATCGCTTTAATGATCTTTCTTTCAGTTTAGCAAATAATGAAAACACAGAAAAGAAATTTCCACCACTGCGAGACTAATGGCACACATGTGAATATTAGCTTGAGTGTGCTGCTAAGGCATGTTTACACGAGTCGTACACAAATTGTAAGACTATTACAACACACTCACATTTTGCAATTTGCAATCACATATTGGTACTTACCAACTTTACACTGCTGCCACTGCACCACAGATGCAGTGACATCAGTGAACAGATGGGGAAGTGAGCTTCATGCAACCACAGGCAACAGTGTCCAGAATATCAGACTCCCTCAACACAAAAATATATTCTGAACTTGACACGGGTAGGTATAGTACTGCATTCCTCTCAGCACCGTCTATCCTGTCTCATCTCTTTGTACATGTAATTGTGTCAGAAATAATAATGACATAATTGCTTCCTTCAGTTATAACATCTAATAAAATGTTCTTCCTCAGTAGAGCTAAAGCTCCACTGCATTACCCTTTAACTTGTATGACCTTATATGACCGAGAAACAGCTCTGATTTGTTTTAGTAATGTTAGGAGACGCTGAGGTGAGTTCGTGAAAGTTTAATGAGAGTTAACTGATCCTGAAGCAGAGGCTAAGTGTGAAATGTGCAAAGTGTTGGCTGTTAAGAAGGCTGCAGGCAAGGAAAGTGCGCTAACGAGCTGAGCTGTCACCGGCTGTTACTGTAACCTTACGTAACTTTATGCAACGTGTAGTATCTTTTAACTTAAAGGTTTATGAACACCGTCGACCTCTGAAGACACGAAGCCAGTCAGTGCACAAGCAGCGACAGGCTGAACTCTCACTGCCACAATAACACTTGCTAAGCTACAGTGCTAGCATCCAGCAGCCTTACCCTCCGAAGTGGACAGTGGACATTATGTGGACATTTACCCGCAGTTTGTGCGCCTCGGTCGGGACGGGGATGGACGTCCTGTGCAGCGTCAGGTCCTGTTTGTTGCTGTGGACATCGCACACCAGCTCCATCAGCGACAAGGAGCTGGTGGTGCACACGGCCAGGCGGTGATCCTGCGACCAAGCGAGCGGCTGCACACTGGAGACCGGGGCCATGAGGGAGACGACGGGGTCCCGTTTGACCGCAACATCCTCCCCCCCGAAGAGCTCATCATCCCCCGACTCTGGCTCGGTCTTGATGACTACATTTGATGGATGTGAATTGGCCGACTCTGATGGACTGGCGGCCGCCATTTTTTCTGTGAGGAGGAACTGACGTCGCCGAACGCGGGAGGTGAGCAAGGCGGGACTTCCGTAAAGTTAAATAGTGCACTGATGTCAGCAACAATAATGTTTCCAAAATATAGTCATTTATTAAAACCAAAATATCCAACAAAATCTATTTCTTATAATAATTTAAAAAATCAAAAGTGTTCTTAATCTACAGTTTACAGTAATTGTTCAGCATTAAGGTCTAAAATATGTTACGGGGATTTCCATAAATGCTCATCTATTTGTATGAGTAAACGAAACTTCTTACATTTTCACAAAACATATTTAAGAGCATCAGATAATTTAATAAAAAAATTATTTCAAATGTTTTGGTCCTGTGATCAAATTTTTGCTTTACTTTACTTTACTTAACAGATGCTTTTATCCAAAGCGACTTACAAGGAGAAGGTACAAGCAGTTACCATTCGGTTTCTGCAAATTCTGAGTTACTACAAATTAAGAGCCCTGATAAGACCCAACTTCTCGAGATAAAGAACATGCTAGGAATTGTGCTAGGAAGTGCTGCTGAAAACTGGTGTACACTGATTCCAAGTTTGTATTTGTTGAATTGTACCACTCAATATATATTAACAGAGATTTACTCTTTCTTTTGCATATTCTTTACTTATACATATTTTTATTGCAGGTCTTCTGTATTAGACTGAATTAGCAAGATAAGGCATATAGGTGGAATTTTCCAGTTGCACTTTTTTTTTTCTACTGTAAATTAAGTTATTTGTCTGCTTAATATTGTCCTTATATAACTTCGATCTAAGCTTTACCCATGTGAAATTTAATTAAAATAATCTGGGATAGCTGGATTCATTGCTGCTAAGCAAATACTGGTTACTGAATTGAAAAATCAATATTGCCTATTAGGATTTGTTATCATTTGATTTGATTTGATTTAGGTGATGAAGTGTCACAAGTAAACATTGCTACATTTGAAGGGGTTGTAAGCCGAAATGTTGCAAACCGCTGACTTATTCCGTATTGTAATTAGAGTTTATTGTACATTACTTAAAATCAGTATTGATTTGCATCACACACTCATAACAATCCATCCAGTTTTATAACATTCAGTTATAACTTGCAGTATCACTATCACTATCACTTGCAGGAGTGTAGCTGGTTCAAATAGGCATGAATCAAGAGGCTTTTATTGAAAAAGCATTTACATCATATCATTTAATTTGACAACTTAAAGAAAAAATTACTTAAAATACTCTTTCATGTCAAAGTTAGGAAAGACCCTACATGGTAATTAAAATCTAAAACCGTCTATTTAACCGTCAGTTAATTTAAGAAGGAATAGAGTTAGTTAAAAGGAGATCACCTGTGTGCAGGTAATGTGTTTCAAAGAAATATTAACACAACTGTATCTGGGACATCCAGTTACTGGAGTTACTGGCCAAAAACTACAACGTTAAGCCTAAAGAACTCTCTTAGCAACTTCTCAGAAATGCACGGGTTAAGGGATGGATGTGACGGATGTGAGAAAATTTCCAGGTCACTGAAACACTACGTGTGAGACTACTGCCTCGATAGCAGGCGTATAAGTCCTTCAATGTGAACATGTGAAACAGATGTAAATTTGCATCCCTCATAATCACAGTAGCCTCAGATACATAAGTGAACTAAACATACTAAACAAATAAACACTTTATCTTATATTTTACATCTCTTGCACAGTTTTTATCAACGGTTTATTCATATCTAAATTGCAACATACTGTAGTTGCCAATAGGGACGAGTAACAGTGTAGTATAAGTTATTATTATATATTATTATTATATTATTATATTTATATTATAAATTATGCAGATTTGTATTAAAATTGTTGTCAATGTAAATTTCATAATTTTTGGTGTTTTTATTATTTTATTTATTATATTTTATACTATTTAGTATAGTACACAGCATGTATATTGGTGATTAAGCTGTAAAATAAATCTTTAATAATATTTAATAACAGTGCCATATTGGTTTAATAATTACAATAAAAAAAGTTTAATCTCTTAAACCATTTTATTTTACAATTCAAAATAAAACTTTTGTTTTGTTATATTTAGAATAGCGACAGTGTTTTGATATTGAGAAAGCTATAATGTAAATGTATAAAGAACAAAATAGCACATGCAGCCTTGGACAGTGTGTCAGGACTCGCACGTCAATGTTTTAATTAGATTAGATTAGATGAAACTTTAATGATCTCCACAGGGAAATTTTGTAATCTATGTGACATATTCATTCCAAGACAGTTGATCTACGTTGAAACAGCTCTGGCACTGAACAATGACATATTCAACACTCTGAGAGAAAAAAAAAGATTAAGTCTAATCCTTGACAGGCACAACATCAGTCATGTGTCTGTCATCAGTCTGAGTGTGGTCAATCATCACCAAGAAAGATCATTAATTGTCATATCTCGTCGTTAATTAAGAAATATATGAGTGTCGCATCTGCAGTTGGCTCAGATGTATATCAGCGATGAGTCACTGGACGCTCCTGGACTGGACAAAGGTCAAACTGATGCAGTTGGATGCAGAGCTGGTGAGTCCCAGGCAGACAGTGATTTGTTACAGCCCTTACATGAAAGCTCCTCTCACAGTAGCTGCCTGATTCTCAGCAAGATGACAGCGGGCTTTCAACAGGCAGAGTTATTTGTCACAAAACAAATTGTTACAAATCTGTGAGACAAATACAGAATAGCACACCCACCATGTTTTAATCTCGCTTTTTTCTGTCTTTTGTTTCGATAATCGAAATGAATAAATGAATGGGGACCACGGTATGTTTCATTCTTAATGAAGCGTGTAATGAATGAATATTTCACACACCTGCTGTGTGTCTTTGGTGGGTTTTGACTGGGGACCCAATCCCAGTCTGGTGGTGTATGAATGTTGGATTAAACATTCATCAAATGCTGTCAGGAAAACTTTATCCTCTCCTGTCAACCACACATAAAGATGGAAGCACAGGCCAAAGATGCCCAGCCAAGATTTGAAGCTCAGCCACTGGTTTACTTAACGTGTAGAGGATTTATTTCAGCTGCACTGAAGCCGTGTCCGAAGGCATGTAGGTTGTGTAGTGTTGGTTTAAGGATGTGGATGGGGCCAGCCCAGGTCAATCCCCTGCATCTCTAATACTCACCTGTCTCCTTATTGCCTGCAGGTTCATCCTCAGCCTCTCAACCCTCAGTAGACCATATCCTCTGCTGTTTGTTCACTCCAAGTGTCAGTGGAGCCGCTTACATGTATCTTGTGAGGAAGCCTGCAGGGACGTTTTGATGCATGGTTCATCATACATGTTTTAATCACTCAGTCTCTCAGACATCTCCCAGGAGGGGGCTGCTCCAGCACATTACCAAGTACACACAATTAGTGATGTAATCATGATGATGATAATGAAATGTATTTAGAGCATATCAGCGTGGTTCACTCTGCTCAGGGAGACATTAGCAGGACTGTAGCCCTGGAAAAGACTCAGTGCTCAGCCTCCTGGAGCTCTCCCTCTGGAGACTGGCAGAGCCAAGAAGGTTGTCACATCAGAGTTTTACAGTCATTGCAGTCGACTTGGCGCACCTTCTGCGCTGTCAACTGCGAAAGCCTCACCCGACAGGTGTTGCTATTAATCAATGCTCCTCTGCCCCCTGTGAGGTCCTTTGGGTGGGAAGGGACGAGGATGACTCCCTTCCCCCCTTATACATCCTGACAGCCTTTAACAGCCAATTCTGTGAGAAGTGTTGGGATTCATAGACCAGAAAAGAAACAGCAAATCCCTAACTATTGACATATCAGGGAAAAACACAGTGGCCTTTTATTTATTATTTATTTACCTGTTTAAGGTCACAGTGATAAAATGTCAGGTTCAGAAGGAGGGCTTCAATTTAGCAAGAACAGTACATGCTGGGAACTGTTTGAACAGACTGTAGGGTAGAAGCTAACAATTCAGTTTTATTTATATAGCACCAAACCACAACAGAATCAGGTCAAAAACATATAGTTATACAGAAAGAAACCCAAACATCCCTCTTGAGCAAGCACTGGGCAACAGTGGATTGGACAAACACCCTTTAATAGAGGAACCTCCAGCAGAACCAGGCTCAGGGTGAGTGGCCATCTGCCTCGACAGGTTGGGATGAGTGAACAGTGGAGAGAGGGAAAAGGAGAGCAGACAATAACAGTAATAAACAGAACGTGATCAGGGAGAATATCAGCAGCTTCCCCATGCAGCCAGACAGTAGGATCTGGGCCAAACAAAACCTTATCCAATGATGAGGACCTGGAAGAATGATGAAATGCATAAGAGAGAGTGAAGTGAGGGAAAAGAACAAGTGTTAATGATCACTGATCAATAATAACACTAGAGGTCCATTGGTGTCTTCAGTAGTAGTGACTAGTAGTAAGGTAGAATTTGCACATCACTATTTCCAAACGGCACTTAGCAAAAACTAATCTTTGTTGACTTAATGGAGACTTTATGTTGATTAGCTACCCCTCATTATGACTCAGATTACAGTGTCAGCATACAAAATCTGCACAGACGTTGATAAATTGCTTGATATTATTTTATTTTTGTCAGACAGTATGCAAACATCCGAAATGTAACATGCAAACCGTTTCCTTTCAACTAAATAAATAGTTCACATGAAAACTGCAGACAGTATGCTCTGTGGATGATGCAGAGTAACATACAGTGCTCTGGAAATTATTGTTGGTGTATGCATGGCAGCCTAATTCTATTTTGTAATTTTTATGAATTGAACATTTAAAACCAGTTAACTTTTTTTTTACACACACTAAATTGCTTAAAGTATTAGGACCCACCTCTGAATCATTGAATCCAGAGCAAAATGCAAGTTCCATAAGGGCATGGGTAAGCAAGTTTGGTGTGGAGGAACTTGACTGGCTCTGACCCCAACCCAATAGAACACCTTGGGGATGAATTAGAGTGGAGACTACGAGGCCTGGGAACCTGGAAGAAAGGTCATATAGTCCCATAAACACACTACAGCCTTCCCAGAAGAGTTGAAGGCATTAAAGTTCATGCATGTGTAAAGACAAGCGTCCCAATACTTTTGGCAATACAGACTATGATGTTAGAGTGAAGGCTGGAGCTACTCCGATCTAACAGTTTTAAATCAATTTTATACAACTACATACAGTCCTCATATCAAAGCTCATCTCACATTTGCCAAAACACATCTTCATTATTGAATCCTAGACTTTTCTATGGACTGATGAGACAAAAGTTGTACTTTTAGGAATTTGTGAGTCAGCAGCTTAATTACTGTTTGTGTTATATTGAGTGGTTGTTAGATTTCTTCAGTCACTGTCAATAGCAGCCTCAGGATGTTTTGCTGTTTGGTGGTGGCTAATTTCAGTTTTGACAAGCATTTTTCAAGTCCGACATTCTGACATGGCACAGCAGGAAGGTAGAGGTGCAATTAATAAAAAACACACGGCTGAATTTGATTAGCAGCTTCAGAGAAGAACTGTTGTTAGTGTCAATAGTACAACAATCACATAATTTGAGATACTCGGTTTAAAACTAAGGGGGGAAAGAGACACACAGCTTTGTGGCTGCTGTTTACATGTCATCGTTTAAGCCTCTACCCAGGATATAACTGTAGGGTTTAGTCTAATTTATCGGGTGCATCTTTTACAGGCCAAGTAGATAACATGCTAAATTTGCATGATAATATTTATCCATAGTTCTCCAGTGTATAAGGGATCAAGGGAATATAGGTTTAATGTACAAGATGCTGCTACTACATGTTAGCTGGTATGTATGTTTACCTGAGGCCAGGCCCTAGTCTGTAGGTTATTAAGGGAAACATGGAAACGGATTGTGTGGAACTCAGGAGGAAAACCAGCCTTTCTATGTATTCCCAGCGATAATGGCTAAATTATTCATCCTGTGTGATGATTAATTAAAACAGGCCTCAGGTCCTGTGGCAGTTACAGGCTGCAGAGGCTCACAATGACATTCCGATGTGACGGTGCTGGTTGTCTCTGCTTCTGCCTGCCCTCATCCTGCTTTTTGTGCACACATCTTTAGAAAAGTTGCCCTTACACATGTTACATGTGCAACACTCAGCAATTCACAAATACATTAAGTGAAAGACTTGGGCCAGCTACTCTTGGAAATGCAGACCGGGAGGTCAAGTCACATTTTCAAATAGGTTTCATGGCTTTAACCTATTTAGGGTCTATAATATTTCACTCTGACATTATCCTGTTATTTAACCTGATGAATGTGGGCATAGTTTTTCCCCTTGATAAAGCTGTCCAGGCCCAGAGGTAGCAAGGCAGCTCTAAATCACCATGCTCCCTCCACTGTACTTAACGGCTTAGGTGAAGTTTGTATATCGTGGTGTAGTGCTATGTGTTCTTCCCATACAACTCAACGTTACTATAGTTGAATCGGTCCACAAAACATACTTTTAGTATTGTGGAGTGTTCTGGTGTTATTTGACGCACAAGCGCTCATGGATGTTGTAGTTGTTGTTGGAGAGCAGCAAACTCTGGCAAAGAAAAGAAAAAAGACTAGAGCTGATCACATGATTTCCAACCCACACACATAATTTGTGTTTCCTTAATAAAAATAGATTCTTCGTCGTAATTGTAACTTCGATTAAAGTTATTTGAATGCACTAAACATATGCATATGATATAATCTTTGTTTATTGCTATTGCAAAATTAAACTACACTTGCAAGCACCTATTAGCAGGATTAAACCACCATAGTGTCATTCAATCCAGCGCCTCAAGTACCCTGGTGCAAGTCAGACCCAGTGCTTCAAAGTCCCTGACACAATTTGGCCATATCAGGCCCTCAGGTTCCATGTCATCTTAAGATTGACAGACAATACACAAATCCCTTACATAATGTAAAAACCCGAGTCTGCTGTGGGGCTACTGTCCTCACTGGGTTCAACTTCTGGTAAAGGAAAAATGGCTCAAACTTTTTAAGATATGTATGATACATTCAGTCTGATGTAATGTCTGTTGTGCAGTAAAGCTTTTATTTTAGCAGCATCGTTGGCTCTGTTTAATGCTTTGGATTAAGTCTGGCCAATAGCTGAATAGCCACATGCAGGAGTAGAAGCAATATAGCATTTAAATTATCTTGTGATGTTTAATTTATAATTTAAGTGTATAAAACGTATTGGTGTTTACTTAATGCAACTTTTAAGTTCCAAATTTACCTTTGAACTTAAATTACATCAGTGATTAAAAACAAATTGACTGTAGAAGAAGATCACTGTATATTATTGATTTGCATCCCTATTGCAAACACACCACAAACTCAGTTTTATAATCTGGATGTATTTATATCACTAGCATCATAATGGACTCTCACACTGTAGCCCTACTTCTACACAACCCCTTTCATTAGTAAAAGTTTTTACTAATGCCTAAAAAGGCTAAAAAGCAATAAAATTATATTCAGAAATATACATGGTTATGTATATGAAGACTCAATAAAATGGTTACAGGTCAGTGTATGTAGTAGCAACTGTTTCTGTTTGCTCCAGCATACAATTTTTTTGTGGGCAAATGCACATGACTACCATAATGTGCCATTTTGTGAGTTTTATCGTAGAAATAGATTGTTTGCGTGACCTTTTCTTGACATAAATGTACTGAGTCTCACTGTAACCAGTGGTGGCAATTGCCAGACTCAGGTAGGCAGCGGCTGTTGCGTCCTCTGACCTAGTGTGGGCAGCTGGCAGTGGGTAGGACATGCCTTGTGGCAGTGCCAGGGGAAGGCCAGGAGGGCTGGGGTCCAGGACTGCTCTTGCCTCTGCTCAGACCCTGCTAATGGACTGGGGTTTGGGCTGCCCATATGGCACTTGTGAGAAGAAATAGGACTCTGGAGGTTGGCACACGGAGTCACCAGGCAGTCTCCCGTTAGAAATTGAACAGGACAGGGCCAGACCTACGAAATCACCCCACAACCACCAGGCATTATGCATGTGCTCACTGATGGGGATGGTGACACACCTGCAGCAGAGGCTCCCATCTGCCCTCAGGAGCATACTGCTGTTTTTGCATGTTTTATTCCATTAACTACACATTTGACACTTATTTCTCATTACTGCCAAGTCAAAAACCTACCTTAAGGTTTCACTTTGATTCATTCTATATATTTTCTCTTTCTCTACAATATGGAAAACAGCTTGCAAACTTGAATAATTACTGACTGCTTTGAAAATGTTCTCTTGTTTGTGCATGTTGACCTGCAATTAAAAAAAAGCTATTCAGAAGTATATTATAGGAAAATTAAAACATTAAAACATTTTCATTCATGTGGACCTGGCTGACATAAACAGTTCAAGTTAATAAGCCAACAAGTTGGTGAACGTCCTCTAGTTCGAGGTCAAGTAAAGATGTCTTTGCCAGGATGTACGCGGTATTAGCCCAGTGTAAAGGAGCTAGCCAGATAAACTGTGTAGGCAATGAGGTGGACAGGGGGGAAGCAGTGTAGTCCACCAGCCCACTCTGGAGCCAGATCGACCTGGCTTCTCTTAGAGCTGCGTGGGACCAGGGGAAGGAGAGCCACATGGGATCGGAGGAGTGAGGAAAGTGTTGAAGCTATCTGCAGTGCTGTAGTGTTAACAAATGTGTTCACGTATTGCATGTACCGAGATAATGCTTACCCTCTTGAATAACTCTGTGTTCCTTGCTGATGGTACCACACAGGCTGATGCAAACTGAACTAAAATTACCGCTTCATGGTGACACTGGCAATTTGTACTGCAGACCTAAAAAGGGAGAAATGGTGAGGGTAATTGCAGTCAGTGGAAAAATACAGTTTGGTGTTGCCCTGTCCTGGTTTTCCTAATACTCCATTAAAAAGTGAGGCCAGACAAACAGGTCATTCTTGCTAACTCTCCCTCCCATCTCCATTTCTTCCACCTCTCTCTCCTCCTCCAGCCTGTCTTCTTCCTTCTCCTCCTTCATCCCCTTCCACCACCCACCTCTCTGGATCTGGAACAAAAGCCACCTCCGCTACTGCTACCTCCCCTCCCCATCTCCCGCTTTTCCATTTTATTGGTGACAGCTGCCGCGAAACAAACTTGCAGAGCGAGAGAAATGATGTGTCAGTGGAAGGTCCTTTAGCCTGCGCTGCTAATCTGTCACACGCCGTTTGTTGTTTACTGTTTCCTCCTGCTTGCCGACTGGCCGGCAGCGTGCGCCGCGCAGTAATGGCGACAGATGCTGACCCGCAGAAGTGTGAATCTCGCCGATTTCTCCCTGCTGTCAACCTGTAAATTACAGCTATCGGGAGTAATTAGACCCGATAAAACCCTTCCAAGCCTCACCCCCCTTGACACACATACACACAGACACACACACAGCTCTGGCCTGTCAGTGACCTGAGTGTGTGCCATATTGAGAAAGAAGACTGCAGGCCCTGAACTAATTTATAAAACATTTTTGTCTATACATTTAATATACAGTATATATACTGTATCTATAATTCAATCGCAGTGGTCCCTGGACACATTTTCATAAGCGCTCTTCTCTAGTTAATGATTCTGTCTTACATTTGGCTCAGAATCTGACATTTTCCCCAAATACTTTATGACTTTGAGGATCCTAAGATCGATGCTGGCAGCACCTCAGAAGTTGCAGAGGTGAGTATGTCCGCAGTGAATTTTCTTGGATGATTCTGTGGACGTTACCGGTCGTCTTCTACTTATCCTCAGTGAGGTTTTGCAGGGACTGTGGGGTTCGAGGGACAACCAGAGAAGTCAGCATCGGGGTCACCTCTTCTTGCCCTGGCATCCATGTTCAGCCTGCAACCACCACGGTGGCCACCACTGCCAAGCATGCTCTTAAAAGCTAGGCCTATGCCCCTTTAAGTAACTCGCGCAATACCAGAGGTCACACAGCCGGGTCTTGTCATCCTCTCTCTGATTTTCTCCCCTCCTCCTCCTTCTCCTTCTTCTCCAAACCTCAGTGCCCACTTCCTGACCATCGGAGCCAATCACTTTCCACCCCTCACCTCCTCTGCCACCAATGCCGAGCGGCAATCTGTCACCCGGGCACTAGGAGATGCCACCCTGCCGGCTGCCTTCCGTACACTGCGGTAATGGCTTCTGGCAGCCCTAGAAAGATAAGTAACGGGCAAAAAGGCAGGAGAGCAGGATAAAGAGGGAGGGAGGGCCTAGGGCCAGAGAGGAGAAGACCCTCCCTCACATCCAAGCTGCCCCCATCTTGCCGCTGTTCGACCCTCTTCTCCCCCTTTCGCCTCACCCCGCTTTGGCCCGGTCGCTTTGCACGATACTTCAGTGAATAAATGAGTCGTTTTAATCCGACTGACAAGCTGGCATTGCCCAGCCCTGCCCTCCATCTGTACTGGCGGCCAGCGCAGCAGCAGGCCCCAGGCAGCCCGATGTGCCAATCCAACACACAGCTTATCCTGGCTGTAGCTTCAGGGACAGAAGGGTTAGAGCTCTATGCGGCAGCTACCCTCTCCACCAAAAGAGCTATTTATATAAGAAAGGGATTAGCCGGTGGAGGCTTTGATGAACTGGAAAAAAATTATGAATTTGGTCCCATCCTGCTTGAGTACACGTATGTAGTTTTAGTCTTTTCAAACAAAAATGGCAATGTGCTGCTTTGTTATGTGATAAAAGTGTGGTTGTTGTTTTTTTTTATGTCACGCCCTTCTCAAATCGGGTTTTATTGATTGATGAAACTGTAATGAGATGATTTAGTTGTTTCCACAACAGCGTTTATCTCTGCAACAGATTAATGTGTCCACTCTCCACTTCATTTTGCTCTGTCATCCTTGGTACAGCGTGGGGCCAAGAGCACCATCACTCACGTGGTCTGCCGCCCCGACCGAAAAACCCACAGGGAGAGAAAAAACTTCACCACAGGAGGTGCTAAACCCTCTGCTCCATTTCCTCTCACCACAAGCTCCTCTCCAGTCCCCTGGCCATGTGTCACCTCCAAGTAGTTTGGGAAGGGACCTGGTAACATTTGAGTGCCCAATTAAGCGCAGGGGCTCAGTCCGGGCCCCCCTCTGGGTTCCGTTCAGGCACGTCACTGATGAGCGGGCTGCCATCTATCCCTGTGAACCACATACACATTCACATAAATACACAGTCCTCCCACCCTCTCATTCTTTTTCATGCTCACTTCCCCCGTCTGTTCTGCCTCTTTTTCACACAAACACTCTCTTCCCTGGTTAAAGATCCCCCACAGATCTGATTGCAGCTTATCTTTGGAACAGGAGGTTATGACTGTTTGATCTATGGCCGCTGAACTCGTTGCCAGTTATACACCAGAGCCTGGATGCTGCTTATTAACTGGAGGGGTCCTCCCACTGTGGTGCTGGGGATGCAAGGGCCCAGTGTTTTGCTGCTTTTGCTGAAAGATTTAGCACTGTTTTCTTAAATTAGCCTGGAAAACATGAAGCATAAACATTAAAGAAAATATTCTTTATCTGCAAGGTCAACTAGGTGCTCATTATCACCCAGATTGAATAATTACTGAACTTAAGAAGTGTAGAAAAAATAAAACAGCAACTCAGAGTTAGCGCAGTCAGGCCTTTTGAAGTGTTAAAGGACTGCTTATTCCCTTAACTGGAGTGAAAGAGCACCGCTCGATAATTTAGGTTACAGGCTCGGTGGTGACAGCTGGGCAGCATTGAAAGCCAACCAAATCGACATAAATCACTGACTTTTTTTCAATAAGTAGGTTAATATCTCAGAATGGTGTTTAATGTTTTATTCAACACAGAGGCAGAGACGGTGTAAAGGGACGGCAAGTGTTTTCGAATGCAGATGGGAAGTAGAGGGCTGGGAAAGATTTTGGCATCTCCCCACCGTTGGCCTGCGAGCACACAGGCCCTGTTAAAGGAGTGTGAGAATGGTCCTCGCCCCTCTGGAGCCCTCTCCATATTAAACAAGTGCTTTGTGAGTGTGCCGTGATTACTATTCATCACAAATAAATACTTAAGCATGAGAGCTTAGCACCCTGCTGCTTTACAGTTATCCATTATTTTAGTCACCTGGTTGTCCTTTTTCTGTCTCCTCCTCTCCCAGCCTCCCTTTCCCTTTTGTGACTGAATGTGCTGGTGCCCTTCAACTCAGTAGTGTGCTGGGAGGAAGCTGGTGGCTAGTGCCTATGTGCCAAGCCTCCCTGCTTTGTGACCCACATTCTCTGCCCTCACCTGAGGCCTTGCACCAACAGGAGAGCAGGGGCAGAGGGTTTATTGTGCTCTGTGTGCATCCCAAAACAACGCTTTTGCAGTATTTTCCACACTTTCCAGCTCCACTCTCTCGGTTCTGCTCCTTTTGCACAAACACAACAAACACAGTCTCAAGTTCAAACATGCAGTCCACTTCTGCTCCAGAAATGGGGGCAAAAGTCCACTGCACTCTGTCCTCTACGGTGGGTTTTTGGAAGGTGATCCGATCCTTTTTCTTCTGCCACGATGCTTGGTGGGCTGGCTGGCTCCTGTGCAACACGGTATGCGCTGGCGTGGACTCAGCCCGGGCCAGTGCGCTCAGAAGCTGATGAATTGCAGGCAAGATGCGGGGCGGCAGCCGGCAAGGAGCTCCGGCGAGCGGCCGTCACGCACTATCACCGTCTGCTCGTGTGATGGGGGAAATCGGAGAGACAGCGCTGACAACTTAATTTAACACCAGGTCTGGAGGAAGCCGGAGTGCCACTGTGCTCTGTATAATTGATAACTCTGCCACCCCGCCACACCTCGCCTCACCTTGTGTCCACCACATCTCAGCTCATCATCTACCCAAATAAGTGGTGGACACATAAGGTACATATTTAAAAGCTTGTCCTATGTTCTTTTCCTATGAAAAGTGTTTCGTGCAGAATTGGGTTTTGTTTGAAAAATATTTATTGCACTCAGGTAGGACACACAGTCTCTCCCTCATTCAGATTTATGAGTGACTATGATCCTGAAATTTCTCCTTGGGCTGTGGTGGTGGCGCGCTGCAGGGGTATTATGCTGCCTGGATCTCCTTCACAGGCTGTTGGAGGATGCAGAGCAGGAGACTGGTTTACTGGTAATGCCTATTAATTACTAATACAAACTGCTAATTAGCAGACCAAACACTGGCATCTGTACAGTTTGTTTTCCCTGCAGCGATGATATTGAGTTCTAACACAAAGAGCCAATAAACCTGAGCTGCCTGACACGCATCAGAATCAAAGAGCACTTGCTGCTACGCATACTTAGAGCTGAGATCTTATAGCACAGAGGTCAAATAAAGAGCAGAGCTGAATTTCATAACGATAAACTACATGGTACATGACCTGCTGTAAGATCAGCACAGGACAAAGGTGTAAAGGACCTAAGTGGCAGTATTTTTTTTATAAGTTAAAGTAAGTGCAACACTCAAGCAGGCCTAGAGGTACTTTGGATATTATAGTTACAGTTATATAGTTTTTTCTGAACGTCTTATCTGGCTGCTGTAGATGTGCAGATTCAGATTTTTGGAAAATGTAACTAAATGTTAACCTTTTCGCGAACGTCTACTTCTTTTAATAACAATATCTGACATTATGTACAATTATTTTAATTGGTTTGACTGTAGTATTATGGCTTTCATTGTATTCAGAAATCTGATAAATTATTGTTTTTTGTATCACAAAAGGGGTTTTGTAAAACTTATATTATATTTTACAAACTAAAAACTGGTAGCCTACCAAATCTCAGGTATTGAAACATTTCTACCAATGTGGGATGTGTTTATCACACTTTCACATTCAGCTATGGAAAGTACCTCTGAATTTCCAACCCCCATGCCCCACCCAGCACCTCCCAGCCAAGACAAGATGCCATCCCACGTTTCTCACACACAAAAAATAAATGACTAATCGGCCACAAAGTGTCAACCAGCCTTAATCCCCTTTTAATTTCCTTGTGGGGCCTGCGCCAGGGCTCTGGCTGCAGCGTGAAGCTGGCCGCTGATGGCAGTATGGCCTCGGTGACAGGCAGGAAGGCAGCACAGGCCTGGGGGTCTTTACTGGGATCCAAGCAAAGAAAATACAATAACCACACACTGCCACCACTGTTTGCCTTACACTTGAGCGGGATTTAGGTTTCCCCAGCACTCTGTCACAAGTATGTGTGTGCACACATGCTACACACACTCACAATTGTCATGCAACCAGATTGTACTATGGACATATGCATGCTCTTTTTCTCTCTGCTTCACTCATGAGGGTGCACACTCACATACACACACCTACATGCATATATTAAGTATGTGCTCTAGCACTCAAGCACACCCCTGGTAATACTACCCTAGATGAGGCTATTTATATCTTAATTTATACAGGTTGGTCTCAGCACAGAGGTCGTCGCCGCACAGCTGCCCAATCCTTGGCAATGCTACAATGCTAGAAGTATTATCTCTGTTTGAAGAGCAATTTATTTTCTTCCCTCCTCACTGTTATTCAAAAGTAAAGGTCCCGTCATTAAAATGTATGCTTTCTCAATGCACCAGCACTGAAAAAGGGCAGCTGACGAAAGGCATTCACTCCCCATTCACGTAATGAAAAGCACAAAGGAAGAACGAGGTGCGGGCTGAGGAGACCACACATCTTTGTAACACATTTGCCCGAGAGGTGGGTTCAGTGGAACAAAATGAAGAAGGTTAACGCTATTCTAGCAGATGAAGGAATTTTTCATGACATTTACACACGGCTAGGATTTTCTCCCTAGGAGCACCCTCATAACACTCGACTGCGCAGTATATGAGCAGTGGCATATGCATTAAGTATACAAAATATTAAATGTGCCTCCTTGTTCCTGAAGGCACATACTCAGAGGAGGCTGTACACACTTGGTTAATGTGCTAAATTTGTACCAGTCACAGCGAAGACGTGTAGAAATGGTTAACAAAGGGGGGTTGTTATTTTAGATATAAATTGTAGATCTGTCAAATGGGCTAGTTGGTTGGTCCTTGGTTGGTACTGATGTGTGTGATACGTAACAAGAACCTTGTGCAGAAATGCCAGATTGCTGAGATGCAATATGAATTATCTGCATTAATTAGTCTAAAATATGGATGTCTAAGTTGGTTAAATAGACAAACACAACATGCTTAAGCCACAAACACAAACATATTTGTACCACTTTTATTAAACATTCATAGTGCTTGTGGAAAAAGATATTTGAACCCTTGGATTTAATGACAGTTAGGTTCAGCCTCCTTTGCCAGCTTCCAGTAGCAGTGGATCAGACCTGCACAATGTTCAGGAGGAACTTTGGACCATTCTTTAACTCAGCCATGTTATTAGGATGTGTGGTGTGAATGGCTTGGGATGAGGTCTGGGCTCTGTTGTAGATATGTGTAGGGTCTTTGTCCTGCTGCATCACTCAACTTCTACTGAGCTTCAGTACAATACAGTGTAGGATCCTTTTTTTTGAGACCAGCTGCGTGTCGTGTTCCTCATATCATATGGACATTGTGTCAATCATGAGGGCTCATGAACATTTTACTATATCTGTAAGGTCTTAAACCTTATACTGTACCTTGAGATGTGATTTGGTACTATATATCACTGAGCACTTTTAAATGTGCTTTTGGAGTAATCGTGGCTGAGGGTCCCTTTTAGGCAAAGCAGGCACGAAACTAAATTGTCTAAAATGTAACTTATAAAGTGTAATGTAGTTTAACTAATGTTATACTAAAATGTTGAACAAAGAATATCTAAAATCTCTGAGATAACTTTGTTATCCTTTCCAATTTTTCATAAAAAAGTCGTTTTATAATTGACTCCTGACTCCATTAGTGTTGTTGGTGTTTTCATACTTTTAGCAACCTACACTGTGCATGTTTAAATAATTTAATAAATATGGACACAGATGTGTGTTAAAAATTTAAACAAATTTTTTTTTATATTTATATACAACGAGGGATCATTTTTAATGGTTTACTTACTTTTGCTATCACTGTATCTAGGTCACAATAGCCAAATATCAACAAATAGGTATTAGATTTTACAGAAACTGGTGTTGGCAGTATGTGATAGTTACCTGAATATTCAGTGTTTTTCACTGTTTTTGGATGTTTTCTAAACCAAATGATAAAACAGTTAATTAAAACGTAACTGGCAGATAAAACTAAACAGATTAAAATAATTACCTGTCATTAGTCAAGTGAAAAAAAGAAGATGTTTTGGTGTCACTGGTTAGAAAAACATGAAAAAAAGATTTAAAGATGTCACCTTGACCTGGTTTATTGAATGATCATTAAATGTAAAACTGGACAAATCAGTCTATAATAAAGGTGATCATTAGCGGCAGCCCTGTGTTCTTGTTTCTCGTCTTTCCCTTCTCCTAAATTTATAAAGAAGCATCTGCTATGTTTGATTATAAATAAAGGGCTCTAAGTGGAAAAGAGAATATTCAAAGTGTCTCTATTTCCTTTCTGTAAGGGTGATGCTAACTGCTAATTCTCACAGCAAAGGTCTTTATAGCAACATAAGGGGTTAGCCTAGATTTTTTGTCCAGTCTCATTTAAGGCTAATTCCTGTGTGGGTCTGGATGTTGGATCCATTGCCCATCTGAAGTAATTAAAGGGTTATTAGTAAACAGATATTCACGCTCGCTCACTCTTGCCAACTGTTTCATGCCATCTGCTGCCGGCACACGTGCTTTGACATTGGAAATATGCTGCTGAACCAACACAGGCGTTTGAACGCATAGGGAATGAACCGAGCTTTCATCAAGTCTAAACACAGTCAAACAGTGTCATCTTTGTGCGTGCGTCAGCGTGAGAGAGAGTGTGTGTGTGTGTGTGTGTGTGTGTGTGTGTATGTGTGTCATAGAATAAAATACAAGGAAGAGTGGGAAAGTATAAACTCACTTACGCTAGTTTAAACCTGCTTGTTAATTTCCCTTTTAAGTGCTGCTACTTTTGATACCAGCCGACCACTATTCTTATATTTCATCTCTGCAGCCCCCTCTTCTTCTTCTCTCCCTGTCTCTGTCTCCTCCAGCTCCAGCTCTGCCCTCCTGTCTGTTTTTATCCTTTTTTTATTTTCAGTAATATAGAAGGGATTAACCCTGCTGGCCCCTCGGTGGTTACTGTTTCATTTTATTCTTATTAAAATCTTAAGAACCTACTTTATTATTCCTGTTTGATACTACCTCAATAATCCTCTGCCTGGCTGTGTGCGTGTGTGTCTGTGTGGGTGTGTGTGGCATGCAGCCACAGACCCATAGGTGTGCTGCATGATGGATGTGTGTGTTTGTGTTTGTGCTGGCAAGAAGTCCAGGACACATTACAACAATTGTATATTATTATACCGTTATTATTTTTATTTTTTTATGAATTATTTTATTTTAATTTCATGCAAGTGTGACATATAGATGCACAACAATCTTCCGCTGCGTCTGAAGGAGTTTATCATTTTGCACATTTAAGACCCTGAATATAGTGACAGAAGTGTCGTAAAATGACATGTATATTTCAACTCATTGTCTCATGTGTTTTTCTCTAATTCGCCACTTCTGACAGATGTATTTTTTCCTTTCCGCGTCGAGATGGCTATTACCGCTGATGGGTCTCTTGTGTTTGCTGTGATCTTTCTAACAGCGAGCTGCATTGATTTTATAAAACCTCTGATACATCTCAGACAGGAACTAGACAGGAGTGTTGTCACAGCAAAGCTTTGCTGGATCACGCAGTGATTTCTCCTGCAGTTCCACTGACCCGGGGAGGTTTATTTAGAGAAGCAGTAAAGAGTGGCGCTGTAAGGTGTCGTCTGTTGGTGTTGCATTACATCTACTGCTAAATATTACAAATTCAACCTCTACTTAACATCAGCTGAAGGATGGGAGACGTGTTGATCAATCCAATTAGAATTTTCATTTTCATTTTGCATTGAATTTCTTTTTAATTATATGTGCATGTACATGGTTTTCCCTGAATGACTGTGCTGAGATGCGCGGATTAAGAAACGTTCGAGAGTCAGGGACAAATTATATCTGTCCGAATTGATGTATTACATTTATATCTTTTAATTTAAATCTAACAGGATATTTTTAACTTTGTTTTGCCACAGAGACATGCTTTGTCCTCATATGGTAAATGACTGTGTTTGTGTCTTTTAAATGGCTTCAACATTATGGTGTATTGTGTATGTAGCTTGGTGTTGATGAGTCAATGAATGATGAAGATCTGTTAGATCCAAGCTCTACTCTATCAGCGCAGTGTGCAACATGTTTTGTTTGACTTTTGCCTCAGATTTATGACAAAACATCCTCATTTCTGATACACGTACCAGAGAAATAACAGAAATATTCATCACATGAAGTTAGCCGTCAGTAACAAAATCGTGAAAACTGTGACACAAGTAATAAAACTGTGCGAATGTCAAAGTAAGAGTTTCTAAAATGCTGAGATCTTTCAGACAAAGTGTGAGGGAATAAATCTGGAACATTTTAGGACCAGACCCAGATGAAATCTTAGGAATTTCCCTCTTGTCTGGTTTGCTCTGTGAAGCAGGATAAAGTAAGGTTTGAATTCATCCTTAGGAAAGACTAGAAAAAGGAATAGCTAACATGATGTTAACCTATCACTTAGTATGCTTTGAAGAGCATCTGTCCAGTCCAGCTGTAAGCTTTTTCAACCTAGAACCAATCATCTCTTCATTAAAAGTGTGATACTGTTCAAGTGTCTCTTCAGGCAGCCAGGAGCACAGAGGATTACACCATCGACTTAGCTAAAGGTCAACATTATTTGATTTTCTCAGAGGTTACTATTTATACCTATTTATCGACTGCCGCTTCCTCATAACGTACTTGAGAGCCTGGGAACGGCACACCGATTCATTTTCTTTCTTTGTCCTCCCGTGTGAGAGTCGTCTGCAAAAGTGTGCATTTTAATTTCTCATTTATGATACATTAAATTCTGTTGACGGGTGTGTGTGTGGGGGGGGTTGTTGGGTCCAAAGCTGATCATGCTGTGCGAGATGAATCAGAAACTGAACTAAAGTGTTTCATTAAGAGCTGTTGGCTGGCTGCTGAGACAACACCGGGGTATAATCCCCCTGTTCCCTCCCTCTCTCTTTCCTTCTCTTTTCTTCACTTTCTCTCTTACTGACCCCCACCCCCCCCCACACACACACACTACAGGTGCGTGTTTTGCCTTTTCAGCCCCTCTCCTCCCTAAAAAACATTCCTTTCTCTTTCTTCCTCACTTCTTGCTTCTCTTTCTCTTTCCTTCCTGCTTTTCATCCCCTTCTCTCTTTCTTCGAGGCCTGCGAGAGCACCTCCTGATTGCAAACAGAGACATAACCAAATCCCTCCACCACCGCCACCACCCTCCTCCCGCCTTCTTGCCTGTGCACCAGGGTCATGCCGTCAAAATGACTCTTTTTATTACAGTTCATAAACAGCGGCTCCCCTGGCGGCCCCGGGAAATTTCACATAAACTTTGATCAAATAGACGTTAGCCTCCTTGGTCCTCGTGCACCTCTCTCCACACGTGAAAATAGCTCCGCTCAATCACAGGCAGAGAAAACACACCGAAAACAGTGCAAATAGCAAGGCAGTCACTGATATATCAAGTCATTATTGACCAGAACACCAGGGGAATAGATCTCATATAAAAACAATAAGTTACTCTTTGCCTTTTTTTTTGCTCCTCTATCCGCCCCTCTTTCAGCAGAGGAAGAAAATGTAAGGCGATGCACTGGCAGTAAACTTTGTGGCTTAAAATTAATAGCTTTGAGGGGAGCTCAGGTGAGCGAATCCAAAGTGATAAAAGCATCCAAAATAAAAAAGCAGCAGTTGATTTAACTGTGTGTACGTAGACGCTGGGAGCTGTACAATAGTTCTTCGTGGCTTTCTCTCTCTCCGTCATCCTCTCCGTCTCGTTTAGTAGAGCTGTCAGATCAGTTTATCTCAGCGTCGAGGGCTCGCAGTGCTCCCTTGTTGGTAATCGTGGTCGAGGCTCGCTCTAATGGAGATGAGCAGCAGGAAAGCGACACACAGTTTTGTTGTTTGGTGGGGTTTTTCGAGGTAGAAGTGCAGCACCTTTTCCCAACTGTAGCTCAGAAACCAAAATCAAGGGCCCACATGAGTTCCTTGTCACTTTTCTCACATCATGCTCACACAGAGTCCCTTTAAGAGTGGTCTTCACTACCAAACAGTCAAACTATCACCTGGTTATCCTAATTCACAACCTCATAGTTGTTTATCATCCAGTGACAAGCTAGTGTTAAATAATTCTTTAATTTCATTGTTATAGAATATATTTGCCACAATCACCAAGTCTGGAAACAAACATGACTTTTCAAAGGGATTTTTGGGTTTAGAAAAGACTGATCTAAATAAAAGATGTATCCACAATTTAGAAAAAATCATAGTCTGACAATGAAATCCTACAAAATAAAAATCTTCCATGTTCTTTTCAAGGTACAGTAGATTTCATGTTGATGAAATAACAGTGATGTTACTTGATTTTTTGCATATTTCTACTTATTTCTACACTAAAAAATAAGTTATCCTCTTAGTCAGACTCCTAGTCTGATATGTCTGCTGTAGCAAATTCTTAAAATACAATTTATAGTTGTATTTAGTGAAAAAATAATCATTCACTGTTAAAAAAATCTTTACAGCTTGTTTAATTTTTCAAGATTGGAGTAAGGGGCCCTTCTTTCTAAAACCGCTAAACGAGAGTGTTTCCTTCCTCCTCTGCACGTCCAGTCAGATGTACAGTCAGACAGTGATGAATGTGCGTCAGTTTTATATAGGAGCCTCAGCAGTACGTGATGCGGGTGAGCTGTAGTTCCTCTCCTCTGTGGTGTGTGTGTGTGTGTGTGTGTGTGTGTGTGTGTGTGTGTGTGTGTGCGTGTGCCTCCTCATCACACTGTACCAGCTCTGCCTGGGTCCTCATATCAGCCGGTCTATCTTGCCCACCCCCTGCTGTCTCCTCACCTTTCCTTCCACAGATGACTCAACCTCCCCTTTCTTTAATGTTCCGTTGCAAAGCCATCTCCCCGCTCCTGTACCTATCCCCCTCACTGCTAATCCTCTCCCGGGCCTAATTGAAGGGGACAGTGGCTGTGCCGGGTCATGTGCCAGCGCGGTGGTAAAACAGAGAGCCCGGGTATGGAGTGACACGTCTGTCCTTCCTGATCAACTTGCCACACATAAACTCAGCTGCTGTTGTTTTCTGAGCCTTTCATCCTTCTCTCCCTCTTCTCCTCTTTCTCCTCCTTGGGGTCAGAATGCAACCTGGAGCCAGAAGCAGTCTACAAATTGTCAGAGAGAAGCCCAGCAGAAGAAATGGAGGCTTGGTGCCTCTAGTTCATTATGACTTAGGATGTGAGTTAGGCAGCAGTGTGTGTTGACATTGTCACTGGAACATCTGCGTATGGCCTGTCAGAGGTGTGTGTGTGTGTGTTTGTGCTCAAAGCGAGGAGCACATGTTTGTGTGCCTGCATGCATATACAGTACATACCGCAGACGCATGTGCTCCCTGTGCTTCTTCTGTTTTTTTTTTCTGTTATTATGTGTCCATGTGGAGGCTGACGGTTCCAGGTTTGGATAGCGGTGTCTTGGCACCCGTGGGTCTGCTGAGACCTGCCTCTGCGCAGGATCAAGGGGTGCAGGAGCTGCTGCCGCGCCCAGCCAGCCTGACTAGCACGCCAGCTGCAATCCCTAATGCCTCCGCCACATCTTTGGCAGCCTGCACCCCTGCCCTTTTCCTTCCAGCTTCCTCTTATGAATACATTTCATTCCAGCTTTTTCCTCCTCGCGCCTCAGGATATGTGACATACATTAATGCCATTAGATGACGGTGTTTGGCTGGTGGGCACATGATTAAACATGATTTCCTCTCAGCTTTTAAATCTGCTAAAGAAGCATGTTTATGGATAATTACACTGGAAGTAATATATGTGCAATATAAATATATATATATATATATATATATCACAGTAAGCAATACGTTGCAGATTATGAATCAAGCTGCAGTGCTGTGTAGGAAAATGTTTGATGTGGTGGATTTTTATAGGGAGCCTGTTTGTCTTTGTACTTGTGTCAATGTTTACAAATATGTTAGAATTATTCTGTATGGCTCATAGTGTTTGTCCTTTACTGTGTGTAACAGGATGTTGATATTCTTAGGAAAAAGTGCTATGAGAGCAGTCAGGAAAAGTTGATTCCCATAAACAGGCTAACTTAAGACATCTGTTGTGAGAAGCACTTGAATCACTATTTACTGTTTTGCAAATTTCCGCTGCACATCACAACCTGTGTTTTCTGTTTTTTTATATATATATATATATATATATATATTTATGTATATATATATATATATATATATATTATTATTCTCTGGCAAGTGGGAGAATTTGTTGTGTTTTCTTGGGGTGTTATTATGGTTGAGTTCGGGGACTGTCAAAGGGACGCGGCGCTGCACAGTTAAACTGGGACTCTCAGTACCCATCAGGCCCCTGTGAGTCTGTGTGAAGACGACACCACAGAAGGCGCCTTCCAGAGAAAGCGTCACATCCAGTTAGCAGACACCCGGCGCGCTAAAGAGGTTAAACTGCTGCGCCTGGCACAGCCAATTGTATTGATAACCGTTTGAAGCTGGTTTTCTCTCCTACCTGGCATCACGCTTCACACTCTTTACTCGGCTTGCCACTCCAGACAAACTTCAAACCTGGGAGAGTGTGTTTTCCTCTGCTCAGGTGTATATAGGTGTGGGTATCTGTGGGTGTCTGTGTGTGTGTGTGTGTGTGTGTGTGCGTGTGCGTGCAGAGCCAGGGGCCTTTGCTGCTGTTTGTTTGTGCTGCCTCCATTCTATAAACCAGGCCTCTGATCTCCCAGGCAACATGCCTCCAAATTCCTCTGCCGTTCCTGCTCCATGTAAATATATCGGTGTCAGTTTGTCTGATGATGAAATGAGCATTAGGATCCGGAGCAAGGCAGGGAAACCACACCGCTTCTTTTGCGATTAAAGCCATCCTCTCAGCAGTGTGAGATCTCTGGCTTCTGTGCGTGTTAAAGAATAAAGTTTCTGCAAGCAGAAAAGTGACTTAGCGCATCTGTGTTTCCTCTTGACTTCTCGGTCTATTCCCTTTTTTGCTTTACCACGCTCTGCTGTCTTTTGCCTCTCACACGCCACCAGTCTTTCAGGTTATTGGCTTGTTAGCCCGAGGTCCTCGTCTTGGCCTGGAGTCGGGCAGCTGGTCGGCCAGCCCAAGGGGTCCTCAGAGGCAAATGGCATGTCAAGGAGTGGTCACTGAGGTAGATTGTCTCCCCCAAAGTCAGCCTCACCACCACCAGTCTCACTTGTCCAATTAGGGGCTTTTTGGCCCCCCAACCCATCCACGCTTGACTGATTGTCCAACAGCTTTGGCCCCGAGAAACACACCTGACACCCGGTAAGAGCACAGGTACAGATAAATGCTGTGTGTGGGCAAACGAGCTCAAACAAACACATACACACAAATGAAAAAATAGTGTATCATGTTGTTCGGACATGGATGTGGCCAGTTTTAATTTTTTATCGTAAATGCCAAACATTTATTCATTTCAACTTTTTTTAATTACTTATTGTCATTTTATTCTGAAAAGTTTGGGGGTTTCCCAATGTTTGTCTGACAAAACATTCAATCTAAATCACCCTGGACTTTGAGGAAATTGAGCATTGTGAACAATTTTCCAGACATTTCAAATCCACCTGTTATGTTCTTGTGAAATCTTACAAGAAAAAAGGGACACTTTGTTCATTTGGGAGCAGGCACAGGTAAACTAACACTGATGAGTTTGCTCTGTCAATACGGCAGAGCCTTGTGCGAGCACATGAACGTGTTCCTAGAGCTCTGTTACTAGTCTAACGCCTGCTTCGACTTTGATAATGACAATAATTCTGTGAAATCTTGTACATGCAAATCAACCTGAGGCTGTGTTGCTATTCCTGCCTGCCACCTCTGATTGAATCGATTGTCGTCTGCTTGCTTGCTCCCCTGTAGGCTACAAGCAACATCAATCATTCCCTTCCTGCCAGAACCCACAGTGTTGCTCCCTTGGCATTTCTGGAACTTTCCCATAATTTATCCAGTGCCGAGACTTGAATACGCAATGTAACCAACTAGTAAAATGGAAAATCAAAAAGTTCCTACTATGTTTGGACGTCTTTCGCAGATACTAGTTAACATGTTGAGTAATAATACTTTAGTGTATTATTAATTCTATGTTCCTCTGATGAAAGCAGCCTTCATAACTTAATACCCATGTATAGTTTGCTTTCACTGGAGCTGTATCATGATGACATGATCTCATTGTGTTATCCTCTTCTACATTTTAACTAAATTAATTTCAAGTGAACTCTCAAGTGAAAATTAATGTTATTTATTTGTATTTGTATACATTATTTAACCTTGTTTCACATTTTCTTCTGTTACATCTGTGCTCATGTGCACAATGACAAACCACAATTACCCTCTTGGCAATAATGGGACCCTGTTAAGCATCCGCACCGTCTTCTTTTTTTTTTCTTTCTTAAATATCACCTGCCCCGCCTCCCCTAACTTAGTCACCCCATCCTCCTCACCCCAACCATACACACAGAGAGGGAGGGAGGCCTAATTCAAAAATGCATGGTCGTTCTCTGCTCTCTGCCCTCCACCAGGAGACCGAGTGTGAGAGAGCTGCCAGACATCACACGGAAGCACCGTTAAAAATACATGTATACCACTCCTCATCATTTATTGATGGCCTCTGCTACCTTTATGTTTATGAGGTGAGAGGCCCCCCTGCGGCCCCGGTCAGTGACCCCGAGGGTCTACTGGGGTGTCCAAGAAACTGCCTGTTCCCTCTAATTTAGCCCACTTTCAAATGAGACCGGGTCATGGATGCTATTCCTTATATATAGATGTGTGTGTGAGTGTGCATTGTATATATGCTGTATGCAGGCATTCCTTATAAATAGTAAATTAATACAGGTTTGAAAACTGTGTAGTGTCTGAAAAATCTGCTTTTCAGGGACTGGAGAACTGGCTCCATGGATTTTGCCCTCGGATATATATAATGGGATTAAAATGTATTTTTAACTGATCTAACATCTTGCGAGATGAATGTCTCTCCACTGATTCAGGACCAAGTCATTTTCCAGTTTATGGATAGAGGAGAATTACTCAAACACTGCACCGTGCAGTAGTAACATGCAGTGGTGAAATAGCTTCCATTGTCTGTCAGATGCATTTATCATCACTTTGACTCCCAAACTAGCAGTCAAACCAACTCATGCCTGAGACACACGCAGTCATGTGTCTTCACACAGAAGGGTTATTTTCCAGTCGGTGCAGTGATCTTGTTTTGAATTTATCACCTTGTGTCTACCGCAGACAAATAACTTTGCATTTTAGTCAGAAAAAAGCTGAAAAGAAATGACGGATTCTAGCTGGTAGGTGGTTTCCTCAAACGTCTTTGTCTGGAAATTGTGGACAGATCAGTGTGAGATTTAGTCATTGCTTCAGGTTGTCGTTGGGTCCCAGAGGCATTTCCAGGGCTGGTTGGTTGGCCGGTGGGGGTCAGGGCCTCGGGCTGTTTTCTTTTTCTTTTTCTTTTTTTTTGCCATGTCGTCTGGCTGAAGTAGCTGCTGAGAGAGCAGCGATGCAGGCGGCGGAGCCTACCACAACACAACAAGATATTGATTAAATAATCTCTGTGTCATTTGATAGCTTTGTGGCTTACACCGGCCCCCTGCTGCGAGCTACACAGCTCTCATCACTCCCTAGGAAAAATGGACACAAGTCATAAAGAGCAAAAAAAAAAATCAATAATGTGTTAGTGAATGAGTGGCTGTGCTGTTAATGTTCTTAATTTCAGTTTGGTTTACACCTATTTCTATTAAATATTTATTCATTTTTCATTACCTATATGCCACTCCCCTTCACCATCTGGGAACCTCTTGTTACTGTATTCACCTCGCTGTTAAATATTCAACAATCACCTGCTCACCCTGTTCGGTTGCTCTAAAATCATATTAAGCGCTCACACGTTTTAAAAATAGTTCTCATATTTAAATGTGTCTTAAACATATTTTACAAAATCCTAAAGGGACAACCCAGTAAATATTTATCAGTCAAAGATTTTAACAGTAAAGCTGTTTTATTACCTACTTGATAATAAAAGCATGGATATCTAGCTAGGTCACGACAGTTTAATGAATAAAGTGAAACTGGGTGTTCTTTTGTTTTAAAAAGTCTGACTCAAGATCTCGAAAAGCAGTTAAATTAAGATGCTTTTAGTTTTTTGTTAAACTTTTGGGGTGGTTTTAAAGGCGCTCAATTTTGTCTCTTAAAGCTGACACATGCTAATTTCAGCCAGTCCAGTTTGTTGCTGTCCAGCAGAAGAGAAATAATGAGAGGTAAGGCTGTGTGTGGCTGTGAAGGAGCAGCCCCACCTCCTCTATCCCCAGTCCTCACTCTCCTCTTGTCTTTCTTCCTAACCCTCCTTCTGATCCGAGAGGAAAGCTTTCATTATTTGCTGAGATTGGGATGTCAATCCCCTCGCCCCTGACCCAAGTTTGTAGTTCTCCCCCGTCATATTGGGGAAATGATTAGTGGGGTTATCTCCCCTCCACTCTGCAAGGCTTTTATTCCTCTTCGCGGCCCCCTGTACCTCCAGGCAAGGAGCAGATCTCTAACCGGGAGGCTGCAGCTCTCTTTTCACTCCTTCAAACTCTCCCACTTTACACTGGCTCATACATCATGTGCTTCATCTCTCTAAATGTGTCTGTTCATTAAATTCATTATAACACAATCCTCTCTGTCCTTTTTTTTTCTCTGCCTTACTTTCAGCCAGTTGGGTGACATTTTTATTTTAGATTTGAATGTGAATGAGAAATAAAATATATTTAAGGGAATAACTTTGTCAGGATCAGTAGTTCTTTATTTCACTGCCAAACATCATGCATCTAACTGCAGCATGTGGACTGAGGCATCATGGTCCTATTTAAAACAGAAACACGTGTATTTTGTGTTTTTCATTTCTTTTTCTCTCTTTTTTATTTATTTATTCATTTTCAAATTTGTATTGTTCTCTTAAAGTAGTTAGAAAACGGACCTCAAAGAACTTAAAACTCCTCTCTTTTTCTGGAGAACCAAAGCCCCACACTTTGCTTGAAGGATTACACAGGAGGGTCTGTGCGCAAAAAAGTGCTTTTGCTCTGTTTTGAAACGGCGCTACAGTGGCTTTAAAAGGTTATTCCAAAATGCCTCCCATACATGTAGCATGTAGGATATAGAGGCTCGAGGCGTGTGGGAATAAAGTCATGTAATCTCTTCTCTCAGTAACAGCATATAATAGCCCGTATAAAGGCACATTTTGCTTCCGCGCACAGAGTGTAAAATTAGTTCTTTCCTTTCATGGGTATTGTTGGGGAAACAAAATAGGCCATGCGTTTCTTCAGCATTTTAATTGATCAATTTTTCATCTCCCCCCGTGGATATTTTTTAAACAAAACGTTGGCAGTATATTGAAACAATCTTATTGCAAGCTGCCTCATTGGTCCACTGGAAATAATGAAAGGGAGGAAATAAAAAGCTTTCTCACCAGGAGTAGCCCACAATGCAAATTACGCTTTGATTCCCTCTTAATTTCATCAAATAGTACTTTTTTTGTTTGGTTTTTCTTTTGAATCATTATTATTATTAGGAGTCCATGGGATTACGCAGAGCCACTGCCACTATCCTCTGGGTCTAAGCCTTTTTTTTTCTTTTTTTTTTTTTTTTGTCTGTCGGGAGCTCAACAAGACTCCATCCGCACTTCATTAACCCTGAGCCGGGGACAATCCGCGGTAAGAGTCGGGGGATTTACCACCAGCCTTTCACATGCAAAGAAAAGAGAGAGAGAAAAAAAAAGTCAGAGTCATCCAACAAGACACATGGGGGCTTTTCCTTATATAATCAGCTGTTCACTTTGCAAGAATAACCCCCTTTTTCACAAAAAAACGGTCGTCGTTATTTGAATCGGTCACGGATCCTCGTGATGGGACTATAATGATCTTTTGTCAAGTTGGGAGGTGTTTGATTTTTTCCCCTCTTTTCACTTTCCCTGTCGCCTCGACCTACTGTATTTTTAATGCAGTTTTACGCATCATAAACACGTAGTTATCAGGGCGACAGTCTGACATTTCACGGCATGGTCAGCCACTAAGTGGAGGCCCCAGATAACAGGTGCCATGCGTGGGTGACAGCAGGGGGAGCTGGCTATCAAACCCATTATCGACTTTCAATTAAAACCTATTAAAGTCTTTTGTCTAATCGTTAACATCCTACACGCCAAGTCTTGTCCGTCAGCCTGAACTCCTTTAACCCCCAACGCGCCACGGTCGGATAACTTTGGGTCCACACAGACTTGGAGAAAGGGGGAGAGTGAGGTTGGTGCTTGGGTGGCTGCATGGGTGAAATTTGTATTAGGGGAGGGAGGGGGTGGTGGTGGCGGAGCCGCTGACCAGCTGTCCCCACGCTGATCCCCGGTCTGCAGTCAGCTCCAGCCCGGTCACCAGCTGTTGGAGCCGTTTGGCAGAGAAGCGCACATCCAGCACCCTCAAGGAAAAGAAGGATGGAAACAATCAATTTCCAAATGGGATCATTTAGAGCACTTAAACAATTGCGCAGATAACATTAATATTTTATCTCCTGCATTGTTTATGGAAGTCGAACTGGAGTCGCTGCTGTTAATTTAAGAAAATGGGAATGATGAAGGAGGGACGGGGGGAGGGCTGGCGGCGCATTTTAGACAGAACAACATTCTGCTTTCTCTGGCCCTACTCTAAAGACATTAGCTGGAATTGATCTTTGATTGCACTTTTGAATCTGTGTGTGTGTGTGTGTGTGTGTGTGTGTGTGTGTGTGTGTGTGTGTGTGTGTGTGTGTGTGTGTGTGTGACACTCT
>JAUYWH010000014.1:16549115-16581718 GCA_034779795.1 Ctenopoma multispine | reverse complement strand
TGTGTGTGTGTGTGTGTGTGTGTGTGTGTGTGTGTGTGTGTGTGTGTGTGTGTGTGTGTGTGTGTGTGTGTGACACTATCAAATGTCCAATCAAACCTTTACCACCACCTCGCAAATCAAACTGAGTCCATGCTTGTCTAGACTTCTTAGACAAAATACATCTGTGAAATAGATGTGGGCTCTTAGTAAAAATATAATTAACACAGGGAACATTTAACATTTGCCTAAACTGAACTTAGTTGTTGTTGAAAAGGTTAAGGAAACGGATGTTAAAGCACTTGCTCCACTGCTGACACCTTTTTTTTCTGACACCTTCATCTCAACATTAAACAAATTAAGTCAACCACACTAAATCAAACAGAGGAGGGAGAAAGTGCTTTGACAGACATGTTCAGATTCATTCCAACATGTTTCCCTCTAATAAAAAAAAAAGACCCTGCAAATTGTGTTTATTTTCGAGCTGTCTGCAGAAAAGTGGAGATGTGTAATTAAAGGTGAACAACCCATCACCTCCCCAAGCTTACACTGACATGTGTTCACAGCACTTTCAAATAAAAACGCCTGTAGTTTGAAGTACTGGTCAGTCTGATTCTCTGGGTGAAAAACATATCAGGTCACTTTCCATTTATTCTGCCTTTTGTTTATGGCGTGAAGCATTTTTCTACCAAACTAGACTATTAAAAAAGAAGATTTTGTGCTTTTTACGCCAAACTGATCTGGTGTCATTCGAAGCCTTGTGCACATAGCGGATGCAGGAAATAATCTAAAACCGTGGCCTTGCTGCATCTTCGACATACAATATGGCATAAATAGAAACTGTGCTGTTTTTATATCCACGTGTTGATTCCACCTGACGGCCCGTGGTGTTTCTGTGTCACACATACTCACGTAGCCACGGGATTTAAATGAAAGACTTTTATTTCCACATTTATAAAAGTAATTCTCTTTTACATCAAATCCCCCCCCCCCAAAAAAAAACTTCTTTTTTATGTCCAAGTTCTGTTGTGATTTTCACAAAAAAAATAAAATTTAAATAAAAATTGTCACTAAAAGGGGAGAGAGATCAGGAAAACTAAAAGAAACGGGAAAAAAAACAGAAAAAGAAAAGTAAAAACGATCCAGGAAATATACGAGAACCACTCCACAAGTTTGATATCTGCAATATACATTTTCACCAAAGGAAAGTATGACAATTAAGAGTTATCACGGCTTCATAGAAAATAACATATGCACAACGTCTGTTCAAATACATGGATAGCAAATCAACAGGCAGGTACCTGGACGTGGACCCGGCTCCAGTCGGGTTGTTTATTGAAAAAAAAAAAGAAAAATCACTGAGGTGAATGCCTCCTTCGTTCCCCATCTGCAGGGATAAACAGCTTTTTTTATAAATCGACATTTCTCCGCTAAAACTTCAACTAAGAACAAGAAAAAGACTTTTATAGTATAGATTTAAATCTTGCGTAGCTCTCCTCTTTGCGCAGACACGAGGGTCCGGGCAGGTAGTCCATCACTTCTTCTCACACAAATATGTTTTTTTTTTTTCCCGTTATTTATTATTTTTTTTATTCTGACTCGTTCTTCTGTATAGTTTCTGGTGGCTAATCTAGCCCATCGTGTTAAACTGGATCACTGTTGTCTGAAAAAGACACACTAATAGATCAAACAAACAAAAGCGTTTCTTTAAAATCAGTCTCTTTCCAATAAAATGCAAAATATTCTTATATACAGGTTCATGACTGCTGATCATGGTTCTTCACGTGTAGTGAAAAAAGAGATTTACAAAGAAAATAAAAAAGAACTAATTGTTCCTTTGGATCTAACTACATTATATTGGTTATTACATGGATGGATGTTTCCACGTTGGTCATCGCCCATGAACGTCCACAGGGGAGGAATAATAATAATAATAATAATAATAATAATAATAAAGGTCTAATTGACATTTAGCTGTAGGTCAAAGTGCCACCAACAACTGTATCTGTTGTTGAGAAAACACTGAAAATACTGAAACTGGGATCAAATAAATACATAACTTATATTGAAAAATAAATAAGTTATAAATAATAATAATCATGTCCCAAAAAAATGAAAAAGTCTTTCCACCCAGACAGTCTCAAAGCTCCATCCTCAGGGGTCAGCCTGAACCGGTCATGTTGCACCATATAAAAGCTGACAACAGTCTGTTTTTCTTTTATTTTTGTTCGTCACGTTTTAATCTTTTTTTTCTGTCTTTGTGTTATTTCTTCTAACGAGTTCCAAGCTGCCAACAGTCGGCGTACAAAAAAAACAAAAACAAATCTGCAGGCAGGCGCCAGCTCACCGCTGCTGAGCTGGCCGGGGAAGCACGCCGGACATTGGGGGCAGAGGAGGCGGCGGAGGCGGCGGCTCGCTGCCTCCCTGCAGGCCGTGCAGCAGGATGCGCGGGACCAGGGGTCTCTGCAGGGCCGGCGGGGGCGCCGAGGGGCCTCTGTACAGGTATAGGGCCGCACCGGGGTCCAGGTTGGACACCAGGCTCTGCGGATAGAAGTACGGGGACGGGAACATCCTCTGCAGGGCGGAGTAGTTTCCAGCCTCCGCCAGCAGCTCCAGTCCCACCGCGGTCTGCCTCTTCCACTTTGTCCTGGAGAAGATAAAAGACGCAGTTTTAGCCTTTAGCAAATGCAGCCTGTTTGAATTTGACACAACAAAATAAGTCCAGTCTGTTCACCTGGAGTCCAATTAGAAGTCAGAAATACATCTGTTTGTTTTGCTTTTCAATGAAATCACCAACATCTCCAACCTGCCACTTGTATTCACACCCAGGCATGTCTCTTAGATTGCCAGTGTGCACTCCACGCAGGTGAATAATTCATAATAAAGATAATTGAGCAGATATAGTGGTTTGTTTGAATTATTGATATGCACACATGCAACGATGCATTATTCATACTCCAAAGTGTTGTTTTTATATTTATTTATGTCATTTAGCTGCCTGAGAGTCAAAGCTGCAGACAAATAAATGCTGAAGGTAATTCAACCGAAACCTGTAGAAAACACGTTGCTACATGCAGGAAGGTGGTTTGTCTTATTTATAAAAAAAAAAACAAGTTGACACCTCAGTTATCAAACTACATTTGCAGGATCGTTATGTGTGACTTTAATTTAAAAGACAAATAAAAGTAATTCTGCTGCGTAAAAGACTCTAAAATAAACTCCCAGCACTCCAGCAAATGGGATTTATGTTCACAGTAAGAAAAATGAGTGTCTATGATTTGATCTGTTTTCTCTCGTTTTTCTAAATTAGTAAACATTGAAATACAATCAATGCCTTAATAAATAAATAAATAAATATGTTGCGAGTCAATCAAGTAATCTGCTATCAATCAATAATTCTTTCTGTGGTTAAATGTTAAAGTAAAATCACCGTGTGTTAATAAGTCTTTGCCAGTTTAATATATATATTTTGTGATTTTACTTTTGCTTCAGTAAATCAAGAATCAGTTAATTAGTACGTCGTGCATGACTCAAGGTGAAGGTGAAAGGAAAACATGGTCTCTCTAGGTTCATGTAGGGTCCATGAGCCAGTCGTGAGAAACCAGATTATCCCTCCTCCTCCTCCTCCTCCTCCTCCTTACCACCACACCCCCGCCCACCCTCCCTTTGTAAGAAGCCGCAGCAGTGTGTTTACCTCCGGTTCTGGTACCAGGTCTTGACCTGCGTGTCGGTCAGGTTGAGGGAGGCCGCCAGCTCCATGCGATCCTGGACGCTCAGGTACTTCTGCCGCTCGAAGCTGCGCTCCAGCTGGGCCAGCTGGTGGTCCGTGAAGGCCGTCCGAGCCTTCCTGGGCTTCTTCATCCGGACCTGAGGGCTGTCTCTACTGCTGGAGATCTCCCTGTCCCCCTCCTCTTTCACTGGAGAGACAGAAAGAAGAGAAGAAGGTGAAAACAGAGCCAGAGACGGTCACAGGATGTGTGGACGCGCAGCCTCAATCTGTGCTGCAGCATCACAGCATCTAGTCCAACTGCGAACTGACCAAAGAAAATAAAAATACATGAAAATGTTACATTTTATAACCCTGTACTTTTTATTAGAATTAAGCTTCTTACTTACTTACGTAAATAATAAAATCATCAAATGTGCTATAAAATAACATCTGGACGGATCAAAGCAAAAATGAATTAAATCTGTATTTTATTTTTTTTTAAGACTGAGCTGCAGGCTGATTGGTTGATTTTATAACTCATGTTAAAATAACTAACAATCGTCCTCCTTCCCATCAAATCCAACATGTGACCTATTGGATGTTTGATTTGCTCTTAAATGTGATGTTTTTACATGAAGTGTGAGAAAGTTGGAGGAACCGCAGAAACAAAAGTTTTATTTTGAATGATTTTGGACGGAACAGTTTTAAACGATCAAACTGTCATTTTTAGAAGAAAGCGACCAGAAGAAAAAAGGTTTTAAAGATCTAATGTGTGCATTGTTTTTATAACTTTCTCTGCGTGAGGGAGGAATGAGACAGTGCCTATAGGCTATACGGAGCTATTTGATTTGGTCTTAAATTGTTAGGAAAAGCTTTCCCAGTCTGATATCTCTCCGTCAGTGGAGCCGCAGTCTTTGTTCTTTTCCTGCGTGGTGTCATGTCAGGGCGAGCCTGCCCTTTCCTGGTAAAATCTCTGAAAAGACAAAAAAAAAGAAAAGAAAAAAGAGGGGGGAGAGAAACGAGCGAGGCGAGAGATCTTGGTCGTTGAATAGTTGAGTCGTCTCAAGAAGCACAATAATCCGCCTAATTGAGCCACAAGGGAAGGACGAGCCTTTCAACCGCGACCGGAGGAACTTCACAGGACCGTGGAAATGAGTGGAAATCAGGAGCCGGGCGGCCTCGCGCGGTTACAAATCTGATTAGCGCCGGGGACAAATTGCATCAAATCCCCGAAATATTCCAGGAGGTGGATTCGGAGGGGAAATCAAAGCTACCGTGCGGGCGCTCCGAGGGCCCCGCGGCTCCTTCTATCAATCAGCGCCGCGACACGCGTGGACGCGCGGACACACGCGCACGCTGAATTTCTCGAGCAAATCGATGACACCTTATCGATAGAGTATATGTAAAGTGAATTAGGAAGAAAACAATTGAAGCAATAATAATAATAATAATAATATCTGAGAGCTGTATTTTCTGCAGCGCTCCTCTTCTTCTTTTCCAGGCGCGGCTTCATTAAACTGTCAATGGAGGTGACATGTCTGTTATGGCTGACATGATTGGAAACAGAGAGGCCCTTGATGGCATTTATCTGGAGGCGACCCTGTCATCTCTGCTTCTCCTGCCTCCCTGACACCGACACATGCTTCCCGGGTATTCTGCTGATATGAAGACTGGAAAGCGCCGCTCACGCAGGCGGACAGTGGTTAGGTTTTTTTAAATGTAGTAACTAAGGTAAAAATAAACTTACTTATGGTATCACGGGGCATGTTTCCACCACCCTGATGCAGCAGCGGAGGATCCGGGCTGTGTTTCATTATTTATGGCTTCCGGTGGCCTGCCACTAATGAAATTTATTTTTAGTTTATTGGTCACAAGGCGCTGATGTGTTTCCTAGATTTTCTATATATTATTTTAAAACCTAAAGAAATATTTTACTATTATTAATAAAAACTAATGTAAAAAATACCTAAAACAATTTAATGTAGTAGTTTAAATCAATTTAAATTACGTTAATCTTTTATTTTTATTATTTTTATTATTATTATTATTATCATTATTATTATTTTTCATATTTTCACGGTTTTCGTTTAAATATAATTTGTTGCTGTTCAAACTTCATGCCTCACTGTGTTTTTGTCAGTATTAAACCAGACCTGTCTCGGGCCATTTTTTGTCCAAGATTGTCCAAAATAAAAATGCACAAAACACCAACCAGGAAGAAACTGCAGTAGCACAGCAAATAAAGGTCAAATTCAGACTATTTAAAAAAAGTCACCAGCTGGAGACGCAACTACAATTTAACTATAAGTCTTTCTATTTTTAAAGTATAGCAGTTCCTTCAGACGAACTCTTTTCGGTCCTTACCTTTATATTCACTGTCTGACGACGAGTTGCTGTGGATTTTCTCCATAAAGTCGTCTGCTATCTTCGAGGCCAGCCTCCCCGCCTCCTGGGTCGGCTGCCCGTTGCTGGAGTAGGGCGCGCAGGCGGCCAGAGGCTTACAGTCCGCGAGAATATCTCTGATGAGGAACGACGAGGTCACGGTCCTCTGCTGCGACCCCGCCGATATCTGCCCGTGCTGCAGGTGCGGCGGCAGGCCGACGGCGTGACCCTGCCTCTGGGCCATCTCCTCCACGCATTCCCTCCTCGGCGACGGAGGCGACGAGCAGCCACTTTCCACGTCTGATCTCGGGCTGAACTCTAGAGGCGAGCGGCACTCCCCCACCAGGCTGTCCCCTTTGGACACCGGACTTCCAGGCCTGTGGGACAGCAGCGAGTCGATGCCAAAACTGGACCCGTTGGCAGACGCCTCCATTGTCTTGATCGAGGCCTCCTCAAACTACCATTTGGTATTCAGGACAAGTTTTACTTTAGAGAGGGGGGGGAGGGATGTTCAGGTCTCAGTTGTTCCAAAAGAGGAGAAAGAACCCCCCCTCCCCGCACCAACAAAAACGTTTTAGATGTGCTTCAAATGAAAATAATTCATCCGCTATTTCCAGTTCCGCAGCTGGTTGTTTATAGAGAAGATATCTCCAGGCTTGGCTGTGTTACAACAATCGTCCAAGCATCCGGTTTCTTGGTTTTTGTCAAGTCTAAAAAAAAAAGATGAGTCCTCCGGAAACCGATGCAGCCGCTGGAGTCACAATCGATTTTTCTTGATTGCTGAAGGATGGACTCCTGTTTTCAGTTAGGAAATCTCGCCGGGAGGATGAAAGTGTTACTGATGAAACGGTCTCACCTGCTGAGCACGGAAACCAGCGAGTCTTTCTGGAAATGCTGGAGCAGCAGCTCGCCGGTGTCTTCGGTTAAACTGCGTTTCAGCACCATGGACAGGTACAGGCGCGTTCAGCTCGCCGTGCGGCCACACAGGCGACAGAGGAAAACTGTTCTCATTCTTTTAAGTAGAACAACGAAACCTTAAAAACACAAAGCAGAGCAAGAGAGAGAGAGAGAGAGACAGAGAGAGAGGATAAGAGAGAGACAGAGGAAGAGTCCGAGAGCTGCGGCGCATGGAAAGAAACCCGCAGAAGAGGAAGAAGCGGAAGACACAGGACGACGCGATGCGCGCCGCAAAAGCGAAAAAAAGCCGAGGTAAACTGGGTTAAATAGTCACAACTGGCAAGTAAAAGAAGGAGATGTGATGGGGGTGGGAGGGAATCCCAAAAAATTGAACTTGAGGAAAAGTCAGGAGCTAGGTTTTAAGAGCGCCTCGTCCACGTGAGTCCCCTGTGACAAGCCTTCATTGGCTGAGGGGAGCTGGAAGTGGAGCTCCCTACACGCCCACTCAGTCTCCCACCCTCCCTTCCTCCCTCCGTGCCTCTCCCATCCTATCCTCTCCTCCCTGGCTCATCCTCACTTTGATAAAATAGACACTGAATTCATCAGGAGACTCAGATCCAACTGTTTACAGGCAATTTTCACACTGTTTGCTTTCATTACATCATTGATGAGGCTTATAATGGGGTTATTATGTGGAGCCGCTCGGTGCTTTTCTCCTCCACTCGCTTTCTTTGACTGGATCTGTTTCCCACCTCCAAAGCCCCGCTCCACACAGATTTTCTCTCAACATTTCGTGTCTCCATAGCTAATTTTACGTAAACTTACTTTAATTACTCTACAGGATTTGGGTTTTAACACTGTTTGCAGGTGAACATGTTTTGATTTTGCAAAATGCACATTTAAAACACCAAAAATTCAATTTAAAAAGTATATTTTATTTTATTTAGTATTAATTTAATCGTATTAATTATGTTATTTTGTTTAGTTTTTTTTTTGTTTTGAAAATATTAATTTTTTTACAGGCCTGTTATTTATATTGCTACTATGGCTGACCATTATCACTATTTCACTTTGTTATTTTTATTTTAACCTTTATGTTCGTTCGACTTAAAAATTTTGAATGTAGACTTTATAATCCCAAACATATATATATATATATATACTGTAAGATATTTTACAATTGTCTTTCAAATAAGAAAAATCGAGGATGAAAAATCTGAGCAGGAACAATTTGACATTCCTCATTTAGAGCACATTAACTATCTAATAGTCCCTGGTAGTTGTGTACAATAGTCGGATCAGCGTGACGCTAAACTTCAAGGCGCATGAAGCGCCATTGTGCGCACTTTTCACCTTAACATGCGTGAAATACCATTGTGTGCACCTCCAGCTCCATCTCGCACAACAGTTTGCCCCGCGCGACGGCCTCGACAGCCCCTAATAATCTAACTAACCCCCCTCCCATCATCATCTACAACCCCCCGACCAAACCCGCATCTCCCTCCTCCTCCTTCTCATCCACCCCATGTGACCACCAGATTGGAGGCGCGCGTCGGTCTCAGACACCGGCAGGTTAGTGAATCCGCTCCCCGCTCCCATGGGGTCCCATCACGGCTGCAAGCTGTCACATATGAGGCGGGGACAACACAGATATAAGGCAACACACCCACACTGACTTAGCTGTTTCTTTCTCTTCTGCTGGTGCATGAAAAGGAGAAGGGGTTTGATGCCTCCTCTCAGTTTTTTTGTCTTCTTCTCTTTATCCTCGCTCTGCTGCGCGTCCACAAGCTCCAGAAATGTTGTAGTAAACAAATCATGAGGTGACTGAACTAACTTTTTCCTCTTTGTGATCATCACATGTCCTGTAAAACTTTAGAAGCTTTAATTAGTCTCATTTGTTTCTTAAAGGACCCCAAAGTCCTTATTTATTTAATTGTAATTTAACTGTTTACAACCCAAACCGCAGCGAGTTTGTCTTTATCTTACCCACATTTGTTTTAATGTATGTTGGGTAATTCTGAGAATTTCTGTTTTTGCTCTGAGAGACAAACGTGAAGTGAAAATACAGAATTATTTCTTAATATTGATTAAAAAAGTTTAAATTACTTACCAACCCTGGGGAATTATTTAGCACAATACAGACAATGTCTGCAGTGAAAAATTCTTATCACTATATTTTAATTTGTTAATTTATTATTTACTTTAAAATATCAAAGTGAATAAAGAAGTGAAATCACCACTGCTTTTCCGAACTGAAGTTTACATCTTCAGACTAATTTTAAAACATTTTTGATGATATAATTTAAAGATTTGAAAATCAGAGAATTTTTGCTTATTAAATGATTTAAATGTTTGTCAGAACTGTGACTGAAAAACTATAATTGTTTCAGTACTGAAATACACTGAGTGAGCAGGTGTTTTCAAGTCAATAAAGTCGGCTTTTGGTTAGTTAATACATTTTTTTCAAGGCTGAGAAGTGTCTTCTTTTGGCAGGAGACAGTGCAGCAAGGCAGCCAGACTGTAGCTGTGTGTGTAGTGTAGTGTAATGATCCGGCTCATGCTGCTGCTGATTTTGGACAAGTGTCCCTCTGGTCAAGCAATTTTTTCCCTCCTCCTCCTCCTCCTCCTCGTCTTCCAGAAAGTGGTCAGAATTCGAAGGCCAGTGCAAACTGTTAGCCCGGTGATGAAATACACAATATACACACTCTCACTTTCTCTCTCTCCCACACACACTGACGTTGTGGGAGGATGTTATTGATCCATGTTAAAGAGAGGAAACTGGAATGTTTTCAGGAAATATAAGCTTTGGTGAGTTGCAGTGTGTCTCTTTACGTCTCTCTCTGCTTTCCGCTTTTATCAGATGGTTAAATAGATTTTATTACTGATCCACATCAAACCTTTCACTCTTTTTCACAAAAAACTAAATTACCAGACTGACAGCTGTACAGTTACATTTCATTTGCAAGACTGATTGATATTAATTAATTTACTTTGATCAGTAGAATTTGGATTTTTGCAATAGTATCAATAAAACAGTATAAACAAGATAAACTGGCACCAGGTGTAGTTTCATCACAGTGTTTCATACTGACCTGTCAGTGTTAATAATCTATCTGTGGACATGTGCTTTATTTTGTTATGGCTTTTTCTCTGTGTATTATTGGAATTCTGTCCATAGGCTTCTCTACTAATAATGCCTGCTGGGCCTCCTCAGCTTCTAGGGCTTTTGGGAAGTGTGGGGGGGGGGGGGGGAGAGAGCACATTGTGCTACATTTTATTTATTTGCTCAATTGAGCAGGCGTGTTAAATATATATCTAGGTGTGTTTTGTAAAAATGTATGTCGCCTTTGAATAAACTTTGGCATCTCTATCGTTTTGGAACATCGAGTAAAGCGTGTCTTTCGAGGGGGATCTATGTAAAAAGATGACTGCTCTCAACAAACAAACAGCATTAAAAAAAAAAAAAGAGGCAGGAAAAAAGAAGAGGAAAAGACGTTTGCTCTGGAGCTGGTGCTGCACCTTGGACCAGTCAGGGATGCAAATGATGCACCTTAACGCCATCAGGTACTGGAGTTGACAGAAAATAATGAGAACCCGCTGAATCTTTTATAAGGTTAACACTCACATTTCCCAGTCAGCTGTCACACAAGAAAGAATTTAGCACATGCATGCGGGCGAAATAAACCTTCATCGGCTCATTAATGCTGACAGGGCCCTGGACCAGCAGCTCCCAGCGCCAGCGCCGCCACCACCTTCGTTTTGTGTCGGTAATTTGCAGCGGAGACAGACCCCCTTCTCCTGGAGAGAAGGAGGAAAGGAGGAGGAAAAGAAGGAGGAGGGAGATATTACAGAGGAGAGCAAGAGTGAGAGGGAAAGAGGGGAATGGAGGATCGTGGAGCGAGTGCAGAAGAAAAGAGGGAGGGAAGGTGGGCCTGGGGGGGAGGGTGGAAAGATGGCTAGCGCGCCAGGAGTCTGATTCTCCCCTAATTGGAAGCATTGGGCATTGTCAACTGAGGATTTTCAGCTGCTCACTGACAGGTAGAGCCGTCAGAATGATAGCCCACTTGTCAGCGCAAAAGACCAATAAAAACAAACCACTTTTGATTTAATTGGAGGCCTAACCATGATGTGTGTGTGTGTGTGTGTGAGGTAGAAGGTGTGTGTGTGTGTGTGTGTTGCCTGCAGGGCCAGAGCCACGGGGAGATGGGAGGAGGTGTGAGGATGAGTGGGGGCATTCGTGTCTGTGTATGAAGGAAATCATCACTCTCGCCATCAATGCTCTCGCCCTGTCTCCATCTCGGCCATCACTCCTCGTCCTCGCTCTCATCCGGCTGCTCTTGGGGGGCAAGCGGTCACCGACTGCCCGTGGTGAGAGGGATTCAGGAGAGGCAGGTTTTGATTTCGTCCCAGGAGGCATTCCTTGAGCAGCAACATCAGAGCAAGAAGCAGTTCTCTCTCGCTTCTTCATCTTTTCCAGCCCCCTTTCTCCATCCTCTCGCCGCAGATGCCAGCCTTCCAAAACAGGATGAGAAATGTTTGACATTTCTTGTGCCTCTGTGTTGACTGAGATTCAGATGACCAGAGGAAACAGGGAATCATAAACTTTTCTCCTCACGGGAGCATATGTCACAGTGAGGTGACTGCGTGTGTAGTTTGTGTGCATGTAGTTGCTCTTGTTAAAGGTGGATCTGCACAGTGTTGGAGAAAATGATAGGTGCTGTGGTGGAAATGGACTACAGAGCAGAAACTAAAAGCTAGATTTGGGAGGGAGCAGATTATTAAGCCTAAATTCAGTGTTCGAGTCCTTTATTGAACTTGTAGCTTCTCATTTTGTGTTCATATGAGAGGGAAACTTGTTGCTGTTGTTTTAGTGTGACAATCCTTTAATGCTGCAGTATACAGAGTCATTTCACAGTGTGCTTGGAACTTTGTGACACAACATGACAGTGTTGCTGTGGACGGAATCGTTTGATTGTGACGTGTCGTTACTACTCTGGTATGGTCATATTTTGTGCCTCATAATGTGGGTGATTTCACTTTCTATTCAAAGCATCAGCAGTGAGACCAGATGATACTGTAAATCTTTGCAAGCCAGATTTGTTTTTGTTTTGTTTTTGTTAGTAACATCAAATTACATATTTTCCCTGCACAACCTGCAAATAAAACTGATAATAGCGCTGTTTTAGAACTACATGATTAGCGTGTCTGAATAAACACAAGTGATTAATGTGTGTTGTGTTTTATAATTGCAGGTCCACACATGTATCTTAATATGCACCCCCCCCCACCTGTCGGCCCAGGCGTGCACGTCCCTTACAGCCAGTGTTTTATTATTTTTGACAGAGTTCAACGAACACATCTGCTCGGAGGATAAGAGGGGATGGAGGAATGGTGCCAAGAGCCAGAGAGGTGAGTGAGGAGCCAATAGAGAGGGGTGTGGGCAAGCAGAGGATGAGCGCCTACAATCATCCATCACAGCCATCATCCTCATCAGGAATGCCAGCTCCTCCAAACTAAGGTCAATCCTACTTTCCCTGACTTTTGACCCTTTGGGCCTAAACTAAAAAGTCCATTAGAGCCATCAGAGTGAGGTGGAGGAGACCTGGTTTTTAGTGTTTCTGATTTGCTCATTTAGCTTCTGTTGGTGTTTTAGTGGCTTCAACTGTTCATTTCAATGACCAGTGTTTTAGTTGGTTCCCAGTGTGAGGCTCTTTTCCCAGTTGTTCAAATCACTAAAGATTAAACATTACTCATATTTTAATGAAGAAGCAGCAGAATCGTGACATAAAACTTCTCAGAGTTTAAATGCACCTCTTGTTATCTTACCTGCATTGTGTGTTTTCCTGCGCAACAGGTTAGTAGCTGTGTCTTCATTTGACTTGTAAGCCAAGTCAGGACTGGACGTCTCATTAATTCTGCATGCGGCCAAGCTAACACCTGATGATCAGTAAATCCTCTCTGCTTTACAAAACCCAGCATTGTTTTCTGTTTCTAATTGTTAAATACAAAAGTTTGGCATCGGGTGTTTCGCAGTCATTTAAAGTTCCTTTGACAGAGCACAGCTGGATAACAAAAGCATTTTAATAAAGATACAGCTGCTGTTGAGGAATTACTTCAATCAATCAGTAATTGATAAAATCTTTCAACTACCCTACCCAGCACTATTCTTCTGTATCACTTCTGGATTGCACTGATGAATTATGTGATTCCAAGAGTCCCAGCAAGAGTTATTTAAGACAGCAACATATTTAGTCTTTTAGTTTACATGACCTGTTTGTCAACTCAGTGTCTAGATTATACTTTTTGTTTTACTTTATTGTGCAATACACAAATTTTGGGGAAACAAGCACATTTTCTACAAAAGCTTCTTAAAGCTTCCCATTTTTATGCCTCTGTGCAGAAGTATGTTTGAGTTGTCCGTCCATCCCGTTCCTATTAACGTGGTATTTCAGAAACGCCCTGAGGAAATATTTTTAAAATTCCACGTAGACTCAGTGATGAACTGATTAGATTTCAGTGGTCCAGAGTTAATGTGGTCTCACATCTGTCCCATTCCCATCAACGCAATATCTTAGGAATGCCTGGGGGGAACTTCTATAAATCAGGCACTGGTGTCATCTGGGACATCTGGTTATCTTGGACTCATAAATGAACTGATCAGAACAGTCTGAACAAATATGCATGTAAACTGCAACTTGACTTAGTTGGCCAAGGCATACAACCATAGGGCGGTAATTCTAGTTATTGTTGTCTGTACAAAATTTACTCAAGAATGAGAAATGAGAAGTAGTGGATGCCAACTTTTTTTCATAAACCCAGATATTTAGTTGATAGTGATGTGAAACAGAGACGTAGTGATAACTCTCATTTGATGAATTGTAACCAGTGAATATTCTTTCTTTGTGCACTACAAATGACTTCATTTGATCAGTTATAAAACAGTTGTGAGGTTTTTTTTGCTGATAAATTAGTTAATCAAAATATTGTTTTACTAATCCTTACCTGGTCGACTGTCTGTCTTAAGATGGATTCTTCTCCAACATTTACGGTTCATTTCAGCACCAGTACCAGGGCTGGATAAGTTGTTTCTCCTCCAACGTGTCATAGTTCAATGTTAACCTGTCATGTCGACTCACCCCCTGAATGATGGTGTATTTGTGGACTCGTATTGGGTAGGGGGTCCCTTGCAGCTGCCATGGGGAGACACACACAATCTGGTGGACAGTGTGGAGACTTGGCCCTTCTAGCTCAGTATACCTCCGGGAGGAGGAGGAGGGGGGCCTATAAAATGTTACTCTTTAAAATGTCAGAAAACAAAATCACATGTTCCTCGAATCAAAACTGATGTGATTAAATCACTTGCTATGTCTGAAAACCCCAAATATCCCACTGACAGTGACATAAAATAGAGCTAAAACAGCCAATCTTCACATCTGAGAAGCTAATACCAGAGATTATTTGGTCAGTTATGCAGTAGTTGCCAATTAATTGTTTTTGTTCTAATTTGGTTCTTTGTGTAGATTAGGTGAATATTTGCATGAATGCAGAGGTGTTTTGATAAGAGCATAGAACATATGTGACATGGCTTTGCAAAGATCAGCTGTATAAATGAGCAATTCTAGGGAAAATTATTTTTACCCGTGTAGAGAGTTTTATTACATGTGATGCACAACATTGTATTGCACTGAACATCTGTGGTGTTCAAGTGTTTTCTGCATATATTTGCCACATTGCAGCTCATAGCAATATTAGGAATTTTTTGTATTTGAATCTTAAGCAACATAAAATTGTCTCCAGCTACATGCTGTAATTCACATAGTTTTGGCTCGTTGTCATAACTGAGTAGTTACTGAAAAGAAGTCACTCCCTGTTCTAGTTTTGTTTCTCGCTCTCTCTAATACACACACAAACACACACACAGACACACACACTAGGTGGATCATGGCAGGGGGCCTTCATTGTTCGTCCTGGTCTTAAACTCCCTGCTTCCTAATTTGGCCAATATGCAGGTAATATGTGGGGTCGCAACATCTCAATTATTTCACCTCCTGTCAGCGGCTCCCAATGCTCTGCTCACCGCTAACTTCCCCTCTAACATGCCTGCACCCCCCACCCTCACCCCTCCCGCCGTGACTTTTATTGCTTCATTAGTATGCTCCACATGCTCCGTCGCACACCCACGCTTCACAAACCTTCAAACCCTAACAACTTTTGGCAGATCAGTGCGTGATGAGGGGATGATGAGGGAGTCTTTCTAGTAAAAGCCCACCTACCTGACGCGGTGGCCCATTTTTGTCCGAGTGTGCCCAACCTGGTGATGCAGGGGGAAACAGTGGGGTGAGCTGGGGTGCACATTTTTCCAGGTGTCACACCTGAAAACTCACAGTAGACCTGCCTAGAGTGGGATTCAGTATAATTTGAAGTTATTTGATACTGGTGCCAATATGGTGCCACTAATACCTTAGTTTGTGGAATATGTATCTCCACAGTTTTCAAGATTTTACTCCAAGCCTCCTAATGCACCAGTTATAGCTGATTCACTGGCTTGTCTTTTTGTAAGTTAGCTATAATGAAGTTGACATAGTTTCCAGAGACAATAAGTTTTTCAAGCTGATTAGCTTGTAGGAAATATGTATAAATGTATGTTTCTGTGATTGAATATTTACTTCACTATAATTATGTCGCTTCAAAAGGGGGAAATAAAAAAACAAATGTTGAAAGGATTAGTATTAAAAAAACAACCAGGCCAGAACTTTGAAAAGATAAAAATAGTGATAGTTACTGTAGACTTTGGGTCAGGAAATACTTGTGATGAGACCAATCAGCCAATACCAGCCTCTGAATCTTGACAGTTTTATGAGACTCAGTGCTATGGACATTTTGTAGTCAGTACTCAAAAAGTAATGATGTCCAGCACACATCCCCACACCTGCCACACCTGACATAGATCTTTCACCTAGACCCTTTTCTTGAGGACCTGCTCTTGTGCAGCAATGTCTGATTTCTGAGTGCTGTATCTGCTGGAATGCATGGGAGCATGTTATATTTCCTGTCACCAACATCCATCCTGTAGCTAAGCAGGTATGTCCAAGATGTGTTTAGTGTGTGCTTGTGCGATTGTGTGTGTGTTGATGGTGGGAGTGTTCAGCGTGGAGAATAAGACCCCAGAAAATGCTCATTAGAGTTGACCTTGGCACTTGGAGCCGGCGTTTGATAGATCGGGTACAGGGCCAAACAAGCCCCTGGGGAGCCATGATCTTATCTCTTATTGTACACACACACCTCCCCCCCTGCTGACCCTGTACCCACCCTCCCTTCTCTGCTCACTCACACTCCTCTGCTCTACACGCATCACAGGCAGAATAAATCTGTGTCTGACACCACAGGAAAAAAGGGAAGAGAGGAGGGGAGGAGGCCTGAGGGAGCAAAGGAGAGAGAAGACAGTGCTTGTAAGGATGGGTGGATGGGGGGGGGGGTGACAGGAGGAGGGCAAAAACACACAGAGGGCCGAGGAAAACCAATAGCTCACTGAGGTGTCATTACCCACATAAGTCAGGTGTGTGTGTGTTTAAAAAAATCTGCAAGTTTCATGGAGTGTTAAAGGGATAGTGAAGAAATTGGCTTCATGGCAGCGGAAGGAAAGAAGTGAGGTGAGGATCAGTGGATGATGAGTCTGAAATGAAAAACAAGACTCTTGTGTGTCTCTGTAGCACATTGATGGTTTGTTCTGCTTCTCTTACCTTGTCCTTGTTCTCCATGACACACATAGAGCAGGAAAAATGCACACACACACACAATATTGCCACTGCCACCCTCATTGTCTCCCCCCATTTCTGCTCCCAACTGGGGGACACACCAAACACACAAAGAGACATGAGGCAACATCCACCTCCAGGATGGCAAAGTTTCTCCCCCACCACCCAGCATCCCCTTATTCACTGGGGTGGCATCACAGGCTTGTGGGCTCTTTGTGTTCTCTTCTTCTGCTGCTGTGCTACGGGGAGAAAGTGACACTCTGAAGTCTTAATTGAGGTTTACCTGGTGTTTTTTTCCTCTGTGTTGTTGTGCATTAAAGTGCGGTTAAACTTTATAATCAAGCCTACAGGGTTTACAGTGTGAAGCACGGAGAGCGAGGAGCATGTGATGACATTACAAACACAGTTGTTTACCTGGCTGCTTGCAGCAGCAGCAGCTAGCTCGCTACCTGTATCTACGGAACAACAATAAAACTCTGCCACATTCTCGCTGTCAGTCAACAGGCCTCTAAACAAACCTCTGAGTGTTCCCAGAAAAAGAATTTGAGTAGAATGCAACTATTTACTGAATCTTTGGGCATGTTTGAATGGCTCCCTCTATTTTCTCTTAGCACTCTGTCCCCCACCTCGCTCCTGTCTGTCAGTCTGTCTTTGCAGAGATCTGGGAGGGACTGAGAGACTGATGTCTCAGCTCCTCCAGGATCCCACCACGAACGCCTTTTGACAGTTGCAGGAGCAGCAGGATACAGCGCAAAGATGTTGCTGTAATTGCACCTGGTTGCGTCATGAAAAAGTAATAATTTGCTGTCAAGGACGTCAAGGTGTCAGCGTTCGGCAGGAGTTGATAAGGTATTGACTGCCTCCAGAGTGCTCACTCACTCACTCACTCATACTCCTTTATAAAGTTGACTCCCAGAGAAAGAGGGAGACAGCAGAGGTTGGGGAACAGGGGAGAGAAAGAGGGAAGTGAAAGCAAAGGGGGGAAGATAAAAAGAACAAAAAGAGAGAAATGAGCAATGAAAATAGGCTAAAGACAGTCAATCTGCATGCTCTCAGCCCTGAGACATTAATTGTACTCTATTTGCTACCTCGGAAACCCTGTTCATTTATAATACATGCACAGATTGCTTTAAATTATACATAAGCGATCAACAGGCTAAAGCAGAGTGGCATGCTCTCCTCCATAAGTTGAATAATACACAATTACCACCTGGCTCACTCTTCTATTCGCTTTGATTAGTGTTACACAGGTTGTGACTCTCCACTGATTGACACTCGCAGGCTGGAGAAAAAAAGAAGAAAAAAATGGTGACATCTTGTCGCTAGGTGGACCCTGCCACTCCCAGTGAACCCTGATCTTAGCGTGAACACGAAGCCTCGTGGGAAGGGCCGACCTGCTCTGCTGAAGATGAGGTGAACACGCAGGTGCCTGGTGCATGTCTTTTGTGGTGTCGAGTTGGGGCTGAGGCCTTGAAATCAAAGAGTGGAGAGGATAACATACAAGACCAGCACAGAGGAGCGCACCTGCTGTACACAGTAATGCGTTGCCTGTTGCATTTTAGGGTGCTCTTACATAAAAAGAACATTCTCACGTAACATGTTCTTTAAGGTCAATTCATGGACGCACATACATAATATGCTCACACTGACACGCTCCACACTTGCACACTATAAAAACTGTAGGGACAACTGGGCAGTAGCAGCATCAACAAGAAGTGCTCCATTGCTTGTCATTTTTTAACTGAACATAATGAAAAAGTGAAAAAACAAAACAGTGTGTGTACCCGTTACTCAAAACGTCACAGTGTCAAGGAGGCCAAGCTAAATGTTATCACGCCTTTGATGAGTGAACTGAAGGGGAAACTAATTTTAATTTCTACTCCAAAGAAAAACGAAGCAAATTTGCTGATCACATGCCAATCTAAGTGTAACTGAAGCGTCTTGTCTTAAGGTGGATATACACTCTGCAATGTGCTTTCCCAGACAAAAGATCATCAAAGGTGGAGATATATTTGGTTGTGGCTCAAAAACGTGGGTGTTGTCATCATCTTGTGACCAAAGATAGCCTGGTACAAAAAGCTCTGACAGTGTGTGGGACTGGTGCTACATATTGCAAACTTCAGTCATCATTTGAAATAAAAAAAAAAACACTTTAAAATCAAGCTTAGCATCCACCTTTACCTTGTATGTTTTTAAAAATCAAATGAACACTTTCACTTTATGGGCTGTGGTGCATTTTAACAGCTAATTCACTAGCACCAACTGCGCTGAACACACCACAAAAACTATGGTGACAGTTGTGCAGTGGATGCTCAGTGATACTCGACTGTCGATTTGGCGGTTTGTGTCACGAGCGCTTCAACAGCAGCTGGTAACAGGTGCTGGCATACTTCATTTACAGGACAATCTCTCTCTATCCAGTATTCCATCCAGCTGCACTCTGATCTCTGACCTGCTGCTTCATCTTTGATCAGGAAAAAGGCCTCTGAAGCAAAACGAGGAAGCGGCTCAAAGCTTTAATGTCCACCTTCCCTCCTACTTTCTCCTCTTGAAGTCCTTCAGTCATTTCATCATCGTAGAGAGATAAAAAAGGACTGACGATGGCATGTCTGACAGTTACAAGATAACACCCGACTCAGCATTCACATGTGTGAGAACAAGAAGAACACCTGCTGCAGCCCTTGCCTCTCGCCTCTTGAATGTGCCACCCCAGCTTAGTGTAAGGGGAATGCCCTGAGCTTCAAAGCCCGGGTGACGTAAGCTAAAAGCCCTTTCTGTGCGTAAAGTGAAAGACACCAACACAGCAATGCAGTGGTTATCTGTCCTCATTGTTACTTAATGAACCGTCAATAGAGCAGCTTGGAGCAGCTTATAGACTTCTCATTGTTGCACAAGGTCTCCCAGGGTTGATAGATTCAGCGTTAAGGATCAGGATTTGTGGAGCTAGAGGCGCAATCCTTCGGATATTTCCCAGAGATCTAAAAGCCAGTTAATCAGCTCTCCGTTCATGATCTCCCTGGCTGTTCATCTTCCCATGGATGAGTTCTATCAGTCTTTTTACCACCAGCCTCCTCATACTTTCTGTGCCTTTTCTTCTGCCATGTTTGTGTTTGGGATTTGCCCAAGTGGCCCCCAGATCAGTTGACCTGACCCCAGCTTGGTGGAGAATGGTTCGGGTCTTAGCTGCAGCCTGTCTTACATTTTAATCACAGCTCTCTGGTTTTCTGCCACACACACAGAAATGCACACTGACCTTTTTTTTTTCCCTCTGTAAAATGATCAGCACATTAGATGTTATGATTTTTCTCTTTAACCTATAATTTTAAACTTGCGGGGAAGATCAACTCATCTCTTGCAGTGGCTTTCTGTAATTAAGCCCGCTGTCTGTATTTTTCTTGAAATACCTTGCATTTACAATTTCTCCCTGGATATCCCTCCCTCTCTTCCTTCCAACTGCTTCCCCCCCCTTCCTGTGTAGTTGTCAGCTGAAGTGATTGCCTCCCTCTCCCGCCCCCTCAGTGGCATTTAGCTATTCTCATTTGCATGTACATGCCCTTGCTGTGCGGCCTGTGGGCTGGCTAGATTGATCAACAATGTCACGCCGTGTTTTATTACATGTCAGTCGGAAGGCTGGTTACCACACGCCATGGGCACACATGTGTGCGAGCACATGCGAGCGTGTATACCAACGGGTAAACACGTTGGGCCGGTCATGACGCACACGCAATGAGTACACGCTCACAAACACAGCACCTACAGAACGTATGTCACCTCCAGATTCTGACACTTTCCAAACATATATGGGTTCGTACCCACTTGAGACCCGGTTAAAAGGTACTGGAAACACACAGGGAGTCGTACGTCACCTTCTGATTTTGACACTTTACAAACATACATGCATACGTACACACTTGAGACCACGTTAAAAGGTATTGAAAACACACAGATCATCTTAGACTCTGCACCCCGCGGGACTTGATGCGGCTGAACATGCATATTCTTGCTCGGTGAAGCCTGCGTTTACGGTGGTATTTCAGCGTAGCATAAGCCTTCATCTCCTCATATTACAAACTGAGCTGACAGATATTAATATGCAAAATAGCAGGATGCTGAACAAAATGCTGATAATTAAGCGAAGATGTTCTGGGTAGAATTGCGCTTAAGAGTGTGCATGTGGGACCCAGCACATGGTAAGCCATATGCCTCTGCGCAGTTAGAGCTATCCTTTGGGGTAAGGGGGGTTGAGGCCTGTTTCCATGCAGGCACAGCAAAGATGGAGCCTGGGAGCCTTGAACTGTATCCGTATCACTTTTTTATTGAGTCATCAGTGGAGAAACATGCTGCACTCGCTCTGATTTTGTCGAGCAACAAGATGTTGCTTCATGTGACACTAACGCAGAGGTCAAAGGTCATCAGGATCTTCTCAGTCTGACATCACTGATTTCTCTTTATGAAAATCATATGATGTGTAATATATTTCAAAGGAGTATCTCCCTTCTATCAGGTTGGTTGTCTTAAACACCAGCTCCTCCCTTCTTCCCTCCCCCCGGCTGATCTCTCCCTAACGTCCCCAGAGAGGGTGAGGGAAGTGGGGAGGATTTTTGTGCTGCCGGGGGCGACAGGCTCTCTGTGCCATCCACTTACACAAACGGCAGGATCAGCGCTCCACACAAGAATAATTAGAAGATAATGGGTAGTAATGCGGCCCGATCTGTCCCGATTATCTCCTGGCACCAACCAGCACAGCGCCATCTGGTGCCAGATCTCGGGGCAGCGGCTGCTCTGCCACATGAAAAGAAGGTGGGCTTAGCCTTAATCTCACACCCCATTCTGTTATTGACTGTCTGTATGGTGCTGTATTCAAAAGTGAGTGTGTATGAGAGTGAGTGCCTGTGTGTCAGTGTCTGTCTGCCCCTCTGAGATGGTTGATATATATCACAGAGAAAAGGTGCGATTGCATTTATATTACATGTATAGGTGACAGCCGGTGTTGCTGAGTGTCTTGGTGATCGACAGTAAAGCAGAGTGTTGTTGAGAGCCCGGTGTAAGTTTTCTGCAGAGCTGTTACATGGACAAGTGTCTGTCATGCTGGGCTCTCTCTCAGCTTAACTCCCACCCTGCATCTTCTTAAAGAGCCTCTCTCCCACAGCTCTGGGCCAATTCAATATGACAGTCCATTGTATGGCCAGTGTGGCCTGTGGTTTAGTGCGTTAACGCTCTTTGTGCTTTGTGTTTACAGACGCTTTAAGTTCCCAGCAGAATTCTAAAACTCCTCACTCACCCTGCACCTCTGCACAAACCAAACCGCCTAATTCTTGTAATGCTCCAGCTATTATCTGTTAGACTGAACAGAGGCACGTTGCTTCATTAAATTATCTTGTCACGTATTCCACACACAGACGGTGTCATTTAGCAGAAGTTGTGGTTTTACACAGTTGTCATGGATCAGATTCACGTCTGTAGGAAGAGAGGAAAAACCAAAGTTCTGTATCAGTATTTTCTCAGGAGTGGACACATGTCACTGTTAGTGTCATGCTGAAAATGGATGACTTCTTCGTGTTAGTGATAAAGCAAGTATTCAGTGGACATTCAACACTCAATACTGTTTGATAAAAAGTAATTTATAAAAAGACATTTATATTTATTTGTTTATGTAAGGATCTTTTGTTCCTCTATTTTATATCATTTAAAATAAATTCTACTGGGTTCTGTACCAGAACTTGTCACAAGCTCTCAGAAATTGCAATGACCATTTTTAATGATGTTATCACATTGTTTGGATAAAAATCTATTTTTTTTATTGTAAAAATAATCATTTGTTATAGCTCTATGTTTGTCCTTTAACAAGTTAATCTCCCCCCAAATATCCAGTCTGATTAACCACATCCTAACATGGTTTATAGAAGATAGTTTGGGGGGTGTGTTTCAAGTGTCCCAAAACCTATGTTTAATAGTCCTATTTAAATAGCTCAATTATATATTTACATGTATATTATTCATTTCTGAATTTTAGCAAATGCATTTACAAATGTACAGAAATTATGTGTAATGTGTAATGTATGTTATGCATTTGTGTGTAAATACACTTATTGTACAGTGGAAATGTATTCTTGATTTATGTGAACAACACAAAATACAAAGAAAAGTGGTTCTGATGGATTTTTTGGTTTTAGAATATTTCTTTTACATATAATTTCAGCTACGCTAACAGAAGCATAGGGGCAAAATAGGCTTTTAACTTAACAAACTAAACAAACAAACAAAGTAAGTCACTAATGTTTGCTGATTGGCCTCTAAATACATATGTACATATTCCGTGAAAAATAACATTTCCAGGGATGATACTTACTGATTCTGAACATTAGAGATTATTAGAGTATTAGTTTTACCAGTATTTTCTACTTACTTTTTGATTTCCATGAAGACTAAATTTACTAGATTATTTTGAAATATTAATCATTAAATCTGAACAAAAAATAGTCTATTTAGTAGCTCTTCTGGAACTTTTTATCATATAACATGAGCCTCATCAGCAGGTGAAATTTGCCCATTAATCATGCAAGAGCAGATATTCTTGTTTTATGAGCACCATAAATTATATTGACTTAAAACTTGAATATTATTAAATTGTATTATTTAAAGTTGAGATACTACTGGAATGTTAGGGCCTCCTTTTTTCTGTTTCAGTGTCTGTGACCAGCATCTTACCCCGCTGCCCCCAAACTGTCAGAAATTTCAACAAATAAACAATATGAAGAGTTTGGACAGAGTTCTGTAACATGACACTTTTCAAATTGTTCTGATAGGTTTATACATACATATACATACAGTTTGGACTGTTTACCTCCACCCTAACTGCAACAACACCCACTGCAGCCTAACACTGTCACTCTCCTTCCTTGTTTCCCCTTCTTTCCTCACCCTCCCACTGTTCCTCAAATTAGCTCTCCATACACAACCTTTGCTGTTTATTGAGATGCTAACTCTCTTTATGAGCACCTAATCCCGGGGCAGGGGGGATAATTTATGAAGCATTTACATGAAGAAGCCCAGCTAATTGGAAGCATGTGTCTGGGTAAGCCTCTCCAATGCAGACACACTTCAGATGAGCGGGGCCAGGATTCTCACCGGCTGTAATGTAACATCATAATCATCATTTCATCTCAAGATAGAGCATTTCTCCAAGACCTGGCGAGCTGGCCAGGTCATGAAGTGTATGTTATAGTGGCACCATATGTCAAAGAGGCCAAGCTATCAGCACAGAGAGGCTAGAAAGCTGTCTTTTGTTTGCATGGACATGTATGAAGGCAGAAGTCTTCTCAGGGTAAGTGCTCCATCACCAGAGAAATGAACCATTGGAAAGGCACTCAAAGCTGACTCTCAAGGCTTGACCCCAAGTCTGCCATGTCTAGGAGGAGGTCAAAGGTCAGATAGACAGGTCTTTGCCAGCCAGCCAAGAGGGCACCGGCCATTTTGATGTCAGGTGACACATCCATTCTGAATTTACTACACCCCAGCATCCGTGGACCTATTTTCTCCAGGCCCAGCCTCTCTCAAAACACCCCCATCCTCATTTACATCAGGTCGTTTGTTATGACTTTATGATTATATATGGGGCTTTGTCTGGCTGTGCATGTACCTTCACCACTCCCAGCTGGTCCCCATTAATAACAGGGCCCCGGTGTAGACAGAGCAGGAGAGACGGAGGAGCTTGTTAGCGTCATAGCCGAGCGCAGGGGCTCAGCATGTGAGAGTGGAAGGGCCGACAGGAGAGGAGGGAGATGTACAGTATATGTATACACACACGCACACACACACACACACACACAAACACAAACAGTCACCTGGAGTATCCTCTTACACTCCAACCACAAATTTGAAGTGCATGACATGAAGTCCGGCATTTGTCCTAGCAATTGCACAAAGCCATCATACAGTATTTCTGTGGCACTACATGTGTAAACGTGTCAGTCTCACTGTGTGTGCGTGTATGTGTAGTGTTTGTGGGCCACTGGGCATGTGTTGGGGTGAAGGCATAATGAGGCTGACTGGACTGAGTGGGCCGCCATGCAGACGGGCTCCATTGTGGGTCCCAAACGGCAGCAGAAGCCCCTAAAATCTGCGACCCTGATCTACGCTGCAGGAGTCGGTGGGGAATAAAGGCGTGGAAATAGGATTTATTTAGCACGCCTCATCAAAAGGGAATTAGCAGGGTTTGGGGAGGGAAGACGGGGCTCTGTTTAGAGCTAGGATGAATGGCAGGATCATCTCTGTAATCCTGGGCCCCCCTCCTTAGCTCTAAGGTGCCTTCTGTAGCCTCATCCTGAAATTCGTACCACAGATCCTAAAGAGAAATTCTACACGATGTTGGCAGGTGAGGGTTAAAGCACAGCACCTGAATCTTTTCTTCTTCTTTCCCACTCCACATCTCTATCTTTTAATTCCTCCTTTCCCCTTCAAAACATGGCCACGGAGCTGTCAGAATCGATGATAGCGAGGATGACGGCAGAGAGCTGGCGCGGCAACATGCAACAAACAACGAGCGAGCGTGTAAACTAAAGCAAACAAAGCCCCTTCTCCGCTCCTCCAAAGGCGGGATCCCTCCCACCTGCCATCCTGCACCGCTGATGAAACATACAGTAACAGAGAACAGCCATTAAATGGGCGAGCGATAAAACCAACTTGTACAATGTGAGGGGGGCTTGTTGTGGCACATCCCGCTCTCAGTCACACACACAAGCTTGTTCATTATCATCCCTGCTCATGTTTGTGGTTTCCTTTTTTTTTTTTTCCAACTTCTCAGACATGGCAGCTCGGTGCATTATGGAGGATTTGTTATCTGAGAAAAGGTGACAGGCTAAAGGGTGATTGACAGGCAAATATATGTCAATGAGGCAATAAAGTCAAGTTTTGCTCAAGTTCCAGACAAATCTCATCAACATTTCTCTCAGTACTGATATAATCAGATTTGGAGGGGACATCAATAATTGACAGGGAGCTCAATTTTCAGCAGTTGGGCAAAATGAGGTGTAACTATCCATTTTTAAAACACCATAAAACAAAACAGCAACTCAAGTATGTGTTTCTGGTGAGCTGTGGATGTTTCCTGATCGATTTCTTAAATTCTCTGGTTAAAAAACTACCGAGACACCAAGGCTTAAATGAGGCTAAAGTCACACATTTAGACAAATGAAGTTTTAATTGTGCTAAAATATGCAACTGTATTAATCTACATTTTCTGCTCCCATGGGCTCATCTCGCTCCTACTTTGCTTCTCCCTCCTCCTCCTCCTCCTCCTCTTCGTCTTAGGAGCAGTGCTGATACGTATAATGGGCTTGGCCAGAATAAGCAATGTAGCCGTGGCTGTATATATCTCAGCTCCTGGGTAATTCCGGCTCAGTTTATGTGTCCTCGAGGCTGCGTCGGGCCCCCGCAGACCCATAGCTCCTTTATGTAACACCCAGGAGAATCTGCCCCCTGCACATGTACAGGCCTGGGAGAAACAAACACCATCAGTAACCTGTCTGCTGTATACTAGGCTGCCAGGTCCACCTTCACCTCCTCCTCCTCTTCCTCTAATCCATCCATCGCCTCTTTTCTCTTCTTCCTCTCTCTCTGTACCCTGCAACCTAATCATCGCCGGCCCCCATTCCCATGATTTATCGCTCCACGTGCTGCTGAAAACCAATAGATCAGGCTTGCGGCGGGGGGCCCGGGAGGAAGAGAGGGACAGAGGATGGGGATGGTGGCAGGGGGGCCGGATGGGAAGGGAGAGTACCTGGAGAAAAAAACCACCTATGATGAAGTGCTCTGTGACGCAAAGGAAAAGCAACAGCAACATCACAGCTCGCAGTCGGCATCCTGCCATCCCTCTGAGCACATTGCTCTTTCTTCCTTCACTCCATCTCCATGCAGCCCTCTCTCCAGTGTCCTCCTCTATGTCTGTGTTATTCTCATCTTTTTTCTTTATGAAGAGCTTCCTCCCTTGTTAAAGCCCTCGCTCTTACTCCACAAGGACCGAGTTTCAACGTTAGCACAGGGATAATTTCTACAATTAGCTTGGATCAGCCGCCTGTGATAAGTGGTGAGATAGAACTGGGCCAGGATTTTACAAATCCTCCTTGCCCACCCCCAGTTTTTCTTAATATTTAGATATCCACTTTCCTAGTCAACTGTTTTGCTATATTTCTGTAAATTATAATTCAACATGGTCTAAATTCTGTTTCAAAGCTGCCCCCACACCTCATGGACTTTGGTGCCATTTTCTTTAGGGGGTATTGAGTATTGGACTTGAACGGATCAGTCCTTTAAGCAAACGTCCCAAAACCATTGTTTATGTTCAAGTAACAAAGTCACGTAGCATATGGATGCTACATGGTTAAGGAGGACATCGTGTAGCTTTGTTATAGAGCCACAAAGTCTGCAGAGGGAGGAGATCAGGGTAGTGGGACAAACTGAAAGTAGACTACTGACCACAGTAAAACACTCTTCACTTCCCATGTCTTATTGATGATTGGTTTTTTTTAATCATGACCAGAAGTTCATAGAACTTAACCCAAATGATATCAGTTTAGAAAATGGTTTTATTTTTGCACTGATTTGTAGCTATTCTCAAAGTCACTGACAAATAATGTGATCCTGTCTACAGTTGGGGGGGACGAAAGTGAAAGTGCGACAGACGTGCCCGCAGTGACCTTGCTAGTAGCAGCGGCACTGAGAAGAAAAAAGATTTGGAAACATTTGATGGTAGTCCGCTGTTGTTGAGGTGTGCGTGCACTGACCTGCACACATGCTCAGCAAATATCAGCCAGAGACAGACACTGTTCATGAAATCTGGTCATGTTCATCCTCTTCTAATCCTTTTACTTACTTGATAGCTATAATTGTATTTATGTGGTGACGGAATTGATTTATATCTAATATAGTTATTGACTAAATCTGAAGTCCAGAAAACACTAATTCTGTCTACATATATTAAATACATCTGAACTGAACTGAACTCAAAAATGTCGATCAATACGGTAGTGATACAGACCTCATTGATGCAGATAGTGCTATTTCATGAATGAAAATAATATTACATAAAAATATAAATGGTGAAAAAATACTAACTTACTTTTATGTACGCTAGGTAAATTATCCAATCAGAGGGCAACAAACATTTTGTCAGTTAATGAATGAAACACGCTATATGTTTTCCATTGGTTCCTTACAATCAACAAATTGATTAATCTAAGTATTTTAACACTAACTGCAAATGCAGTTTTTGTACATTATGACAGCTGTATAAGTGAGTGTGTTTTCATAATTTTGCATCATTTTTGTGGTTATTATACCACTGCACTCACAAAGTTCATTGAGAGTTGTGCAGGTACGGCTAGAAACCTGACCCACTCTCCTCCTGTCCTCAGCATTCTGCAGCGGACACATGGTGCTGGTCCTCAGAGAGTACACTTCATTACAAACATAGATTGGATTGTCTTCCAAAACAGACTGACCGTGTCCAATCACTCTAGTATGGCTTTAAATGAAGAATATTCACCTTATGTCTGGGCTGGTGAGTCGGGAAGGTTGACACACACATACACACACTCAGAAACTGGCCCTCCTGGGGACTGGTACATGGGGCTGACAGGGGAACAGAGGGGCATAAAAAGAAGCAAAGGGGGAGCAAGAAAGAAAGAGAAATGTCTTTTAAATGACATCCCCATTGTGAGCCTGAGCAGGACGATGGCACTTTGCAAAACTGCTAACAATGAGCACAGGAGAAATCCCTTATCCTACAGGGGCCCGGCAGCATGCTTGCCATTACCATAGTCATTTAAATACAGTAATCTCATTTTCTGCCTCAGCCGAGGGGGCATGCTAAATTTCCCAGTGTGAAGGGAGAAGGGAGGGGTGTGCACGGCGTCCAGGATTAGTGACTTTCCCCAATCTGTGTGTGTCTGAGTTTGTGAGGTAGTGTTGGCTGCACCCTTTCAAAAAAACTATATCATTTTTTGTCTGCTGTTGAGTTCTTGAATTCTAATTTTGGTTTGTTGTCCAACTTTGGTCTTGTTTTCATAGTATGTCCATCATTCATTTGGTTAATATAACTTTTCTCTCGCAAAGTTCATCATTAAGATCTGGGAATGCACTGACTTCACAAAAAGACAAACAGCCAGGCGACGTTCGTTTATGCAATTCATATCCAAACTCTGACAGTGTGGCCGCTGTCCATCATATCAGAACCTTCTGTGTTTTTTTATTTTTTATTTTTTTATCATACAGTGAGTCTCTCCTCTACATACTTATCGTTTATCATCATCAGTCAATGTCGGCTCCTCACAGGTTAAATCTCAAAATAATTGTATCTGCACAAAACAATGCATGTGACCAAAGTTTAGCTATTTAATGAAGTTGGTGAATCATGACTTCACTTTTATAAAATTATGAAGGACTTTCAGCACTTAGTGTGTGCCAAGCTCCTAAAATCCAGAATCCGCTGCCTGGCACATGCAAGATTGTAATTCGGCCTTTCATTCATTATCTTGCAGTTTTTATTTCCAAACCTACATGAACCCAAACACATCATCAGGAGCTATTAATGGAAGAATACAAAGGTACTGTTCAACAAGTATGCTCTTTTTCTGTGATGACATCACTGTCACGTTTCAAAAATCAGAAACCCATTTCCAGCAAATTCTTAAAAGAAGTTGACATTCACAGCAATATTAGTTCACTGGATGTAAGAAAAAATACATTTTTGTATGTCACATGACATTGATGACAGTGGACATTGTTTTAGTGCAGGTGTCTAAGCACAAGCAAGAGTGTGCATTTGAGGAAGGGACGTGGATTGCGTTTCTGTGTGTGTGCTGTTGGTCCTGGTTGCTGCAGCAGCTTCGGGGATATCAAATCAGATCGAACAACAAAAGAGGAGCGAGGAAGAAAAAGCTGTTTCCACCCAAGCTGTTTTCATTCTTCTCCGCTTCCGGTCCAGTGGAACAGTTGATGAAGTTTAAATGAAGCAGAATTAGGAGATCAAGCAGACGCGGGAGCTGGTGTTGATGGTATCCGTGAGGCCCCCTCCCCGCCACGCACACCCAGGAGAATCGAACCAGGGGACAGCTGACCTGGATGAAATCGAGAGAAAGAGAACAGTGTAGGAGAGAAAGCAGGCAGAGGAGGGGGGGCTAGGAGAGATAAGGGGATGGAGTATCTCCTAAATGTGATAATCTCTAATCACCTCTAACATCAGTTCTGTCAAGGCCCGGGTTAATGAGCTCACAGCCGATCAAGCGTTATGCACCGCCACCCCCACCGCCCCCTTCATTCTCCCTTTCTCCCCCTCGCAGTCGCTCTCATCATCATTGTTGTTCTTTTGATTTAATCCCTCTTACTTCAGCTGATTTGAGCAAGAGGGGAAAGAGGGATGGAGCGAATGGAAAAGCCTATTACCCAAGCTCCTCTGCTCTCAACTATCTAAATGCTAACGATGTGAGGGGGCGAGAGAGAGAGAGAGAGAGAGGGAGAGAGAGAGAGGAGGGGAGGAAAATGATGATGGGAGGAAGACACCAAGGGGAAATGGAAAAAGAGAGCGTGAGCGTGTTGGCAGGAGAGGACAAGGCGCAGCAGAGGGGGGCTAATCTGCTGCTGCTCGGGGTCTTCGGGAGCAGTTTGGTTATTTTGAAAGCAGGTTAGCTGAGGAGAAAGCTGGCCATCCTGTGAGCTGACCTTCCATCCCTGGGGTCAAAGCAGCTGATCTTGACTCTTTACTTCCACTTGAGCAGTTCTGACACACCGACATCTCCACACCCACGTCTGCACTCATTTTACCTGCTTTTCCTTTTTCTATTGATTAAAACACAAGGGCAGCGTGTCAGCCTGCTGCACAGAATTACATGCTATAGATATGATTTGCTTTGGCTGGTGTAGTTGTTTGGAAAAGACTGGGGTAAAAGCTGTGGGTCACCTTGAGCTGAGAGTAATGTCTGTTTCGATCCGGTTCTCAGCAGAGCACCAAGGGACTGGAGGCATTTTCAGATTGTTTCATTATGAGTTTTCGCTCTTCGCTCTGCCTCCTGAACAATTGTTTTCTTAGTTAGGCTTCTTGATACAGTACCCAGAGGCCCTGAAAACAACTGAGTAAATATTTGGCAATTGCACGAGTGAAATGATGATTATGAGCCAAGGTTTGGCACGACCACAGGATGCCGTGCCTGTGCCATCACAACTCAAACCTACTGAGTTTTAATTGCACTACAAATTCTCCAAAGAGAACAGACACAACCTAGTGCTTCTCCTGTTCAATTTCACTCTCGTGAACTTTGCAATTATGTGGCGGTAGGTACGAGGTACCTGCGTGTCACAAATTAATTACCTTGCAAGTTCACGTGGCAGCTCAGTTAATTTACACAGCGATGTGAAGGAGAGAAACATGGCACAGTGTGCCACTCTTTCAACTGTAACAATCATTCTGATTTGTTTTCACTGCCTGGCACTCAGCATTTCAATTCATCTCGAATGCATGAGAACAATAGGAGGAATTTGCTCGAAAGACACACACACACACACACTCATTCGGCTTGTTCATGTCTGCCTGAGAAGCACAGTCACTTATTCTGTGCATAACAACTCTACCGCTCAGATTCTCCTCTTTCAAGAATCCCATTTGATTTCATATTGGCCAATGAAACAGTGGAGGGTGAGAGGCAAGTGAACAATCAATCTTTGTAATGTGATCCACGGATTGAGCATGGTGAGTAAATGTTTGCACAGGCAGCCATCCAAGCCTGCAGTCAAACGAATTCTGCAGAAAAAGGAATCTACCCAGGGCAGGCCTCTCTCTTTATCTCTCTCCTGCCCGACAGCAGCAGGGTATCAAGCACATTATATTCCAGCGCTCTGTGCATTTTTCATATAGGCTCGCCTTTTATGTTTTATGTACGCCAGCTCAGGGGAGAACAGCTGTGTGGGCACCGCATCCTCTGTAAGTTTAGAGGGAGAGAGAGAGAGAGAGAACTCATTTTAGTGGGAGAAGTGGAGCAGAATGCCAAACGCAGCGAGCGCAGTACCTGCGAACAAACAGGAGGTGCAGACTAAAGCCTGCCCCAGCTATTACATTACCATAATACACAGAAACAACACCTTGCATGCTGTTACTGCAGTAATTTGAAAACAGATTGACAGGATTTACAAGTTCTCAGCTTATCTATACTGTGACCTCTGTGACCTCTATCTTCACTGTCAACTTCTGGAGTAAAATCAGTTGTTGGAGGCTTATTCGACATTGTTTCCAGGATAATCTGGTATTATACGTAATAAGAGGAATTGATTTTTTTTCATTACATTTTGTACAACTGAGCGCAGACCAGAACAGAACAGAAAGAATAGGTAGTGTGATTTTATAATTGACCTTACTTACTGTTCATGTAGAGTTGATAAATCCCCTCAGGCCTGTTTCTGTGACTGTCAGTCTGTTAGAATATAAGACACTGCTTATGTTGAAGATCTTAGTAGATGAAACAGAACAACAGCTCTTTGAGAAATTGACTGCATTGTGCTGCCTAAATGAAATTTAAAGTCAACATTTTTGTTTCTGCTAATGCCAATCAGGGATCAGCGAAAAACAAATGACTGTAAATAACCACAGGCACCATCTACACTATAGGCCCAAACAAGAAAATATACTGGGAAGTTTTTTTGTCGACACATAAATAAAACAGCAGACACTTTGAAATAAACATATTTTTAATGTTCACATTATTCAGATTATGAGATAAAACATTATTTATATTTATATATATATATATATATATATATATATATACAGTGGGGGAAATAAGTATTTGACACATCAGCATTTTTATCAGTAAGGGGATTTCTAAGTGGGCTATTGATGC
>JAUYWH010000014.1:16499254-16549015 GCA_034779795.1 Ctenopoma multispine | reverse complement strand
ATCAATAGCACACTTAGAAATCCCCTTACTGATAAAAATGCTGATGTGTCAAATACTTATTTCCCCCGCTGTATATACATATATACCTATATATATATATATACTAAGTGCAGCATGTTTTCCACAAGTTTTTATACCTGCATTATATATATTAACAAACACACACACATATATACATATATATATATATATATATATAATGCTAGTGCATTCCATACTTTCCACAAATGCTACTCATCATTTACATTGTACAGAACATCGTAAGAATAGCCAACAAGCAAAATTATTTTACAATTTCTGTATCAGGTATTTGTTTTTATATTTTACTCTGATCAAACGTAAATAAGGAATGAAACCTCACACTCGCACTTCCCACAGACAGAGCTCCTCTGCTGGAGGCAGAAGGGGAAATCTTTTTGTTTAGAGGGACACACACTGCCACCCAGTGTTACAGGCTGTTAGGCAGAAAAAGCTGAAGTTCACCACAGAATTTTTTTTCCATTTCTGACATCATGGTCTTCTGATGTTAATAGTCCAGAGGAGTGAGTGATGCTCAGAATTATCTCTGAGCTGTATATGTTTTACTTTTTTGGTCTACCAAGCCATTCAAGTCTAAATCCTATCAGAAATATCCAAAGTGTTTTGACCTTCAGAGTAAAATGGTGTAATATGAAAACTGGTCTGTGAGTCACAGGACTACAGCCTGTCACAGCCTGTTTTTTATACAGCAAAGGCAGCCATCAAAGTGAGAAACAAAAATGCTTCCATCTCAGGTAAATAAAGTGTGAATGCAATTTTCACTGTCGTTAACTGGCGTTCAGTAGCTTATGTTTCTTAGGTATACGTATAATAAATTACTTTAATAATTATGACTAAGTCAGTGCAGTAAATCTGAATGTAGGTGAAATTTAGTCACAACAAGCAACTTCTGCTTTGTAGTGAGGAACGTATCTGCCACTTTCAACAGGTTTCCAACCTGCCTACTGCAAGGCAGCCTTGATAGTTTCAGTGCACGTGTTGCAGATGCCAAATGTCTCCTGTGAGGCCTGATTGGCTCAGGTGCATCCTTCCATCTGTTAGTCGAGATTCCTCTGGTTTTATTTTAACACACTCACTTTATAAAACATGTTTGACTGCTCCATGCTGGCACTTCTAAAATTACACTTACTCTCATCGAGTACGCCACGCACACTGAACATAGTAACATCTCATAGATTTCTACCATAATTTTTAAAGTAATAAAAGTCCCTGCTCAATCATAATAATCTTACTGCTCTGATTGGCTGGCAATTCTTTATCATGTGTTGGATTTGCTAAAACTACATATCATGTTTTCATTTGGAGCCACTGTTCTCCACTGAGCCATTAGCCCTCTGGCAGGACTGATCTGATACTGACAAGTTGCAGGAAACTATGTGTCACCGCTGCAGTCAGCCTTTCAAAATGACAACTGATATGCCTGTAGAGAAATAAACCTAATTTTATTTTATTTGTAACTGACCAGCTAAAAATTTGACATTAGCCATGGTGAAGTAATAAATTCACATAATGACCATTGTCTAGCCATGTTATCAATCTATCATCCTTTTCATTATATCAACTGCAGATTTTTTTACACGTAATAATATTTTTTATCAGTAATGGACCACAGAATGTAAAATAAAACCAGAACAGTTTCACTGTGTTTGTGTTGTGTTGTTCCGTTTCTTGACGCCACAGAATACACATCTGTCTGTCCAGCTTTCTTTCAGAAAACTGTCTGTTTATATTGTTTTTCCTATTTCCTATCATCTCCTTGTGATTAATCCTAATTGCACTCTTCTTACTCTTGACTGCTCAATTTGTTTTTACTTCTTTCTTTTATTATGTCCATGTAAAGTACTTTGGTTAACAGGATGTTGTTTGATAAGTGCTATAGAAATTAATTGGATTTGATTTGAAGTTTAATATAATTAAAGCTGTGCACTTTTTCACACTGAATCATTAGAACTTATTCACATCATATCAGCTCAATTTACACATAGCTCTGTGCAGCTGTCTGCTGCTGGTGAGACCTCAAGCAAGGAATTCACTGGAACCACCTCAATGACCCCTAGTGGTCACTTCACTTAATCACTCATCAAACCTATGCAGCAATGATTTTTACAGAGTAGAGCCCACACCAACATCACTTTTCACATTTCTTGGTACTATGATACATGAAATAGCTGGGGTTAGTCCTATCTGGTCATTTTTAAAAGATCTGATCAAGCAACACAGACTTTTTGGATCTTAACTTATTCTTTTGTTCCCCTCATTCCCCATCAGTGTGAGGCTGCACCTCCATTAAAAGAATGAAAGCTGGAGAAATGGACAGTTAGAGCATGAAGACAGACAGATACGGATGTGGGGAGATAACAAGGAGGGCAAAGTACCCTGTAGGATTAGCAAAAAGGGTGGATAATGGGGAGCAAGTGTGACTGCAGATATAGTAGCCCATCAAGTGACAGTGAAAAATGGAGCAAGGATTGGAAATGAGCGAATCATATGCTGTAACTTATCCCCCCAGTTCACCAGAGACCAAGACGTGTGCTTCTAGAAGCAGGAAGACCAAACTCCAGGTAGCTGTAGGGAGATGGGAGGGCATTTTTTTCACACTTGAGAGGGTTTCCACTGTACCTAACCACTAGTCCTGTACACTGGTCCCAGTTTGGTGCTTTGTCAATTTGCTGTGACTAATCCAGGAGGGGTCCCACGTTTTCTCTCAACCTAATTAAAAGAGGATTAGATAGGCTGGAGATCTAGGCCACTCCAACATGCATAGCCTAAGTCGCTTCAACGTCCACAATAATCACACATATTGGAATTGCCTGGATTTTCTGTGCAGGTCACCATATGAAGTCAATGAAGCACCGGCAATGTGCAGACTGTATGGATTGGTCCAAAAAATTGAACTGTAGCAATTCCCCAACTGGTGTCTACATATGGTCTATACAAATGCAAATCTGCTTCATCTACAGTGTTGTATTTCATAAGTGTCATTGTGAGTTTTAATCCTGATAGCTCTAGCATAATTTGTATCATTTGTGCATGTGCTGTGAAGATGTTTCTAAAGAGATTTCAAATTCATCCACGTGTTTGTTTTCTTAAAAATACCAAATTCACAAAATTTGTACAAATGTCATTCTACTCGTGCGATTACAGGTTGCATTTACTTACGATGTCAACATTACTATATACATATTTTACATGATACTGATGTATACGTTTATGTTTTACTTGCACTGAAAGGTAAAGTAAACAAAACGAGGCTTTCCTATTGAACCAAATAGAGTGACTGAATAAAAAGCGAATTCATCCAGAAAGCACGATACTCTCAGCAGATTAGAAAAAGGTGTGGCTTTTTTTATCACAAGGCATGTGCCCTGAAATTTGACTTGTAGGCATTGGGACTAGGACCTGCCTTCCAGGCTCACACCAAAGGAACAAATATAATCTGCGATCTTTATTGCATTTTCTTCCAAATACCTCTTAGTGTTATCATGTATGACTATGACTTAAGTTTGAAAAGCTGTAAGATACAGTTTTACTCTAACGCACCGTGATGACATTTGTTCATTCAACATATAAATTAATAAATTAGACAAATGAAGATTAAAGTAAATAAAGATTTTATTGTGTGCAGTGCTACAACAGAAAGTGAGTTTGGAAGGTTATAAATGGAAACTTATCTCAGCTGTTAACTAATCCTGCACTGAGGCCTATAAATAGCCAGCTGGGATTAGCTAGTTTAAAGTTCTGGCTAATTCAGCTGCCAGCTGCCACAGAGAAAAGTGACTACCAATGTATTGTCTGTGGAACCTTTAAAAATAGACCTGTGAGGCTCTGACCTAAACCAAAATCATGATATTAGAGCTTGTTTTAGGTGCAGGTTACAGTTTGTCTCAAGCTGATTTGCAGCTTAGTAAGGGATGAGATGGGGAAGTTAAGAGATTTGACAAATCAACTAAAAGTCTTGTTAATATTATCTCACGAGCATCAGCAGATGGAGTTTACTCAGTTGTCTTCACTTCATACAGATTTTGTTTTCTTTATCGTTAATATAAAAACATGTCCACTCAAATGTTTAGAACCAAAACAAAAGCATTTGTACATTAGTTGTTTTCTATCTATAGTTATTTCTGAGAACTATATAGATTTATGAAGGTGAGAAAGAGTGTGATGTTTATAAAATGTACAGTATAGCTGTTTGTTTGTTTTTTAATGTTTTACATGATTTTACTATTTCTGTATAAAAATGGTTTCTGTAGACTGTATTGTTCTTTTCTTTCCTTTTGAACTGAGAGCAGCTGTAAGAAGGCAAAGCAATTACCCTCTTGCATTAAATTTTTTTTATGTTGAATTTTGAATCTCGATGCGCATGGCCACTGTATTAAGCACACCTGTACAGTCTAATACAATGCAATACAGCTGCTCTACCATGCATTTTTACAAGGTTTAATTTCTCAGTTATTGTTGAAACAGTCACAGAAATGTGATCATTCTACTATATGCTTATTATTGAGGTTATCATGGGTGCTGGATTCCTGCTGGAGGGCAGAATTATAACCTTTCTGAAAGTTTTAAGGAAAAAAAGGTAATAAACTATAATAAAAAAAATGGAATTCATGGCAGAGTAGCTGCATTGGTTTACATATTATCCTGCATTTTATCAACTGTTCGTCTAGCAGCACGCCTGGAAAACTACCTGCTGCGTCACAGCACCTACAAGTCAAAACCGAGGGTAAAAGCATCCCAACGTTTCACCCTGCTCCAGCTCCACGGACGCGCTTTTACTCTTGTTTATACACGGCTGGCTCGCGTTGCATGTTGTAACCGCTGGATAACGGTGTTTTGTTGGGTGTAACAATAAAAACAATGGGTGCCGACAACGAAGAAGATAACGCTATGAAAAAATCCAGAATACGAGAGCGTCAATCAGGTAGCTAACGCTAACGTACTACTCTGCTTTATAGTTGTATAGGTTTTGGAGGGAACCGTGAGTGAATTAGCTCATACATTAATCATAATCATAGTAACGGTAACAAAGCAAAATGAAACTATTTCCAAATTATCTGACTTTTTCGTTAACAGTATATAGCGTAGAATTGGTGTTAAGAAAATATAAAAGTAAAACGCACCGTTAGGTTAGCAACGTTAGCGTCGACCAGCATTAATTAGCATGCTCCATTCCCCGGCTAAAGTTCGCTAAGGCTAAGTTACCGGTTTACCTGTTTTGACATTAACATACGAAACTAAGAAAGGTGAAGCTTTATGGTGACGTAATCAATCCTGATTATTGATACTGATCATGTCAGTGAAGTAGGGATTGACGAAGACAATTAAAATTATAGAGAGTTGTACAAACATCAGTTGATATTTATATTTAACATATATTCATTAGTTAGAGATTATTCAATTTTGACTTTATCTTTGTCTATAGGTTCAAGCAGGAATTGTGTAAAGGTACATGATATTCAAGGCAGGGATCTCAGCCACTAATAGACATAGTTAGAAATTTGGTAAAAAAATGTGATAGTCAATTAATAAATGCGGTAAAGTAAAGGCAGTGGGTGTGTCTAGACATTGTGAATAGATCTGTGTCACATTTAAAACAACTTGCTTTTTTAACTTTGATGCGTCTTCATTTCAGTGTGTATATATCTCTAGATTAATTTCACTGCCTTGTTTGTTTTCTTTACCCTCAGCTATGGAAAATCCAGACTCTGACATTGGCGTTTGTGGTTGGTTGTTGGTTTTCCTCTCTGTTCTTCTCATGCTAGTTACTCTCCCCATCTCCATATGGATGTGCATTAAGGTCAGCTAGTTGTCAAATATGGGGTTTCTTTCTTATGCAAAGCTTGCTGGTACTATAGAGTAAATTGCTGATACTGACTGTCATTGTGTATTTAATGTTTAGGAAATTCTATAGATTGTGCTGTAGACTCATTCCCTATGTTATACGTATTTATTTAACAACCTTCAGGAGCTGATGTTTTGTATTTACCTAACTCAAAGGTACACTCGGTGAATGTGATGATAGCTCATATAATGTTAGGAGAAAGAAAAGACTCATTTGTGTGTTTTTTCCTCTGTTCACAGATTGTGAAAGAGTATGAGCGAGCCATTATCTTTCGCCTGGGGCGAATTTTGCGAGGAGGAGCCAAAGGACCAGGTCAGAAGTTGTTTTTTTTTATTATATTAATACAGCCGCAAGTATTTTTTTTCCATTCAATCCACAATAAACTCCAAATATAGATCCAGTGTGTTTATTAAGTGGTCCTTCCAGTAATAAATGTAAAGTTTCTTGTTTCAACAAATGCTCTCCTGTGCCCCTTGATCATCATCAAGTTGTCATGACATATGTTTATCAATCCCAATTACTACGCAGTGCACTATTAAGCTAAACCTTAATTAAAATTAGGGTCTCTGCTTTTCTTTAGTTTTTTCTAAATGTACAGTCATGATGTATGATATTCTCCCTTTAAGCTTATGAGTTGGAGGGTTCCACTCTTCATTTAGTTTTTTTTTTTAATGATTCCTCTTTAGGAGGACTGACTACCATCTAAACTAGTGAGTTAGAGGCACTGACTAGCACAGAGATGATGATACATGCTGAGCCTAGAAATGAGCGTACTTCCTGTTTGTTTGTCATATCAGTCAGTTTTATTTGGGTATAAACACGAAAACATAATTTCTGTTACGTTTAAAAAGACGGACTTGTTGGAGACAGAACAGTGGGCTGACATTGTTCAGTCTGCACTGGGTGTGGTGCCTCTGTTTGACTCAGCAGTAAAAGGGTCACATGATCAGATCTTCTTGCTGGCCCTGTGTCTTTAATACAGTCAATAAACTCAGACCCCTGATTGATGAATCTTTTACAGCAGGCTTAATGACGTAGGTTGCGCCAACAACTTGGAGGCTTAAAGAGCACACAGGGATGTACACAGGTTTCAGCAGAGATGTATGCAGCACATGTCAAGTAGTCATATTGAATGTTTAACGCTAAAGGCTTTAAAGGCAGTACCCTTACTGTCTTTCCTGCTAATGCTTTGTCCAGCCATCTTCACTACTGTACTTGCTTATTTCAGAGCCGTTTTTTACCAATTCAGCCTAATACCTTTGCAGTCTGGGCACAAAAAGTAACCCAATAATAATTTTAGCTAATGAATATGTCAGCCAATATTTTTTATTGTTGTTGGTGACATATTTACGTTTTACCTTTGATTGTAATAAGGTGTTAATATCAGTTTGCTCAATTTGTTTTATTTCAAGAAAAATATAAATAGAACAGAATTTGTACATACACAAGCTACTTACATACAGTGTTTTATATATCTGATATAATTTGTATATTGTTGATGTTCTAACAATCAGTATGTTTGCACTTATAAACTCACGACAGTGTCAGCCTAAAAAACAAGACTTAAGAAGTGGGCATGAAGTTGTGTATCAATTTTCATGTTTAGTCACTGAGACCATTCGCGTGGGTTCCCAGTTGACAGAGCCTCATTTATGGTAATGTTACCGCATGCCTCTGTTCAAGGTCTCACTGCCTACATCAGGCTATTCTGTCTGTTTTGAAAGGCATTGCATTTGTTTAAATAAAACTGCAGACTCCCACAAGGGATCATTTGCGTAAATCTCATAATCTGCTGTCTCTTTAGCATTGATATTTGCTTTACTAGATCTAAAAACCAGCAAGTGTCCTCTCACAATGCTAAAATGTGACTGTTCAGAGAGCAAGGGGAGGCTGTTTTTAACGACATAGAGTAATAATAGCTCTCTTCCAGCAAACTCACATTCCTGAGGAGGGGGAGGAGGCAGTGCAAAAAGGTTTCACATGATGCCCCTTACGCTATCACCCTTATAATGCTCCCTGTCTACAGCATATAGTGATGTAGGACATAGCCACCATATATTTAGTTTAAAAAAGGCTAATGGGTGAAGTTGGTCTTAAACTGAAAAGTGTGTGTTTGTGTATAAACTTCTGCAGATGTGTACTGATGAACAGGGCTCTTTTTGTTTTGTTTTGTTTTGGGAGGTTTTTTGAATTACCACTGGAATTTTTCTCTGTGTCACAAGAGGGTTTACAGAGAAAAGCTGAGGCTTGAGAGAATACTGGAAATGTCCCCCTCGTGAACATATGGCTGTGATGTCTCACCATTTAAGTACAACCAGCTGACAGGAAGTGCAGCCCACGAAGCCTCTAACCGCCATGGCATTTATGTTATGCTAAATGATTGCACACCTAGCACATGTCTGTTTCATTCAGGCACATGTCTAGCAGTGTTTAATGCACTAATTCAATCACTATGACTTGAAACAGGCTTATGAAAGCTGCAAATATCCACAGCTTTGCCTGGCTGTCAGCACAGCTGCAGCCTTATGAAGAGAGCTTGACTTGGCTTCCTGCCAGAATTTCATTCATCCCGGTGATTTGTGAAGAAGCTTCCTCATTATTGTGTTTACACTGCATTTAGTCTTTGTTAAAACTATTTGCATTCTTGTGATTCTACAGGGTTGTTCTTCATCTTGCCGTGCACTGACAGCTTTATTAATGTAGACATGCGCACCATCACCTTTGACATCCCCCCGCAAGAGGTACGACATGGATACTTTCAATTACATTTGACAAATACTTTGTCACATAACCAGAAAGTCAAAGGACATAAAAATAATGGGTAGATTATTGATACAACTTGCACTTATATAAACCCTTCCATGAAACAATTTCTTATCTCCTCAAACACTTTCCTGCTCTCAGGTTTTGACCAAAGACTCTGTGACAGTGAGTGTGGATGGTGTGGTGTACTACAGAGTCCAGAATGCTACGCTGGCTGTGGCTAACATCACTAATGCTGATGCTGCTACTCGGCTGTTGGCCCAGACCACTCTGAGGAATGTCCTGGGTACCAAGAACCTGGCTGAAATCCTGTCTGACCGTGAAGAAATAGCTCACAGTATGCAGGTAGAGTATAGTACTTGTTATACATAATGTTAACTTGTTTGCAAGAGTAGTTTAACTAATGTACAAATTATCCTTAGAGCCTTACACAGCCATCATGCTTGGGTATCATATGACCCTTAGTCATTTGTCTTTCACACAAACATTTATACAGAAGAACTGTTGTGGAAGGTTACATCTCTGCAGCCAAAAGATCTAGATAGAAAACACCATAAAATAGTGATAAACAAGTTAGACAGATGTCTGTGATTTTCATTTTTTTAAAGTCTGGCTGCCTGTATGTAGCAAACCAACAAACTGTTGTTCAGTGTGTGTCAATAGGAAACTCTTATAGGTATTATAGGTAATTCTTTATTCCAGGTGCAGTGCTTTGCAAGCGGTGCCAAAATCATGTGCCATCTAAAACTGGAGATACAAATGTATTTTGCTATGTGAAGCATTGCAATCCAGTAGGATGCCCAGACAGACACTAGCAAATGAGCCTGCATTTTTTGTCATTTTTTCAGTTTGCTGACATTGTTGTGAATTGTGGAAAATATAAATTAAAACGTGTTGTTTTTAAAATACATACTAAAGTTTTGTGCAGCGAACATCAGTAAAAAAAGGCTGTAGGAAACTAATAACACAAACTGACTGACTTAAAAAACTGAATGGAGGATTATGTTGCCAGACTAACTAGTGCAACAATACGACTGTCACTTACCTACCAGTTTATGCAGAGCTATTATAAATGATTAAATGATGCCCACATAGTTAATTATTATCTTTTTTATGAAATACCACATTCAGCGATTTTCCTCAAAAGTCAACATTACAAACAGAACCCTCCAGATTTCACCACTGTAAAATATTCATGAGCTGCTCGAATCATTAAGAAAAATATGCACAAAGTTACAGATACAGTTTATATGTCAAGTCTGCACATTAGTTAAGTTCACCATCCACTGAAATTCTGTAGGAAATTTTTATTTCTCTTCCTGTGTTGTGATTTCATAAGGTTTAAAAATGGCAAAACTATGCATTGCTGCCATCGTCTGGCTAAATTAAGAATCCATTTATTCAACCCCTGATCCCATTAAAGTAAACAAAGCACCCAAACCCTAGAGCAGTGCCCCAACTAGATTAACAAAGTAGAAAATGATGCTGGTGGTGACCACATTTTTTATTTAAGATACTGTTTCAGTTCAGTTAAAATCCTTCCTGTACTTAAATCCCTTTTTAAATTAATAGTAAGTTACAATCTTAATCTAAATAAGAGACTGTAGAAACTTCAGAAAACATTTTGGAGTGTGTTCAGAAATGTTGAACAGTTGTCCTTCTGTCCTCTCAGTCTACTCTGGATGATGCTACAGATGACTGGGGGATCAAGGTTGAGCGGGTGGAGATCAAAGATGTAAAGCTGCCCCATCAGCTCCAGAGAGCCATGGCAGCTGAGGCTGAGGCCAGCCGCGAGGCCAGAGCCAAGGTAAGGCGTTACAAAAAGGAGATTCTGTAAAAAGATCTGATTAAAGATTATAATAGAATACAGAGAATGAAATAAGGCATATCTGAAAGCTACTAAAATGAGTTTTGAATTCCTCTATTTGTTCATTTGTCAAGGTGATAGCAGCTGAGGGAGAGATGAAAGCTTCACGGGCTCTGAAGGAGGCTTCTCTGGTGATTGCGGAGTCTCCATCAGCCCTGCAGCTTCGCTACCTCCAGACCCTCAACACAATCGCTGCAGAGAAGAACTCCACCATCATTTTCCCGTTGCCACTGGAAATGATGCAGGGCTTCATCAAACAGTGAGAAGGAGTCTTCAAACACATTGTTCACTTACACACACACACACACACACACACACACACACACACACACACACACACACACACACACACTTTGGCCTTCTGTTAAGTGTGTCTTATTGAATCAGTGATAGCACTCTAGGATGTTTAGCTCATGTTACACAAAGCTGTCCTGACCTTTCGTTACTTCTCCATCTTTATAATTGTACTCTATAAACACAGTAAAGTCAACCCAAATGCATGTGTGCTGCCCCATTGTGAGAGGAAATAACTTCACAACAACAAGCAGCAGCAGCATGTATTGCTGAGCTAAAAATGAAACTGAAACATAAGCTAATTGTTATTTTGTTGCAAAAAATTTTCCTTTAAAAATAATCTTCTGAAGCAAATGAGCCAAAGTAAAAAAAAATTCAAATGTACCTCATGTCACGTGGTAGCTGTGCTCAGATTTGTTGTGCGTCCTGTGTACTTGTGGTTTGTCTTCTTGTGTTTAGCACTGATCTGTGGCTGAACAGCCAGTCAGATCACCTACTGATCACCTGCTGCCAATTCAGTGTGCTCAGTCAGCTAAACGGCTGCTTGTGAGGGTCAATAGTACCACACACTCATCAAAATCTATAGCGGCTAGAGTGGCGTGGAACTGACCAAAGCAGGTACTTTGCTGTACAGATTTGGCATTGTGAATATCTCGTAGCAGGTGGTTTACTGTTTACTCTCCCTGACTGTCTTAGTGTTGGCAGAAAGCCCAAACCTTCCCATCAGTTTTACAAACACTTAGGTAAAAGGAAAGAGCCTGATGGATATGTGGCCTTACACCTATGCACACATACACACAAATACATATCCTTGTACTTCAAGAAGTTACATAAAACATTGTGATTAACGTGTGACTGCTCGCCAGGACTCACCCCTAAAGTCTTGGCATTTTGAAGATGTCAACTTCAGAATCTTTACAAGAGAGACTTTGACAAAGGTTTACTGCGAGAACTGACCATTCACTTACTGTCTGTTTTTCCTAGCCTGTAATATAGCTAATATCTCTGGGTGTCACTCCTCTCAACATTGCCTACATTACAGTGCCGTTGCTGTTTTATAGATATGATATATAGATAAGATGCTGAATATCATATGAGGGCTCTAATGGCTTTATTGCCAGTCCTCAAAAGCTAACTAACATGTTTTTTTTATGTTGGCTGTGCCACTGCATGTTTACATTAGATTTTAGTGTAAAACCTTTTTTTTTTAAACCTCTGCATTAAACTTTACAACATAAAGTTGTAAACGTGTTCCATAAACGGACTGAATTGGTGACATTCTGAAAGGTTTAAGATGCATCCAAAAGCTGCAGTAATGTATAAGGTTGGTTCATTATAGTTTGTTACTCACTAACTTGCATGAGGCCTGTGCGGTGGTCTTAGAAACACACATGAACTCACTTTTTTTTAAACTCCTGTTGCCGATGTGATTGTATCAGATTACAAGCAAACCCGTGACTGCAGTGTTCTGTTGTTACCCACTATCAGGCCGGATTTCACTTTTATATGTTTACACTTTGCTTTCTGTTAAGGTACACAGGTGTACTACCTGTTATTTAGTTCACACCTTCTCTAGTGTCATTGTCCGTTTAAGAAAAGCAGAGACTGTTGGAAAGAAATTGCAAATCTTTCAGCCAAAAGCCTTAATTTACTGCCATCAATTCACTTTACAGTGTACCAACACAATTCTATGCACTTCCACATGAAAATAACTGAAATATTTTACTAATCCACTTGTATTTTTACTATTACTACTTGTATTTTAATATTTCTTGTCATATTTTATCTGAGTGTAACACAAGCCAAATAATACATCGTATATCTATCTTTCCTCATGTTGTCAAATAAAGGACAAGTTTGTTCGTAAATGTATTTAACAGTATCTAGTCAATGTCTGAACTCCTGTTAAACGTAGAACTATAGTTTTTGCATATGAAATACAAAGCATGTTACATGAGTTTGTAGAGTGTTTCTTTGCTACAGATTTAGAGCAAATAGTCTTTTCACTTTAGGACCCATGTAGAGTAAATGTAGGCTGCGCTCATTTCAGAGCGGGTCTACATTTGCAGAAACGCACTCAAGGCATGACCGCGTGTTTCTGCTGACAACTAAACATATACTCTGCTTCACTGCTTTAATCTAAAGTTTGGTGTTGTTTATTTTTGCAGCAGTTATTTTTGTAAAGCTTGCTAACGTTTGATACTATGTAATCTTAATACTTGTGTATGAGGACTTCAAATAAAAATGATACCAAAACCATACTGTGGATTTAATTTTTTTCAAAAATAGAGACATGACACTTGAACATCAGTACTTTAGTTTTATTGAAATGAGGCTTAGAGAAACCTCGGAAGTGTCACTCAAGACTAACTAGTTTGTAAAGCAGCAAAGTGATGGTTTCTCATGAAAGGTTGGCCACTGCAGTGTCACACAAGCTTCCTGGGCATGAATCTGTGACATGTTTTAGAAAAATAAATCTGACGGCTAAACTGAAGGTGCAAACAACTTATGAATGTATAGAGGCAGCCTTACACTAGAACAGTACCTTTAACAAGTTTAACAGGTTCACTGTAAACTAGAGGAGAGAATATTAAGGCATCAGTCGTGTTTCTTTTAATAAGCTGTGTTTTTTGTGGCAGTGAGTTTTTCAAAGGCTTTAAAGGCTGTTCATTACATTTCACTAGTGAACAGTTTTTATTCTCAAAACTGCCTTTCAATAAAATAACAATAAAAAAAAAGTGCAAAATTCTACAGGAAGCCAGTGTTTCTGTTAAAGCTCTACTGTTATTGGTTTCATAACGTGCATATAAAAGCATCACTGTATTACGCAAGACAAGAATTAAAACACTGTTCAATTGGCCTGCATCCCTTTGAAAACAAACGTAAAAAAGAAAACTAATTATTAGGGCGTATTGCCAGCCATAAAAGTCTTTGTGATTGGAGCTCAGTGTTTGCAGGAGAGCGGCAAAGTCAGGCTGATAGGGAGAGAGGAAGGGAGGATCCGCTGGAAGCTCACACTGCCAATTCAGCCATGGCGCGCTCCAAGGGATCGCTGGTCCAGTAGTCGTGGTCCCAGCCGAGGAACCAGCCAGTGAAGGTGGGCGGCTCGAAACCCTGCTTGACCTTGACAATGGGCGTCCTGGGGTCTCTGTTGGCCGGATCTGTCTCGATGTAACGGCCCACTGAGGGAAGAAAGGTTGGTTTACTGACAGTCAAGTCTGACAGCAGATGTCACATCTAGATCAAATTAGTATATGATGTAGTATATGATATTATGATATATGATAATATGATGTTGATGTTTTTCCCAGGGGTCCTTACCAGAAGCCATGGCTTCAGTCTTCTCTTCCTCCTGAGCCTCGTTTCCAATCCAGACAAACACCTACAAATATGTATACTTCATGAATATGTGTTCCTTTGACTGCAGCCACACTGCACAGAATTAATTGAAAATACTGCTAAAGCAGTCTTAGCTCTGGATGGTTTACCTGCTCCCAGGTGTCGAGGATCATGACATCATCAGTGGCAAGGTCGTCTTGAGTCATCTCCCCAGGTACCTCCTCAATCTGGTGGCAGGACAGGGGTTTAGTGGTAATATGACTGATGTGCTGTTTGCTGTGGTCAGAAGGCTTCATAGCCACTTTACATTTTTAAAATAAAATTTCAAATAAATCCTAATTTTTCCCTATTTATTATCCCAGGGAAATAAACCGTTGTTTAATGACCCATTACACAACACAGTTACAGTAGAGGAAGCACTTACAATAAAGTTTCCAGTCTTATTGGAGCAAGCAAAGAGTCTGGGTGGATGAGTGTCCATCTTGTCCTTGAGTCTGCTCGAGGTGCGATATTCTGTCTTTCCTCCCAGAACCTCCCAGAACTGACCTGTGAACAGGACAGACACACGTCAGGGTGTTATAGTTGTATGTAATTAAGAGCAAGGACGACAATACTGAAAGGGCTTGAAACTATAGCGAAACTACTTAGTTCACTTTCTTTAACAAAAGCACTATTTTACGAGGCAGCCCACACTTTGTGGCTGGCACAGATATGGTATGGTGTGATGTTCAGTTTGAATAAAATACTAATCTGCGTTCATCCCGTTTCCTCACCGCTCTCTCCTCCCTCAGACAGCTCTGATGTCGACACGCCCAGGATGTCACACAGCTGCTTAGCTCCCTGCTTCTCTGTGTCACTGGCACCCACCCCCACCCACAGGAAGGACTCCCCGGGGGTGACGAGAACGAATGCGTCATTGGAGTTCAGGTTAGATGCCACGGCGTCAAGCTGGACAAACATAGACGCAGAAGATTAACATGTACAGTCGTTCTGCTACTCTGCTGCTGAGTGAGCAACAGTTCTATTATAACTACCTGTGCTCTTAAACTCTGCACAGGTTTTCATTAGTCTCCTTAATGCTTTTCCTCTATAGATAACCAACACAGTTAAATTTAACAAAAAGGTATATTGTGCAATGGATTTTGAATATAATTTGTTTGTTTGGGATTAATTTCAGTGGAGGATTGATACACAATTAGCATTCTGTAGGCTACTTTGGTAGCAGGATGGTTTATTTGAAATGAACTTGAAATAAACGTCTGACAGTGATAAAATTAAGAAAATAAATGACATAGTTTACGTTCTCTTACCTCCACAGCTCTTGTGTGTCCCGCAGAGCTGGAGCGCACCTGGAAGAGTCGAGTCTCTGCAGGAGCGGACTGACCTCCTTCTCTGGACGTCCCCCCCTTGTACACCACCATCGGCTGTCCTCCGAACAGACTCATCAGATGGCTCGGCTCTTTCCCCTGCACCACTCTCACCTGGTTGATACACAAACACCAAAATTAGTCTCTGGAATCTGTTCAACTCTGCAACTGATGAGACGGTTGATACAGCAACTCTCATCGCAAAAATGAATCCATGCAATCTGATGCTGTGAGTTATCATAGGAAAGGGGGGGTGCAAATCCCAGCAGAGAGATCCTTCCTTGTTATGTCTTGTGAAAAACATCAGCTGCAATCTCCTCTACAGACACAAGATGGCAGAATTAATCTGAATGACTGTCGACTTTCATGCACAAAAACACTATTTTAGTTTATTTTATTTAAATCTACCAGTGTTATACTTGAACTTCTTGTGGTTAAACAGCATTTAACAGTTCAGATGTTCAAATGATATCTAGATTCCTCAATGTATCAACTGATGTACTAAAACGTATTATTATTGAACTAGTATAAAAACATTCACACAATCAGGCAAGTCAGGTTTAGTTTGACAGACTGTGAATGTAAGTGGCATTCATTATTCTCTACTCAGACAGTGAGAGCAGGAAAACATCTGGAAAAACAAATGTGACTACAGACTACGGATGTTTCCTCACTGAAAAGTGTAAAGGCGTTAACCCGATAGTTGTTACATGCACAATGTGGATGCACAGGAGGAGTGAGGTGCAAATGAAAAATGCAGTAAAGAATGAAACAATAAGCGAAGGCTCACATGAGTATGGAGTCAGGACTCGTTCACAGACTGACTTAGTTTTATGATCTCTGCAGTTATTTCCACACTCAAAGTACACTCGAGCATGTCTGATAACCACTGACTAACTAATGGGTTTAGTTCGCCATCATAATGTCGCTCTAGTGTCAGCTCAGGGCAGAGTTTGGAAGCAGGGCGGTTATTTATGTGTGGCGGACAGAGTTGGCGACAGAGGCGGGAACCTCCCATTAACACTGACATTGGAATGTCCTGTTTGTGTAGGTTTGATTTAGCTCATTATCACAACTAGATCTTTAAAAAGCCCAAAAATGTGAAGTCAACATGTCAACATATGTCTGTTTGTCTGCTTCCTTCCGTCTCTGGCTCTGGACAGAATCATGTGAGTCGCTCTGGGAGGATGAGGAGCAGGGGAAGGATGGGGGGTAATACCTGCGTAGTTATAGGAGCACCGACAACCTGAGGAGATAGAGAAGGGCAGAAACCATGGAGGAAAGAAGCAGCAGCGGGGAAAACGAGGAGGAAGAGGGGAGAAGGAGTGAAAGGATGTAAAGATCAGACAGGTGGTGGCTGTGCTGAATCATCCAGAGGAAAGCAGAGGCATTAATAGCATGAATGACCAAATGAATAGAAGCTTATGAATACAAAAAGGGGATAAAGACAGTAAAGGAAAAGTGTGTGTTACCTGGACAGGACCACCACCAAGCTCATCATCCAGCTGGGCCCCGAGGATCGCTGAGGCCCCGATTTCATCCTGACTGGAGTCGATGCCCTGCCTGTGAAACAAACACAATGAGAGGAACAAAGCAGGGTTTCACTATGCTCTCATAATGCCAGCAGTTAGAACTGTAACCAGAAAAACAGATTTCTTCTCACAACACTTTGTGTGTGTCGCTGTTGAATGCATTTCCTTCCTCTCAGAACATTGGCACAGTTGACCTTGTTCCATTGTTTACATTAATGTTCACTACGTCTTTTTCTTGTTCTGAGACATTGTTAAGGTTGTTATCATCACTTATAGATCATAGATCGCTAGAACTGTATGAAAACATTGGCAGGACTGTGAATTGTGTCACCGCTCTCCTAGTGCTATCGCTCAGTGACACCCTGCCTTTGTGATTAAGGCAGTTAAAACTACTTTTAACTGATGATGTATTCTCACCACATGTAGATGATGTGTCCCTGACGTCCTCCGTGACGGTAGTTGTACAGGATGATGTAGCTGTCCCCTCCGTAGAACTGTCCGTACGTGGACGGATCTACGGGCATCTTGTCGGATCCCTCGATGCGCCAGATCTGTCAAGAAAAAAACAAAAGATTGCCGTTTTTATGTTAAATAAAAGACTAATGTAGGCTCCTAATGTCTCATTCTCACCTGTTTCTCTCCGCTGCCATCATCCACCATGCCGTGCTGGGCAGCCATGGCGGGGGAGTCGTGCAGGGTGGCGGCATCAAAGGGCACCTTCTCAATCTTGGCGATGCTGTTAGCGATGTAGGCCACGCCCAGGCCCTCTGTCTGATCTTTGTCCCTCCAGTTCTTGAAGAACTGCTTGAAGAGAGGCGTCTCTCCCATCTCTGGCAGGATCTGGACCTGTGTCTGTTTGGGGTAACCCATCTTCTTGATGAACTCCTCTGCTGCCTTCATGGCCGCCTTTCGTTCCTCCATGTTGGCATCTTTGCCTGTAGAAAAGAGGCAGTATTAACCATTTAAGTTTAAAAACGAAATTGTTAAATGTCAAAAGTAGAAATAAGTAAAAGTAAAAATTACAGTTTTTGAGACCTGGCTGTGGCCTCAACTGCTACACTACACTGCTAAATGAACACATGGTCAATCTACTGCAGCAGCATGCACCCACCTTTCCAGGCGTAGATCTTTCCATCGGAGCCGTGGTCCAGAATGAAGCAGTCGCCGGACTCCAGTGCACTCTGGGCAAACGGGTTCTCTGCTGCCACTAGTGCGATGGTCATCCCTCCACTGGCATTGGACACCTGTGAAGGTAGGAAGTACTACAGAATCTCACGATGAAGAAGCACAACTGTGACGTTTACATGTCGTAACATGAAAAACTACAGTGTTAAGATTAAACTCTTTTGTAGAAACCTTCTACAAACCATCACTCAAAGTATGCAAGATTTCTGACAAGGAGACTGGTTTAAAACCACTTTCATGTGTATTTTTATGAATTCAAAAGTTATATTTATTTCCTTTATCAGGGGAAACTGAGAGGCTGATAAACAGTTCAGGTCTGCAGCAAAAAAAGTTCAGAAAATCTTCAAGAAATTGCAAAAATGAAGCGGAGCTGCTCATTATGCGCTCTCAAGTTTAGTAAGAAAAAAACAATAAATGTTGAAATCAGACGTCTGGCTGCTTTTGAATTATTGTATCTTTGCTGTGGTTTTCCTGTATTTTAATCCTCCTGTCTCAGATATATACATATACACGATGTTCCTATTTCTCTCACCTTGTAGAGTTTGGCCCTCTTCCTGTTGGAGGCATCAGCTTGTATGTCATCAGAGGCTCCAGGAGGCAGATCTGGTTTAGGACCTAAAACCTGAGGACAGAAGCAGCAGTTTTAAAACAAAAGTCTCCTGCAAGAAAATTTGATGAAAGTTTGATGGTTGGCTTTATCTCACCTCTAACATCTTCTCTCTCTCCACTCCCTCGTCACAGACATAGACTCGGGCCCTCCCACTGCGCTCGTTGTCACGGATACCCTTAGCGACCTGTGTAGCCTTCAGCTTCTCAAAGCGGTTGCTCTGGGAGCCACACCACTGATAGATCTCCTGTACAACAAGGGAACATGGAACTGTTTTACTAAAATCATGACCACTCCTTTTGTCATTTTTATTGCTTTGTGCTAAGCAGACATGGAAACAATAATATAATATTGTGGTGTATATATTTAATAATAATCAGCTCGGTCTGACTCACATCTCCCAGGTCCAGGATGAAACAGTCTCCCTGGTTGAAGCTGTCCCAGCTGACTGGTACCTCCATTGCCCGGACAACACGACGACCTTTGACCTGGAGCACACGCTGCACAACCACCTCATTGGTGACAACGTGCTTGAAGCCAGACGCCACACCCCCTTTCTGGAAGAGAAGAGTTGCATTTCAAAATAAAATACCTACCTTTTAACGAAAGTTGCTCTCACTACACAAAAAGAAAGGTTTTTAAGAATTACAGGAAAATAAGAATTGATCTTCTATTTCACAATATTCAGGTTATGTGTTAGTAATTTCCATTTTACACATGTGAAATCTTACTTTTAAAATACAAGAAAATCTAAGTTAAAATGTTAATAATCAGAAATCACACTTCTCATTTGACATTAACTACACATAGTCCCATGTTTAAAAAACACCTAAACAAAAGATAAAACATATGACATAATCCTTGCAGATGAATATTTTTGCAGGTATAAACTTGCAGTAACATCTTACCATGTACTTGATTCCGGATTTGAAGTAACCCAAAAAGGTTTTGGACTCATATCCCTGGACTTCACGGTACTGGATGGGTTTTCCTCCCAGGAAGTCATCCAACTGAACAGTAAAGATGGCTGCCGAGCCGCTCTCATCCTGCGTGCAGGCATCACCTGAACAAGAGGAACCACAGACATGTTCCATAGTAATCTCTATTATGTCTCACAAGGTATACTGTAGGTGCCCATCCAGAGAGCTACACTGTGTGTATGTAATGACGAATTTTCTCAGTGACGACTGAGTCAGGAGATCGATATGTGGGAACAACAGGGGGTCAGATCCCAGCTGACACATTAATACATGCAACATTATTCTATTTCTGGTCACACTCTATTACAGAGGCTTGTGGGAGGGTTACATCAGACCCTGCTGGTGCTGGTAAATGCTGTTTCCATGATCGATCAAATGGACTAAAAGCACATAAAATCGATAAGGAAAAAAACACCTAACACCTCACTTTTGTTTGCTGACCGAGTCAGACACCCCCTCCATCTGTCAATACCTACCTAGAAGATTTTTCTTTAGGGTTATGGCTTTTGACCCCTTACTAAACTGTCTTAGCATTTTTTATTTGAAAACGTAACATTTTAGAGCATGTACAGATTTCACCGGGTTGTGGTTTTAAGACTAATATACACTATATTGCCAAAAGTATTGGAACACCCCACCAAATCAATAAATCCAGTGCACAGTGCAAGGTCCATAAGGACATGGATGAGCAAGTTTAGTGTGAGGAACTTGACTGGCCTGCACAGAGCCCTGACCTCAACCTGAACACTTTTAAAGTGAATTAGAGCTTAGACAGCAGCAGCTTAGGTCAGCAGTCTGTCACAAGTCCACACATACAGACAGACAATCATTTCTGACCACATTCACACCTACAGATTATTTATAGTCACCAATCTGTGTGTTTTTGAAATGTGTTTTGAGGCCAGTTAAAACTGCAGCAGCAGAGTTTACTGCAGCATTGTCTCTGAACCCAGATTCAATAAGTCACATGCAAAATCTCAGCACCACTCCCATCATGAGCTAAACTTGGTTCCACGCTTTCCCAGCTAACCTTGTGATTTTCAAGCTGTTATTTACTGCATACTGTCCCTACATCTCATGACTCTCTGCTCTGATTGGTTTCAGCCTGTAGAGGAAAAACTTTCAAGTCAAATGACTTTCCAGGCAGACATACAGATATCAGCGTCTTATTTGAACCTTCCCCTTTATTGCTGCCTATTTCCATGTAATCACACCGATATCCCCACTGCACTCACCCAACCAGAAGTGAAGGTCATACTGCAGGTTGCCAGAGCGTTGTTTGATGGTGTTGAGGATGAGGTAGGCATCGCCAGTGTAAAATCCCCCGTACAGGTTCTCCGGAACAGGCACCAGGTCAAAGTTCTCCACCCTCCACACCTGGAGGCCTGTATTCTGTCCGGCCCGCTCGAATTCTGGGTGATGCGCTGCCATCCTGTCTGCAACTGCCACTCCCCTTAAGGCTGTGTTGTTGTCATGGATACAAAGATAAAGTTTCGGGTTAAAGTTAGATATGAATGCACAGCAGTATGAGTCACAAGTGCCCTGTGCTCTGGGTGTTTCCTCCAGTAAGCCAGAAGAGGAAGTCCAGCCAGTTATGAGTAAGGTATACTCATGGCAAAAAACACTGTGTATAACTATATATAGAAAAAAAGAGTGGTTGCAACGGGTAGCATACCTGAATATTAATAAATAAATGATCAGCAACAGAGGCATGACTGGGTGCACAGCTTGATTATTTAATTAGTACAAGTCTAATGTGGGATCATCTCTCACTACTTGGCACCATGTTGTCCAGCGCTAAGAGACACTTCCACAATAAGACACCAGTCGATAACAAGCAAATACTCACACCAGACATTCATGCACACACATATCTCACACACATATCTGACTGCATAAGACACATGGCGTCTAGTTGAGAGTTTCGAGTGGGTGTCTGTGCTGCATTGAATTACAACCAGTTGGTCTGTCTCTCTCTACGCATGTGTAGATGTTTGACGTTTTTAAGATGGGAGTTGAGCATCCTGTTGAAATCTTTGTTATGGCTGTTTGTAGAACAGTTTACATGTGAACAGTGAGGAAATGGTGTGGACGTGTTTTAACTGATTTTTGGACTTTGGCCTGTGTAAACATGAGGGTGTAGCGTTCTTCCACTTAGAAGAGATTTTTAAAATAATGTTTCAAATTTGTTCAGCTTCTAATAAAAAGCTTCTTTGGCTGCTACAAAATGGGTTTCAGCTCCACTACATTTAAGCAAATATACCTTTGACCCACTTTATCTGATTGGCAGCTTTAACTGCTTATAAAATGCAAATGTACAATATGACATATTTTATTCAAACAAAAGATCTGAGTCCATCTTTCACCCTTGGTAACTAGTTTGTGGTTAGACCCAAATGTCACGTTACACAAACCATCTGGTAAAGCAATCATTTTCATAAAATATGCAAACAAGGTCAGAGGTGTCCTGTGCGTTTTTTGCAGCATATGCTGATGACTCTAAACTTCATATTCATTGCTGGAACAGCAAACACAGACAGCGTAAACAATTTTTCTAAGTTGAGTATTAGGTTAGAAGCTGACCTCTCTTGTGTCTCGTGATTTTACTGATTTATCCAAATGATGATGTGTTTACAAACCATTCATGTTACGTAACTCAGACGAGCTAAGCTAATAATAAAGCTCAGACGTTATTATTCTGGAGGTCATGTAGTTCAAAATGAACACAGATTCCAATTTTCCCCAGGAATGCTGCTTGGACCTGCTGCTTCTCAATTTGCATGACTAACCGTCCACACTGGACCAAGAAACAGCCATTCTTCTATGCGGCCGTGTGCCCACAGCCATTGCAGGAATCTGCAGCTGACCCTGGAAGAGGGATGTGGCTCAGAAGTCACAAAACCAGGCCAACACATTGTGGGGTTACTTTTTCCCCAATTTCTGCTCTACTCTTTTGTAACAGCAGGACTCACTGCACTGTATTGTTCAGCCATGGAAAGTTAAGTGCATCATTTTCACCCTCAAAGTCAACTTTCCTACTTTTCTGAATGGCACACTTGTAGCCAAAACAACTGGATGGCCTGAACTCATACGAGGTCACGCACCGCATTTGGCCAGACAGAGCAGAACTAGGAGTGCTGGCCCATTCCATTAAGACCATTTCAGTTTGATGGCGGCTGCGGAAAGCTGAATTTTCCTACAGCAGCTCTGAAGTAGCCTGGTGGAATTTACATCCTGAGAAGCTTGGCTGCCACGAAAAAACAGACAACAGGCCTGAAACGTCTGTGGCCACACAGAAATATTTAACTAGCAAGCACTGACAATTTAATCTCTAATGTGCCTGAACACACACATGCATGCAGATGAATTCTAACCGTTTAAAAGCTGATTTTACTTCATTGATAAAGAGATTCAAAGGATGTTTGACAAGGAAATACTGAGCGCTCATATAGTAATGTTTAATATCATAGATAGTTGTATGTCTAAGGATAAAGGGTGTCAATTTTATAAAACTATGAACTTAGTGCCATACATCTCTGAGGATCCATCTAAATCAACAGCAGCAACAAAGCACAGTAACATGTTTCTAAGTAATAACTATAATAAAACAGTAACTGATTTCTTTATGTGTTACAGTCATTCATTAACTACATCTGACACACCCAGCAATATGAAAACAGCCTGCATGCAAACCAAGCGAGGCGCTCCTCATCAACACCGAGACAGACGTACAAGAAATAGACTCTACTATACAGAGATAAATGTTCAAAGACACACTGTGCAGAAAACAGAACTGATCTTCTTTAACAATCCCAAAAAGTCTTTTGATCTAGTAACAGACACATACCTTTACTCATAGAAAATATCACAACTTCACACTCTAAGTCTAAGTCTGACTTAATAAAGCAAACACCAGCATCTGAATCACCTCACGCTTTTTTTTGAAGAATCAAAAGCGGTGTTGGCAAGGCGAAGGCAACTCCGTCTAAAGCTAGATAATAAAATCAAATCTCACAGGGAAGTGGGAAAAAGGTTGAAGAGTTTTGTGTGGGACACAGTGTGTGCTTGAGTTTAGTTTTTTTCTAACAAGTTTTGTTGAATGAAATGCAGCAGCTGACTAGAACAAACCGTTAAATGTTTCTGGCTGCTCCCGGTTGGAAAGGGTTGCTCAGGGAGGAGTCATACGCACACACAGACACAGCTACAAACTTAAATAGAACAGGTCACATGACTGTTGGTTAGTGTGTGTCACAGGCCTGCTGGTGCCTGCAGGCTTCCCCAGGTTTTCGTGGTGGTGGTATATCCCTTCATCTGTGGGCTCTTTGTCACCCCCTCCAAACAAACATGGAGTGAGAGTGTCATTCCAACCTCAGCTATTTAGCCCCCTCCCCCGTTTTTCACCAGCCTCTCTTTTGTTTCAGCCTTCGCTTGAGGCCTGTGTGGAAAACTCTAAACCTGCTCCGCTCTACAAGAAGCCGAAATGGGATTCTTATGACGAGGCTCTTTAAGGCCTTGTGCTTAGTCTGCTGGTGTCCCGCTTCAGAAACAAGCACAGAACACTTTTATCCATGAAATACACAGCTAACAGCACGCAGCTCCTCGAGTTTTTCCCCCAAAAAAAGAGATTCCTCCTCCTCCTCCATGGATTCATGATGACTCATTTTCTCCATGCATGCCACTCTCAGCCTCTCGGGGGATGTTCAGCTGCCCCACAGCGCAGGATACATAAGATAACACTCACTCTGAAAGCAGCTGTCTCATACAATAACTTATATTTCGGACAATTGTTTGATTGACACGGACAATGCAATTCCATATTATAAACATAGATGAATGATGAAGATATACAGCCATGTCGTCTGGCGCATTAAAAATAAGATGTTTTTAGTGAGAGGTGTGGTCTTTTTAACTCAAACAGAAAAATATAACTGGCTTTCCTAGGGAACACCACAAAACCACCACCCACCTACTCATCTGCTGAAGTACAGTAAATATTTGCTCCAGCAATGTGTGGTCTCGATTGCCACAGCACATGTATTTCAACCCGCCAGCCCACTCGCTCATCCCATCTCAGCTTCACCCCGTTATTCTAACTTCGCTAAAAACCTTGAACTGATGATCTGACACATGGTCAGATGGAGTTAAATGAACCAACATTTCACTTTTTTAAATTACAGTGTGCAGTTACATTAGATTACAGTACATTTACTGAAATGCTAAAACTATGGTTAAACTTAACCTAAACAGCTCAACCCCAGTTTGATTCTAGACATCTTCTGACCTGCAAATCAGTGTTTACTAGGTTTACATGCCAACCCACCCATCCAACCTCCTCCCTACAATTTCTTACAGCAGTATAAAAGTGTCATGCCACATTGACTTTGCTACAAGAGGACAAGGAGCGGAGTCATTGCATGACTCCTTAACCACGGCAGACTGCTTGTCAGGGAACATAGACATACTGTAATGTAATGACATTTAAGCAACACAAGACAGCAGCTGACAAACTGTCCCCTTAGAGACGTGTTGGTGACATTGCTGTCTATGGTTTTCTACATTCCTTCGAGCGTGGAAGCAGTTTGAGAGACTTAAATTAGAACCTTAATGTGTCCCCACTAATGTGTTACGTGATGCTTTTTGCGATGCGTCTATGTCATATACAGACACATACATCAGACACATCACTCTTGGTTATGGTAACCATGTAACAGTCATGTACAGGATGTTGCAAATGACTTCCTCAGTGAACAGTCTCACTGTTTGGTTGTTCTCTCCATGGCAACCACAGATGTCTCAAAACAGACACAAGCGTGTACAGCTGCTTTACGTAAAGTCTCTGTCAATTCGATTTCTTTTTTTAAGATGCAGCAAATGACTGAAGAGGTTTAGAAAAGTTAACACACTCTCTTACTCATCATCCAGCGTTTCCACTGTTTGTCTGAGTGGTGGAAGAAATCCTCATTTCAAAAACATTTTAAATATAACCTACAGTATCACTAATCACAGCTCTGTTAGGGTTAGACGTTCTGCATGTTAGCTGGGTAAAAGTACAAAGGTTCTATCAGGAATAAATACTTAAACTATCAAGAAATAAAAGTCATGTGTTTGCAGGATAATATGTATTTTCATATATTTCAATATTGGCTTATAATGATACAGTAATGTGTACATCACTTGATGTTGCAGCTGGTAAAGGTGGGGCTAATTATTGGACATATTCCATATCTTATCCTAACTTATAATAATATTACATTTGAACTGATTATATTTTGTATTAAGATGTTTAAAAATAACTAGGAACTACACAACTACCTCAAAGCTATGGTTCAGTGCGTATTTAGTGTTTCCACCACTGCGTATGCGGCAGCTGGGTCTCACTTCAGACCATAAATGCTGGTTAAACACTTCTGTGGATGAGCCAGACTAAAGAAGTGAAATATCTACAGCCTACAGTCTGTTTCTTTCCTCGTATGCCAGACATTTGAACGCTGCGTGAAAAGTAGCCTAAGGGTTCATTGCAGCGCCAATTAAGGGATCAAGTTTCCATCAAGCAATCTTTGCTACAGGCTGTTTAGTTTAGTTTTTATATTATCGAGGAAAGTGTGTTAGTAACGTACCTGAGCTGAACGCGTGGGCTGTGGGCTGTGGGCTGTGGGCTGTGATCGGGGACGGGAGGACGGCTTTGGACGTGACCTGAATGAGCCGCGGTGAGCGCTTCGAGGCTGCAGCGGGAGCAGAGAGGCGTCGAGTCGGCGGAGCAGCGCAGCGCAGAGCCGCTGTGTATTTCTTCTGGGGGGCCACTCCCCGCTATGACACTCCCATGACCCGCCTGCGGCACCGCCTTGCAGGGCGGTGGACACATGGAAGCGCAGATGTACGTCTGTCTGGTCTGCTTGCGTTGTTAATGTTACACATGTACATTTGGCACCACGCTCTTAACAATACACACAGCCACAGGCGGGGGTGTTTCCACTGTTCTCACTTTACATTTAGGTTCAATTTAACATCAGGCTGCACTTCCGGCGACCAACAGAGTGTGCAGCCTGAACAACACTGCCCCTGCTTGGATCTGATGTACCACTGAAGACAAACCCACATTACTGTAACCAAAACTGGTGCATTCACGGCCTGCCATCTTATCATCAAACATCAGTGGTGCAACAACACAGATACAGAATGAAAATATTCTATAATGCATAGCTGCTGTCTTTGAGACAAAAGGTCATCTCGATTAAAAGGAAGAGAAATGTCTTCTTGCATGTTCGTGGAAGTAAGGCATTTATTAAATAAGTCTATTAACACTTTTCAAAGATCTAATCTAACAGTATTAGTATTTTAGCATCTTGGTTTCCTGTTTCTGTACAAAGAAAATGCACTCTTGTTGCTCGTGATTACACGTATACCAGCCAACAGTTCTGCCAAAATCATGGAACTATGACTGAAGTATAACTTATATTTAATGTCTGAAGCTGGGGAATTATAACATGCAGCCGTCTGTAGCAGTTTAGATGAACAAAACCTTGCAGGTACCAGTCCCTGACTGCTGCAGCCACTACTGTTCACTTACTTAGTTACTGTTCACAGCATGAAATCCATAACCACGGACAAGAGTCACATTAAAGACATGTGACTCCTGTCTGTGGTAATGGATTTCATTTCACTTTTACTAGAGGTTTTATTCAACTGTACGTTTGTGTGTTCAAGTTAATAGGGATGTCAACTTTTCATGAGCTGCCATATGCAGAGGCAGGGCCAGATGTGACTTCCCCTATCAAAGTTAGAAGGGGGTAGTTGCTTGACTTATTATTATTACTAATGAATGCACAAACCTCAACACAAGTGACCAAATTTGACATAATAAATAATTCTAATTATATAACACTCAATTTAAATGGCTTTGTTTTAGTCTTTTAATGGGATTTGTGAAGAGTAAGAAAAATATAGGAAGTCTAATCCTGTAAATCATAAAGATCAGGTTCTGGCAGCCCTCTAGTGGACGAAAGACCAAAAAGCATCATGTTGTTTCTTCATCTTCATCAAACTAGTATGCATAGATAAATATAATACACTAGATGGGGCATGAAAGCTTGTGTTGGACAGAAGGTAGGTGGCGAGTTAGTGGCATTTTTTTCTATCCCCTGCTATTTAGTTACAATTAACCATGACAGAGTGGTCTCACTTTGTTTTTGTGGCTAAAATCTAGATGTGGTGAATGCACCATGCTGCATTAGGGCAACACAAAAATATTTCCACTTGCCATGGAAACAAAATGTCAATGACACATTCATGGACACCATTTCTCCTTAAACAGATGTTGAACTGGTCTGACTGACGTATATTGTCTATGAGGTTCTAAAATTAGGAGTTTAAATTTATGCACACATTGAAGAGCTCCAGTCATGGATAAAAACATCAAAGCAGGAAAGTCTTGTTTTTTAGCCTTGTTTTTGCAGAGAACAACATATGATGCTTTCAGTCTTCTCCTAACGGTTCTCCTTTTCCTGTCCTGCAAGCAAAGACTCATTTCATGAGAAACTGTCATGCTACCACATGGGCTCAAAAGTAGTTTAGAGGCAGCATGAGGCAGATATACGTCACTTCTACAACAGCTGCTAGAGTTCGATGGGCCCGTTCTCGGCTCAGAACGACAGTGGAAGTGTGATCTGTGGTCAAATGAGTCCACATTGTTATCAGTCAAAGGTGCAAAAGCAGCATCTGTGATGGCTCTGCTTTCCTTTTATTTCTTTGTTAAAAAGTTTTTTTTGTGCTGTCTTTCTCTGTCCCTATGATGAGGGGCAGGTTCTGGGCCAGCAGAGTAATGCACTGCTGGTGGATTTCTGGCAAAGATTGAGAGGGACCTTGTCTTTGGGAAACATCAGTTAAAAGTTTTGTAATCACTGACAGGTGTAGTGCACCAGGAAGCAGTCCCCGGGAGTAAATTGACAGCTTCACCGAGTCTAATAAGACACTACAGTTGTCAGTTTTGACAGCTCTACTCCATAGTGAACAAGCCTTTAGCATAGAAATATTCATCTGTTTCCTTTCTTGTGGGCTTGCCATTTTATGGTATCTCTGTATTCCTGCATTTCTTGTAAAGCCGTGGCTCAGGAATGCTGAATTTCTCTTGTCTTTTGTGGGAACGCGTCTTCTAAAAAAAGATAAAGGCTCTCAGGTGTCCATGTGGGTGGTGAAACTATATCGCTTCAGCATCTAAAGACATCTGTGTATTTGGTGCCAGGAGTCTTACAAGCTCTTCATTCCTCTCCAGAGTCACCAGCGAGCTGAGGTTCCTTTACAGTACAACTGCCTCACAATAATGTGAGGAGAAGAGTCTAAGGTTAAGATAAGAATTCCACAGATGCAATCCTGCAACTGTTGATCTTTCATCATCACATAAATGAAGGACTATAGATAACTTGTTACCATATGGGCTATACAGAGATTATTTATGTGCATAATGGTGGACAGGTAACCTGTATATGTATATGTAGTACATATATGCTAAATGCACATTGTCTGGCTGAGCTTTTTAGCATACAATTTGAGGAAATGTTTTTTAGAAATGTAGCATGGCCACCACTTTGGAGAATATCTTTGTCAGTCAAATTTAAATATATACCTCATGGTATCACACTGGGACTTTCACTCTGACACTGTGCTTTTTCTTAAGTGCTTTTAGAAACAGGAAATGTTCATACAGCAAAATACTACACCAAACGTGTAGCATCTCGAGAGAGGAGCGGGCACGCGCGAGCCTGTGCATCTGCCAAGCAGTGTGCGCGCGCATTATAAAAACCCTTTGGTTCACGTGCGGAAAGAGGCAGCAGAGGGGTGGGGAAGAAGTGACTTGTGGGATGCGAAGTAGCCGGCGGCAAGAGAGACTGAGGGGGCGAGTGAGTGACACACGGAGAGAAACAACAGAGAGAGGAGCGGGAAAGAAACGGAGAGTGAAAAATAACTGGTGTTACGGTCAATTTGGCGCTTGACATCCAGGCTTGCGCAGACAGACAGCGGAGATTCAGCGGAAGAAAAAGTTCAGATCCCACGGAACAGCGCGTGGGAGTGGGAAGCAGGATCGTGACTGACTGAGGCAAGCGCCACTGTCTGTCTCGTCATGGCAGGTAATTTATCAATTGAACAAATAATCCCCACGAACAGGCCAGTCTTTTTTACCAGGCGGCTTTAGTCCACCAAGGTCTTTGCGCTAACGGCTTCACAAATTCTCTTATACTGCCGGATGTCGTTAACTTAGCGCTAGCTAGCTAGCAAAACTTAGCTAGTGCTAACGTTAGCTAGCCAGCATACTCGAGTGTCATTGCCCATCTGGCCTGTCTTTGCCAGCTAAAGCTAGCTAAACGACTGCAGCTAGCAAATAGTAGCTGTTTACCATTACCACCGGGCCGGGGGCCGGTCTTTCATGCTAATTCTGCATTCCGTGTTAGCCAAACATAGCTATTCGTGACGCTACAAAATGTTAACGTTAACTTCTCCTAGCTCTAACGGACGATTCTCAGTCCTGTGCATGTAGAAAACAGTTATTTTAAAGTATCGGTTCTGCTGCTAAGATGCAAAAAGAGAACAAGTCGTTAGAGGTAAAACTGGCGGTTTCCACCCCAGTGCACCCATTTCTTAAACATGCCATGACTGGCTTGACAAGCACGGCTAGCTAACGTTAGCTCAAACTTTGACATTGCCCACATGCAGGCTAGCTTTCCGGGCCTGATGCAGCTTGATAAATATAATAATTTCCAGTTTCTGAATTAAAATACTTTAGAATCAGAGTGTATTGGGCAAATGTATACACTTGAACAAAAAATCACAATAAAAATAAGACCCAGGTATTCAACTCATTGATTAATGGTTATTATTACCCGTTAATCATTGGGTACATTGAACCTATAGTTATTAGAATTATGGCACTTTTGAAATTGATGTCCAATTTAATTATAAGGCAAGAACACCAAAACAGGTCATTTGTAGTGTATATATAGTGCATACGATTTCTCCATTTGGGCAAGGGAATTATGCTAATCTTCATGCATTATATATTACCTTTTTGTTAAGACTGGTTGGAGAGATGATTTGCATACCAAAACATGTTTTCTTCGTGTATTTTCTTCTGCAGCTGATGCTGTCAGTTTATGAAAAGTGCTACATTTTGTCCTGACCAGTACCACCCATGTCCTGGCATCTTGTTTTAAATCATGATTCATGTTAGAATACGTGTATGATGCAGCCAGGGTGACTCATAAATGTCCTTGATTATTCTGCAGAGCTGTTTGGCTACATGTAGACATTGTTACCCACAAATCAGACCAGTTTTAATTGTGCAATAATAACAAATGATCAGGTATTAAAAGTATGCAGACTTCTTCTGGCTTTGTTGTGCAATGGAGAACCTGTTGAGACGTGATTGAGGGTATTATTGAACTTGAGCCTGGAGTGAGAGCATCTCCTACTGGTGTAAAGGTTGCCCTGGTTTAAAACAAAAGCTTTTTTAAGACAGACTTTATCTGTTGTTTCTTTGATCTGGTATTAAATCAATATTACACAATTTCCAACTTTTTTTTTCTCAAAGTGAGGAAGCACAAGGCCAAATAAGGCCCAAATCTCATGTTAGACAAATGTTAAACTGCTTTACAGTTAATGATAAATAAATAAATGCATCCACTCAAGCATTTATGCACTCATTGAATGTTAGAGGTGTCTATAAAGGAGAGATTCTAAGTTGTTGTGTTTATTTTATTGTTGCTTTGAGGCTACACTTACAAACAAAAGTATGAGAGGATAAAAATAAATGAGAGGATATGTGTACATGATATGTGTACATGTATGAACACACACATTTTGCAACAGTTCTCCCATCGGTCTGTAGTTGCATTTGTTTATTTAATCCATCTTTCACTGCCAGAGAGTAGTGAAATTCTGAGAAAATATCTCTTTTTAAATAGATCCTTCTTTTAAACTTACATGTATCTGCAAAGAAAGTTCACAACACACAATCAATACAGTGTTCTTGAAATTAAAATGTATGACGTTAACTAGCAACCAGTCAGAATTTTTTGCCTTTACATGTTTTTTTTTTTTGTTGTTGTTTTTTATACAGGTCCTGGAGGTGACATGCAGTGGTGCTTCTCTCAGGTGAAAGGAGCCATTGATGACGATGTTGCTGAAGGTATGAGCTCTGCCAAAAAGAGAATGTTTGTATAAGCATTAATCAAAGATTGGATAGTGTAAAAAAAAAAACCCACTAATTTAGGGGCAACAGTGGAAAGTATGGCAGTTGTCTGGCCACATGTCGAAGAGAACAAGACATTGAACCCCAAACCCATAGCACCTTAAGAATTTCCTCAAGGCGATTACTAAGTATCAATTATAATTATTGTCATCGTACTAAACTGACAGGCACACCATCGTACAGATGACTAGAAAACCCTTTTAAAAAGACCCATTGTTAATCTTAGATAAGTATAAGCAGCTCCTGTGTAACGTAAGTCTCTGAGGTTGCACTCCTACATTCTGTTATTATCAGAGAGCACCCACTTTCCTAAATACTTTGCCGTTTGGAGCTGCATATCCTGTGTATTGTAGTGATAAAATGCAAAACACTTTCTTCTCTGGCTACTTCACATTACAAGTTTTCCACTGGGAAATCACTGGAGTGCTCCTATTGGTACACGAAGTGCAGCCTTCTTTGTCACTGGTTAGTGGAAGGGCTGCTAAGTCCTTGTACAGACAAATTGTGAATAAAAACAGCAAAACATGAACTTTATTGGGTCTGCCAATTTTTAGCATCTCAGAAAGGAATGAAGAGATGAAGGGGTGCTACTTGTGCTGTCCCTGCATCATTGACCGTGATCTTGGTTGCTCATGATGAGAGAGCATTTTTCCTACTTATAGCAAAATTTGGCAACAGAACCTTCAGGTCAGGCGACGTGCTGGAGAATGAGACACCAGAGTTTGACAGCTAATCAGACATATGCACAATAGTCTATATTCCCATTACAAATGATTTCTGGAGCATCATCACAGCAATAGTAATATTTCCATCTTTGTCACTGCAAGATAAACAGTATATTCAGCTCATTGCTACACTCCATACATAGTATAAGGTATTTCACACTTGCGTTTCTTTAATACTGGTAGAGATTGAACCATTTTACTGTACAGGTCTGTATTTTTGGAGCCCTCTACAGTGGCATCTTTGGTATCCCAGAGCAGTTGACTCATCAGAATAAATAAGGAAGCTGTGTGTTGTTGTTTTTTTTTGTTTTTTTTCTTCTTTTTAGTCCACAGTGCTATTGTTTATTCGTTCTGCGTAGTTGTTCGTTGCTGGTTCCAGCCGAAAAGATGCAGATAAACATTCTTTACTCTTGATACCCCTTTGAGACAATATATGATATTCTCCAGAATATGGGGTTTTGCCTGATTGCATTTTATGATTCTTAAGTTTTCTGTCCTCAGATAAGAGAACTCTTACACACTCCTTCTGTGTAATCTGCAGTTTTCCAGTTTAAGGTGTTCTGCAGCAGTCTTGTGTTTTAGCCTTTAACACCTTTCTACAGTGGGTGAGAAAAAGTAGTGCATCGTCCTCGCCCCCCTACTCTTAAATTTAAACAGCATTTGCAAAGACGTCCACTAGTCATTAATAAGTAATGAAATTTCGTAATGTGAGTAGTTGCTTCGCTGCAGCTATTAAGTTTTGTTAACATGTATATTGGCATTATTTTTTTTTTACCTAAACTGTTGAATTAATAGGAAAAATAATGATGCCTGGAATAAAATGAAAAGTAATAGAATATGGCAGGCTAGCTGCTTTCTCAGATGTGTTGCCCCATACGTAGGACCATGGAGTAAAATGTTCACAAAGTCCTCCTACTACTTAAGCTTTTGTCTTTCTGCTTCACTGGGCAACAAAGGGTTAAACAAGTGTGTATGTCTGTGCAAACAAACATACACACTTGAGTTTATAAAGCCTCATACTGCTCCTGGGGAAAATGCTGTTTGAGTGAGAAGAGAGAGAAAAGGGGGGAAAACTAGGTTACCGATCATTTTCCGTCTGCTCTACATACTCTTGACATCCTTCTGCATCTCCAGCCTACACGCTTGTCCAATTAGTGCGCTCTCATTCTGAGACAGTTAAGTCCAGTGTTAGTTTGCATTAATGGTCCGTCATTGTCTTTAGTCTTGAAGTAAAAAGGCTGATCCTTTTCTTTGTAAATTTTAAAATGATGTTATTGAAGGTATAAGTTTATGTCTATTAAATGTCTAAATGTTTTTTGGGGGGTGGGGTTTTCGCAGCGGACATCATATCCACGGTTGAGTTTAATCACACAGGGGAGCTGCTGGCCACAGGAGACAAGGGTGGGCGTGTAGTCATTTTCCAGCAGGAAATAGAGGTAAAGTCCAGTTTCTACTTGATTTTATTCCCTCACATTAGTTATTGTATTTTTGAAAAGGTCAAACAGGCTACTCAATTACTCAGAAGTTTGAGGAACATGCAGTTTGTTTCTTTAAACACAAACTTGAGGTGAAATTTAGTGATGTGCATTGCATCCATGACAGTTCCATTTCTTAGTAATAAGGTTATTAAAAATATGTTTTTATCTTTGTCTCATACTTTGCCCCACTCCCAACAGAATAAGAATCAACCTCAGTTCCGGAGCGAATACAATGTTTATAGCACTTTCCAGAGCCATGAGCCTGAGTTTGACTACTTGAAGAGTTTGGAGATAGAAGAGAAGATCAACAAGATTCGCTGGCTTCCTCAGAAAAATGCTGCTCAGTTCCTGTTGTCAACTAATGGTAAGATGGCCTGTTTTAATTGCTTGCACACACAGATATTTGTTAATTACAAGCAGTGTAATTTAATCCTTACTATAAGCTAGTTACACAGTACCTGTTAAAATGATAAGAGTAGTTAAAAGCCTCTTTCACACTTCACAGCCAAGTTTAAATTTAATAACTTGATAGAAAATATGCCCTGGGAAATGGCATAATTCTCAAGAATGTTCTTTAGTGATAAGCAGTGTTTCCTGTTGTCTACCTCAGATCACCCACAGTCCCACAGCACCTTTCTGAGACTATTATGCATACTCCACTGATACTACGCTAGCATTGCATAGATGGTTTCTATTGCTGCTCAAGAAGCTGTTACAGGTTACTGCTTCTTTGTGTAACATCATCTTATTGACAGCTCAAACATCGTAACAAGGCCATACTCTTCTGTCCATGACCTGGAAATGGAGGACTAAATATGTATTTTATAGTGAATAAAGTATCAAAGGAGAATTGAAATTATCTTAATTATGCCAACTAGCAAGAAAAAAATTACTTTTGATTATACATTTTTAAAATGTACTTTTAAGCTTTCTTATCTTGTACTAACACTTTCTATGTGATGCCTCTGAAGTCTATTCAGAACCTTGGTGACATATCTGGGTCGTTTTTTTACTCTTTCAGTGATTGGCAAAAGTGTGTATTTGTTCTTTGGAAGAGTTGGCCCTGCAATTTTCATTATTTATTTTTTATTTGACCTTTGCCAGATAAGACAATTAAGTTGTGGAAAATCAGTGAAAGAGACAAGAGACCAGAGGGCTATAATCTTAAAGAGGACGATGGACGCTATAAAGACCCCAGCACTATCACATCACTGCGGGTAAGCACTTAAATTGACTGGAAAATATCCATACACATTTATTTCTGGCGAAATTATACTGAAATTTAAATTCCGTGTTTTGTATGAATGTGTTTTCTATTAAAACTTAAATAGTCCACTGGCAGTGTTGAAACCTTTTACCTATAACTTTTAAAAGACTTGCATAGGTCCAGGTTATTGTGCCCTTACAGGTGTGACTAAACTGTCCCTGCTGTCATGTTGACAAACTCCTAAGATGTCATCAGCCACAATAAATGAATACGCCTGTGTGGGTGTAATATAGGTGTGGTGGAGTTTTATGTGTAGGATGCATTCAGGTGTAAGTGTTCACACATAGACTTGGACAGGCCACCCAGCTGTAGTCTAAAAGACCAAAGCCCTTTGGATAAACTAGAGGACAGTGCCTCAGTGTTTCCCATGCTTGCCTAGAATTTGGCAGCGTGCCACAACCTCATAATCAGCCGAAACTATTTTTGCACTTCTTCATAATAACACAACATTTCTCTAAGAGTGGGCTTTGTTTTATTTTAGTAAATAATCTCATTCCCAAGCAGCTAGTGAAACACTGTATATAGTTACATTATTTGATGCACAAAATATACATGCCTTTAGCTCGCAGGATAATCTACTACTAATCTTTTAATTAATTACTAACTAACTAATTATTAGGGCTGAATACCATTAATCTCATTACATCATTTGTTGCAGAGGTATTGGGTGTTAACATAGATTTCTTTGCAGTCAGGAAGGGCTACCAGTTTGGCCTCTTTCTCCGTTTCAAAAAAGATGGCAACTCTGTGCTAGATGCTCTGACTCATGTCAGAGCTGGACGCCCTCACTGCTCAGAATTGTTGTGAAGAATTGTGTTGAGAAGTTTTTTGGGTGAACGATGTGCTGGCACAAAACCTTTACATGCAGTTTATGTTTAGAGACATCTTAATTTTCACAATATCCCTCTTCTTTTTTATCACATCTTACACGATCTTAAGGCCTGTGTAGACAGCTGTATTGATGATCACAAATCTTGTTTTTGACACACACTACTGAAAACCTGTACAGTGAGGATGTTAACTGGTTTACCTATTCATCTAATTAATTAGAATATTTTATGACACGCAGGTCACATGTTTTGAGTCTACGAAAAGCTTTGTAGTACACAGTTAATGTGTCACGAGCATTTTTCAGAACTTCAAAATGAATTCTCATCCGTTTCAGATAATATTTTGCTCTTATCTCAGGTGCCAGTTTTAATACCCATGGACCTCATGGTTGAAGCCAGTCCACGGAGGGTGTTCGCCAACGCTCACACCTATCATATCAACTCTATCTCAGTCAACAGTGACAATGAAACTTACCTGTCTGCAGACGACCTCCGCATCAACCTGTGGCACCTCGAGATCACCGACCGCAGCTTTAGTATCCTTACACACATGGGAATATTTGTCTGTCCATGTGAATATAAGATATGTAACTTCAAACTGATCATCAGTGTCGGGTGTGAGCAAATATGATGTTTAACATCACAGTCAGCAGTATATTTAGTTTTTATGCAGCTGGTCACTTTGATAAGGAGACAGGAAAAGGAAAAAAGGAAATTCACTGTAGTGCTGCTAACATGGACACACTATTATATGTACTTACCATACAAATCATTGTTCTAATTAGAGCTGCACCTTTTGAATATTTTAGTAATCAAGTATTCTAATGATTATTTCATCCAATAATCGAGAAACAGGATGACAAATAATTCAGCTTTATTTAAAACTTGTAGTAAATATACAAGAGAAATGAATACGAGTCTCCTGAAATAAACTAGCATAGTTCTTTTTAGAGAAATCTGTCTGTGCTGCTTAAATTGCAGACAACAATATAATCTCTGAGAACTAAACTCATTCAGTGCCATTTTACATTCTGAGTTTTAAGGAAACGTTTTCTAAAATAGAAATACTGCTTCTAGTTGTGCAACTTTACTTTCAGAACTAGAAGTGTAAACGTAAGTGCAACTCCAGCGGAACGTCAGCCTTTACGGTCTTCTTTGTGCTGCTATTAGAAAAATGGAAGAAGAAAACAAGTGAACAGGAAGGTTGCAACAAGAGTCAACGCAGAGTCCTGCATTGGTCTGGTTTTGCAAACCTGCACACTCAAAGGCTGGTACCGGACCTGACCCGCATACAAATTTTAAGTATTATAAACATGCTGTATTTTCTTTCACTTTAAAACCCGTTGGGATCGTGGGCTATTTATAAGCAGGAATTGCAGAATGAGCTGTCTGAGCATACTGTCCCACCCAGACTTGCAACACACTCTCAGCTCCAGGCTGTATGTAGAAGCAAAGTGTCAGGACGCTTTCTGTAGTTTTCTCTCTTTGGCCCCACTATTTCCTCTCTTTTATACCATGTTGTGTGACAGTAGTAGTCACCCATAAGAAACACAGTGGACTGTATATGAACACATAGATTCAATAAAGCTTTTCAGTCATCGAGTTAATCGATTTTTCTCGAGCTCTAGTCCTGATCTCTGGAAAGGTGTATTCGTCCTAACCCTGTGCTCTCCAGATATTGTCGATATTAAACCGGCCAACATGGAGGAGCTAACGGAGGTGATCACAGCAGCAGAGTTCCATCCTCATCAGTGTAATACTTTTGTGTACAGCAGCAGCAAAGGAACCATCCGCCTGTGTGACATGAGGGCTTCAGCGCTATGTGACAAGCACTCCAAACGTGAGTACCCACTTTGGCCACCTTAATCACCGTATCTCTCCCTCATCAAGTTTACTGTAATTATTATGCTGAGCCCCTTGAACCACACTTTAGCTCATGCCAGACCTTTAGGGAATACTTCTTTGACTTGATACTATTTCACTGATGTTTTTAATCTTCCTTTCTCTTGTCCAGTATTTGAAGAGCCAGAAGATCCCAGTAATCGCTCCTTCTTTTCTGAGATCATATCCTCTATCTCAGATGTTAAGTTTAGCCACAACGGACGATACATGATGACCAGAGACTACTTGTCCATGAAGATTTGGGACTTGAACATGGAGAACAGGCCAGTAGAGACCTATCAGGTGAGATTAACAAACAGATGCACATTGTGTGACGTCTAGTTAGTTAAACAAGTGTAAAACAACAGTATAGTTTTTCCCTTTTTTATTTTGGATCTTTTATTACTTTTTTATACTGTGTAGGGCTCGAATGATACTAAGATTGATTATGTAAATACGCTGATTTGTGTGGAAAGTTCATCCTCAGTTATGACCGCTGCTACTCCCAGACACACTGAAAATGCCCTAATGTTACCGCAACAGCACAACTATTATGCATGACCATCTCAAAACACAGATTCTGGGGTTCTTCGATGTCAGAATGAGAAATAAAGCATCTTTATTTATTGCAGTGAGCGTTGTTTGTCTGTTGATTGGTATCAGTGCCTGAGAGTAGTTATCTTCTTATCTGCTTTGTTTGAGACAAGAACTCAATAGAAGACACAGAGTGTAGGTCATCTGTTTCAGAGCACCAGGCAGCGTATTTTAGGCATCTTATTATATGGCTATGGGATAATTACCATTTGAAATTAAATGCAATGCCCTTTAATCTTTATTATTTAGCCTTTTTTTTTCCTTTTGCAGTGGCCACACCTTTTTAATAATTCACTGTGATTTCACAAAGGGGACCACTAGGTGGCACCATAAACATGGAGCATTGCTGTGCACTGTTTTTTGTATAGAAAGAATATTGCGGTGCTATAAGTAATATGTCGTTTTATTATACCTAAATAAAAATCAGTTGTAATAGAGTGCTTTCACAGTCTTTATCATCAATGTGCAGCTGCCCATCAACAATCTCCCCAAAGGGATCAATAAAGTATGTCGTCGTTATTATGTACCAGTAGCCCCATCACGCCTGCCTCTGATCATTACAGGTTCATGAATACCTGAGGAGCAAGCTGTGCTCGCTCTATGAGAACGACTGCATCTTCGACAAGTTTGAATGCTGCTGGAATGGCGACGACAGGTGAGGACAGCAGAGGGTGGAGAAACCCATAATGAAAAAGACTCTTTGTTGCCACATATGCGTGTTAACAATATCATGACTGATGCACCTGCAGATGTTTCTTTCCTGTTAGTTTTGTAATGTAGATAACTTCTATTGTGTGATTTCATGTGACATTGCTGAATTTCTACTTTGTAGTCTACAAATTCTACAAAGGAGAATTACTTTTAATTACCCATGATTACATTTGTTAAAGACTCACTCACCTTTACCATGTCCCCCTGTCAGTGTGGTTATGACTGGCTCATACAACAACTTCTTCCGGATGTTTGATCGCGGCCATAGGCGGGACGTAACCTTGGAGGCCTCCAGAGAAAACAGTAAGCCCATGCAGGTCCTAAAGCCTCGCAAGGTGTGCGCAGGTGGCAAGCGTAAGAAGGATGAAATCAGCGTGGACAGTTTGGACTTCAACAAGAAGATCCTTCACACTGCCTGGCACCCCCAGGACAACATCATCGCAGTGGCAACGACCAACAACCTCTACATATTCCAGGATAAAGTGAACTAACTACAGGGCAAGCGTATGTGAGATCTGGCACGGGTGATGTCAGGTGTACCACCTGCAGCCCCCTGGGCTCTGTTGTAACGCTGACGACCAGCATCCCCCGTCTGTCGCTACTTGTTGACCAGACTTTACCATTTTGTTCTTGATGTGGACAGAGGAAGCCGCGCTCTTGCCCATCATCAGCCTGTCTGCGGCAGAGTGACACCTGCCTTGTTGTTTAAGTGATGTTGTGCCAATTTCTTTTTTCTTTTAGTATGTTTGCCAGCCCATCTGCCCTTCTCCCCCCAGGGTAACATGGGTAAACCAATTTAATTTACTTAAAATACTGAATACAAACACACTTATTTTTATAACTTTCCCCCAATGGCTCTGTGGTAGAAAAAGAAATACTTTAGTATGTCCCATTATTGTCCTGTGCCATTGTGTTTATTTTTCTAAGAAAAATTCACCAGTCTTTTTTTTTTTTTTTTTTTTTGTATACATCTTTTAATGCATTCATCCGTTATACTGTCAGTTTTCTTTCGGTCTCTTCTCCTCTCTAATTTAACTCTTTCATGTCTCCTCTTTTATTAAACCGTGCATACTCACGCACTGTCACAAAAGTATGCTTTTGTTGGGTTTTTTTTCTCCCCACTTTTAAAACACACATGCTCATACTGGACAGCAACACCTCATCGGTTGCCACCAGGAGTCTGAGAAGTACAGTGTGTTTTTTGTTTAGTTTTTTTTCCCACAAATTTCAAAAATCTCAGTCCAGTGAGAGTCATCCTCCTCACTGTTGCTGTGCATCAGGCTCGGACAGGTCAAATAGGTCCAGACTCCAGAAGGGATCTTCTTTCTTTTTCTGATTGACTCTTTCTTCACATGTCTCTGCATTAGTTCGTCTTCTTCCCTTTGTGTTTAACAATAGTCAGGTATAAAAGACTACCTATTCAAAGATAATTATTATGATTGTCATATTTATATTAAAACAGTTCAAATTTCACCAGATTATTTTCCGTCCTGTTTTGTGAATTGAAGCTGGACCTTACACATATCTTTTTGAGTGATCTTAAGTATTGTCTTCCCATGGTGTACCACAGCTCTGAAACAGTACTTCACAACAGGGAAAAAAAACAACAACTTTGATTTGACACTGGATTCTTACTGCACCAACTAAAGTACTTGGATGTCTGTGTTGTAAGACTGGAATTTAAAAGAAAACATTTGAGGCATTAAGTGTTTGTTTAAACTACTGCAGACATTATCACTGCTGCTGTATGTGATGGTACATAAAGCTGCACAAAGATTTGCAGCAGTTGATGTCTCCACATCATATTTAAAATGTGGACAGTTCAGACTATATTGATGCCTCTAGTATAACTACAATTGTAATCTATGACAGTGAAGATAATAAAGGAACTACTTTTGCATTTTTGTGATTGCCTGATCATTGCTGGGATCTCATCACCACTAAACTCTTATCTTATGCAATATGTGATCCACGTTTCATTTAACTGTTAATCTGTGATCCTCAATGTTGTGTATCAGCTGCTGTATGTTATAAAATACTAGTTGTCCATTATTTTAATAACTGCATGCACCTGGTATTTCATGTGGGAATCCAGCTGTGAATCTGGCCCTGATCTCTGAACATAATGAAAGCCAACGCTCTCTGGTACTTGACGACCCACAGAAGCGTGATTGAAACCAGCTGATGTGGTGTCTGGTTGCTGAAAATTAGACACGGACACACATCTGCCTCGTGTCTTGACTGGCGTATTGTGTACGTGCACGCACGCACGCACGCACGCCTCCTCCTACGTGGGCAAACTCACCCAGCGCCAGTCGCTAGATCCTTCCAGTTTCTACTTTGAGTCAATAACTAATGCCATTAGTATATTCATGCCGCAGCGTGTGCTGGTGTGTTCTTGTTATGTAATTTGACTCCCTCTCTCTCTTTTGTTATCAACGGGGCTGTCTGACGTCATCACCCAGCTCCGGGAAGATCGGAGAGGCTCGCGCGGTTGCAGCCTCCAGACCAGCCAACGCACGAAAACAAACATCAGCATTAGCTTAGCTAGCTTCTCACAGAAAAAAAGGGGCACAGGGTGGCTAAGGACAGTTGTACTATCGCACTTCTGAATGTGTGCAGATAAGATACTGCGCGTTTAGCACTGACTTGAGCCTTTTATGCAACCCGCCCTGCTCACAAGACACGACGATGTCCGACGCTGCTAGTACTAACGTTACTTCTACAGACAACAACGGAGACTCCGGGCTAAACGGTAAGCTAAACGTTACTGAAGTTGCTGGACTAGAACAGCCTGTGAGTATGGGTATTTGTCGGGCTACAGTCCTGCGTGGTTTAAAGAGGGTGTTTAATCATTAAATGCAGTTTATTTGCCCGTTAATCTTTTTTTCGCCGTGAAGCTACATTGAAGGGGGAGGAGTGAGAACGCTATGTTCCGTGCGTTTATTGACAGTGGACGCACCAATGGGGGTTCGACAGGCTCGAGTGACAGACATGTAAGCCAATCAGGGGTTCAGACGAAGGGGTGGAGGTGGGACTAAGCGTTGTCAACAATTCGAGATGGAAGAAAAACTCAGAACTGGCGAAATGGGATAAACAAAAATTGACAGTTTATTTTATTTTGTCACCGCACTTAACAGTAAATGGAATCATTATGAACAGGAGACAGCGAAAGTATTTAGTTTATACACTTATTTATCCTTTTTGTATATATGTATGTATATTATGTTAAAGTTTCAGTCTATGGAAGAGTACCAAGATTTATATTCACAATTGTTTCTTCCAATGTAATTACGGTCCATGCATAAATAGATACAAATAACATTTTGACTCAGTGCCTCTTGTCTATTGTATAATTTTGTGTGTGGAAATATATCACCTGTAAAATCACTTTCTAAAACGGGATAGGTTATGTGTCAGGACTATATAAACAGAAGTAAACAGAGGCATGTTTATTACACCGTGTTTCACCGGCTCTCAGGGGCCCGTTCAGAGAGCTGTGGTTTAACTTTTACCACGCTATTGGGAGCCGTGACTTGGCATGCTATTTATGGCCACAGTGACAAGGGGACAGACGTTTTGGACGTGAGCAAGGTGGGGGAAGTGTTGCAGCACACATCGATGTAGGAACATGGAAGCTTATTGATTTTCAGCCACAATCTGGGCAGGAGCTAAACTTGAAAACCACTTTTAATATTTAAAAATACAGAATTGTGTTATAGCCAAAGATGGATAATTATGTTAAAAAATGCATGTGGAGCAAGCAATTTGCAAGCATTTGGCTGCTGGTTGGTAATAAAGTTGTAGCCTGGTTTATAAATGTCGTTTGTATATTCAACACCATGTTAGACTGTATCACCTAACAGCAAGGGAGAAAGCAACAAGTGTCACTAAAAGGTTTAGTTATTATGGTGAAGTCTGGCTGTCCTGATGTGTATCTGAAAACACTGTAGTATTTTGTATAAATACTGCATGTTGGGAAAACATAGGAAGAGTTTAGAAAGATTTACCATATTATTTTTGCAGGGACCTCATAACCCTAACAAACCACATTACCTAAAGTCATTTTCGACAAACATATGTTTGCTTTTGACTGATAAATCTGTTGGTTGTAATTGCATCTGACTCAGGCTGAATAAAATAATGAGATGCAAAAATTATATTACATTTTGATGATGGGATCAATGCAAATAGGACATGCATTATACTCTGAAATAAAACATGTTGGGACACATTAGGAGACATAAAGTCATGCACTTATCACATGGAGAGGTCAGGTCTGGTTATTTTTGGTGTTTGTTAGGGCTATCACTCCACTATCATAAACAGTTTTATCTAATCTCAGGGATCTTTGAGTGAGAGGCGGCTTTGGCCCTCCTGTCCTCTTGTCTGAGCCTTAGCATCAAAGAGGTCATATAGTGTCTGCCTCTTCTAAACACACCCAACAGCTGATAACAGCTCTGTGGCCAGAATGTTCGGAAGTGTCGGCACCATAGCAACGTGGTTTTAGTCCACGAAGCGGAGACAATGGGCCGTCGACAGCAGCTTGGCTCACAGTCTGCCATGTAATCCGCAGGATGAGTGCAAGTGCTGAGATGAGGCCTTTTTTTAGGGGGGAGTGATGCACCGTTTGGGTAGTGGGTATAACTGGCCTGATGCCTGCACTCCTCTGAAAGCTCATGTGAACACGGTGTTTACTTACTGCTATGGGCTTATGTGACAGGCTCAGGAGGTCTTCATCCTGTTTTATTTTGGTGAGGACAGAAGGAGAAAGTGTTTTAGAGCTGCACAGTGAGGGATATTAACCAGCTTTTTTAAAGAGGCTCATTCTCCAAATGCATGCCCAGGCTAAACTGCCCGTCCTCATATTTGAAACCCAGCTCTGACATGCTGCCACTCCATGCCAGACACGGAGAGCGTCATATATCACTGTCAAGGTCTGGAAGAAACCACACCACATACACGGGCAGACATTTACTGCCCTTTCATTACACAGTAGTCACTGGAGCTTTACTCTTGAACTTCTTTGACTGACAGTTGCAGGCTGTCCATCTTGCCTTTTGGCCTTTTTTCTGCACTTTGTGCTGATGCTGTGGTGTCTATACCAACAATAGTAGTGAAATTCAAGTGGTTATCTTTTGACATGTGTTAGCAGGGAAAGACATAGCTCAGTGATTATGTCAGAAATGTCCTAGTCTGTATAAATTAGGGACTAATGTATACCAGAAATATTAATATTATTATTAATAATAATATAAAGAAAAATAATTTGTCCAACAACCTTAAAAATGGCAAGTAATGCGATTTATTTCTGTAGAGTCACAAGCAGATTATCAATCGGGGAGTATTCCCAAAAGGGTCATAATTTGCTCTTCTTATGTGCACACATCATTTTAGTGGCTAATGCAAGAAAAAAGCTGCTTATTGAGCGTATCTTCTCTTCTTGTGAGCAGTATATTGACTCACTGGCATGTTGATGTGAGATTGCACTGGCTAGTCATTTTAGCAGATAATATTGACACTTGTATCTGAATAAGATTACATTTCACATGACATCTAATCTTGTAGCAGACAGATGTTTATCATAAAAAGCAAATAAATGATTTGCAACTAGTGCAGTTTTACGCTATTGTCAAATAACGATTGTCCACCTGAGCTTAAAAAAGACTGTAACAATTGCATGACTCTGCTGTTGCTTCCAAACTTTTGTACACCATCATCAGGCTATGACTCATTCATTTACTAGCATGATGTCATTTGTTTCACTCTAGTGACAAATGTGAGTTAATGAATGTTGTGTGATTTTTTTCTTTCACTCAACAGGGTCCTGGGTGGAGTTGGAAATGAACAGAGGTGCAGCCGGTTCTGCCCAATCATCCTCCACAGGCAGCCCTTCCTCAAGCCTGCTGCCTCTTCCCCAGGTGGAGGAAGAGGAGGCCATGGTTGGGGGGCTGGAGCATGTCCCGTCCTCATCCTCAATCCACAATGGAGACATGGAGAAGATCCTGTTGGATGCCCAGCATGAGTCAAGCCGCAGCAACTCCTCCTGTGACAGGTAATGTTAAAAAACCTCTGAAGGTGTTTTTATTCAGTTCAGAATAGTTCATAATCTGCTCTGCTGAATCACAGGTCCCCATCCTCAGTAGTTCAAGCTTGTGTCTGAACCAGATTTCTGGTAATTTACAAACTGTTTAGCTGCCACATGTATAATTAGATTGCATGAATGACTCAGTATTATAATATATAATTTGAAATCTGTTAAGTGTGAAAGTAATAAAATGTATTTTCTTTAACTCTAAAACTCACAAAATAAAACAGGTTTAGAGTCAGGAGACTGTCGTATGTCCAAATGTGCGTGATGTAAAGGTAAATACAGACGAGGGCTCGAGAATTGCTGGGACGATGGAAAAATTCAGAGTCCCGTGTTCTTGGTTTCACAAAAGCTGTGTTTGTAGTTGTCGAACATTAGGTCACATGGTGAAGCTGGTTCCCGTCTATGCTTCCTCATGACTTTAACTTAGTTTCAGACAGAGCACTGCTGATTTTAGAGCTAGGATGTTTAGAAACATGTCCTTAGCATTAATAATGCATTAACAATATCAGTGTAAATCTCAACACACACTGTGCACTATCCACATCACTAGAGTAGTAGTGGTAGTAGTAGTAGTAGTAGTACTGGAATTGTAATGAAATGATCACATGCATTTTTGATGATTGATCACATAAGTGTGGACTATTTACTTGATGGAGCTACAATATCAGTTGGTAAAGTCTATGTAGGCAAGTATAAAAATGTTTTTAATTTAATTAGATTGTACAGGTGTGAGTGTATCTGCTAATCACCCGGTGAAACATTACTGGGGAAGCTGTTACATAAAAATATTCTATGAGGTGTTTAATGTTGAACCTTTAACTAACATTTTAAATATTCTATTGGAAAACTATAAATCAGGGGGTCTTTTCTGTCATGGTGTGACTGCTTCAACTGCTCAGGAGCTGAGTTTGTGAAAATAAAATGACATGTCATATTAAAGCATGCCTCCTATTCTGTTGAGATAATTAGAAACATCCTGACCCTTCAACTCTCAGCCACATCATGTGCTTGTGTGCAATCCTCTAAGCTGTGATAAAGCAGAGCTTATCAGAACTGGGCACGCAGCTGTCACTGAGTCACCTGAGGATGTTTTTGTCCATTTGAGCTAAGAGCACTGTACCAACAAGCTTCTCTGACACAAGGAGAGACACAAACAGGTTAATTTTACACAGTGTTAATTAGGATAATGTTTTTTACTTAACCCTCTAACACACTTCAGTACACATTTCACCAGAGAGGTCAGAGTACAGGAGCATTAGGACTTTACCACAGAAATACTTTAAATGTCTCAGCAGTAAGATTTGTAAACATGAATGATAAGGAGTGCTAATATTAGAGCAGCATGTGTTCATTATATACTGGGTCACCAGTGCAGGCATCTATTGTCTTCCTACTGCCCTTTTTTTTATAAATAACAGTTGAACACTTGAAATAGTTTAGTTTAAAATCATGTGAGGAAGAAAGAAACCATCATTAGAACTCTTCAAATTGTAGGAGCAGGAAGCTGTAAATGTGTTAACCGATTTATCAGTTCTTTGTTTTTTTGTGGTCTTGAGTTTCTGGTTCAAGTACCCTATTATTCCAAGGTGACTAGTTATTCATGACTAGTTTTTAAAGATTTTCTTGGGTTTTATCTTGTCATGGAAACTGTGTACCCTAAGCACAGTTGCTATGGCAACCCGTAGTTCAATATCTTTTGTGAAATGGCTGTTGAACAGTTGACCTGGACTACGTGTTGTGTGTGTGTGTGACAAATATTTTCCATGATACATGAGAATTTTCATGAGGAAGGTTTAGAGTCATGTCTTTATGATTCTGCTGACACTTATTTGTCGTTTCAAACTTCTCCCTCAGTCCTCCTCGGCCCCACAGTCCCCAGGACGAGGGACAGATCATCTTCGACGTGGACGTGACCAGCAGAAGAGACAGCCAAGTAAGAACCTGTGTGCCTCTTGAGTTCTCCATCAGTCTGTTGCCATGGCAACCCCAACCACTGGTCCTGCAGTGTTTGCCTGTACACATAAGAATGACTGCTGCCTGCCTGTAGTTACACTCGCTATGGAGATGGCTGCCACGCCCTGTGTGGTTTTTTGATTCACTCAGGCCATCACTCAAAAACTGATTTGAGAATGAGTTTCGTCTGTGGCACAAAAAGTTTCTAATTTGTCTTTTTTAACACAAGGCCACGTAAAGCCTGAAGACCAAAATTGATGTGTCTGTGTGTGTGTGTGTGTGTGTGTGTGTGTGTGTGTGTGTGTGTGTGTGTGTCTGTGTGTGTATGTGTGTGTATGTGTGTGTGTGTGTGTGTGTGTGTGTGTGTGTGTCTGTGTGTGTGTCTGTGTGTGTGTCTGTGTGTTACCGAGGTGACGTAGGTCGTCAGTTCTGAGCTCACAGCTGCTGAGGCGGAGCTCCACGATGACTGACGGCTGCAAAGCGTCCAACAGCAGCGCTAAACGACCACCGACCACTTTACTCCAGGAGACATCCACACTGCAGAGGAACGGCACTGCCAGAGCTGACACACACACACAGACACAGACACGCACACACACACACACACACACAGACCAACAGTTAAATTACAACATAACTGATCATAAAACACCTGAAAATCAGTAAAAATGTATTAGACATTAATAAAACTTGCTGTGTGTAACTTTATTTAGAGAAAGAAAACAATTAAAATTTTTTAAAAATCATCATTTGTACATTTTATTTGTATTTTTCACTGATACTTTGCTTTTGTGCTGTTTGGGGTTTAGTTGTATTAGAATTAGCAGCACTCTGTGTGTTGCGTTCATGTACCTAGAGCTGTGTAGGATTCTTCATTGAGGCTGCAGCCGTTGAGCGGCAGGCGCTTCACCTGCGTCAGAGGGAGGGCGGACACCAGCTGGTGGACGACGCCTCCTGACTCCTTATTGGACGACACGTCGAGCTCCGTCAGCGCCGTCAGAGAGGGCAGCACCTGGACTGGAGAGAAGAAGTCACGTGACTGCTGCAGGAACCTGATGATCATCACACATCATCACATCTTAGGGTTTGGACTCACTCAGGGCCTCCAGGTCGGCCTGCGTCAGACAGCACAGGTGAAGGTCGAGGCTCTCCAGGTGTGTGAGGTGAGCCAGGTGCAGGGTGAGGTGCTTCAGTCCTCCAGCCAGACCTTTGTTGCAGGATAAGTCCAACTCTCGCATTGAGGGCAGGCGGTGGAACAAACCACCTGCAGCTTATAAAGCAGAATGTTTCTGATGCATTTTAAATGTTTATTTCCTGGACGTCTGTTGGTTTACGACTCTTAAACATATCAGGTTTCAGTCCAATCACATCTACTTGTTCCCTAAATTCATTCATGAAAACATGAGCCTGACTCAGGAACACTCGACATGTTTTTCTACTGCTGGAACATCACCAACAGATCAAATACAGAAACACTGTGTTCACTGTTTAAAGCAGCGTATCTACTCTACATGTGGCAGCACACATTACTGGTTGATTTCCAATAGAAGAAGCTGATAATTAATCAGTATGAAACTATATCTTCACTCATACCAACAGAAAACACAACGCCATCTCTCAGGACACCTACACCTGCTACACTAAACTGCCTCATCTACATTATACTGACAGTAAATCTCCTACCGAGAGCATCGAGGGAGTCCGTCGTCAGACCACAGGCCTGGAATCGAAGCGTGGTGAGGGCGGCGGAGTGAGAGAGAGCAGCACCCAGCTCTCTGAATCCACCAGCATCGACCTCCTGTGAGAGCTGAGGGTTACAGGAGACGTCCAGCACACCGAGCCTGGGGAGAGCAGCCACTATTCCTCCTGAGAGAGAAAACCAACGAGGGATTAGTGACTGAACACCCGGCACACGTCCAGAACCAGAGACTCTGTGTACTGTCAATATTCACTGTCAGAAAGTCGATCAAACTATTACAGATAAATACAAAACAAGAAGAGACAGTGAGTCCGAGTAGCAGCAGTAATTACCATCCACTGATATCATGAAGATGTACAAAAAAAGTACACACGGTACAAGTTAAAGTGAGTACACACGGTACGAGTTAAAGTGAATACACACAGTACGAGTTAAAGTGAGTACACACGGTACGAGTTAAAGTGAATACACACAGT